>JAGXJF010005875.1:0-284138 GCA_019208055.1 Stipa capillata | reverse complement strand
AAAACCGGTACATCATCCATCAACAAGGGTAAAATAAAGTCTGATGCCTCGTACGGTTTTCAACACACCGTTTTACAGTTATAGCACGTGTTTGGTCGAAGACCTCGTTCAAATCTCCTGCCTCACGCATTTAACAAATTCTCATGTTCACCTTCATACAAGGCACAGTTGGAGCGGGCACTGAATACCGCTCGAACCATATCTCATGTTATATTTTTCTCAGAGAGTTGGAGTGTATAATCCCTAGGTACGAAAACAAACATTAGTTGTGTTAGTGAATATGACATGAATGCAATATGATAATGAATATTTGTCAAATATCACGTGAAAGACATGTACTATATTAGAGCATCTCTAGCCCTTCCCCTAAAACTTAACTCTCTATACCACCTCTTTAAACGTAACTCTTTAAAATTTGAGGGTTTAAAAATACTTGCAACTAGTCATTCCCCTAAATTTAACTCCCTATACCTTTTTCCTTTGCTATTTCTTCAAAAAAAATCACAAAATCCTCAAACAAATCCCCACTGCCCCCCCTCCCCCCAAAAATCCCCAAATCCCCCAAAGTCCCGCCCGGCCGCCCCTACCCCCCGCCGGCGGCCGCCCTCCTCCTCCCCCCACCCCTACCCCCCGTCGGCGGCCGCCCTCCGCCTCCCCCCACCCCTACCCCCCGCCGGCGGCGGCTCTCCATCCCCTCCTCCGCCTCGCCTCCACCACTGGCAGCCGCCGCCACTCCTCCAGCCAGCCACCCTGCTCGTCGCCGCCGCTCCTCCTCCTCCTCGAGATCTTCAGAGGCGGCCGACGCGGGGAAGGCGAGGCCGGCGCGGGGCGGAGCTGGCGCGGCCCACCAGCGGTGGAGGCCTGCAAGGCCGGTGCGGGCGAAGCTAAGCCGGCGCGGCCTGCGAGCGGTGGAGGCCGGCGAGGCCGGCGCGGGCGGAGCCCACCCGGCGGAGCTGCGGCGGTGAGCCCACTCGGCGGAAGGGGATTGCCCAGGGGGCAGCGGCGGCGGCGTCGGGCGAGCACGGGAGGCGGCGGGGCTGCACCGGCGAGCAGGGGGAGGCAAGGACGGGAGGCAGCGGCGCTGCGGCGGCGAGCACGGGAGGTAGCGGGGCGGCGGCGGGGGGGCAGTTGGGCGGTGAAATGTCTTGACGCCAAAAAATTGAGGGATAGGGAGAAGATAGGGGAGACACCAGATTTTCTCAAATTTGGGCAGAAGTGGGTTGAGGATAGGGGGTCATCCTCAAAATTTAGGGAGTTAAAAGAATTTAGGGGAAGGGCTAGAAGGGTATAACTCCCCAAAATTTCAGTTTTTAGGGAGTTAAAGGAATTTAGGGGAAGGGCTAGAGATGCTCTTACGTACGTATAACATAGGCCCTGTCCAAAATGCATCAAATAGCAGCTTAAGAATACAATTCAATGGCCAACCAAAATAACACTGCACAAGTTCAAGAAGTGCATCGGTGCTGTTATGGTACATAAATACTTCACCCCAAACATAACAATACATAGATAGTTTCACAGTCACTACTTACGATGGCAACCGGGACAATCTCCGACGGGATGACCTCCCCGTCCCAGTGCTCGGGTGAGGATTTTCCCTGTCGAATTCCTGGGCCCTGACGATATTCCTTACCCGACCATGGGGGCAGCACGAAGAACAGAGGCTGATGAGCATGGAGAGTGGTGGGGCGCAGTGAGGGGAGACCAATAGGCTGGCGGCCGAGGAGGACAAACGGTGGGGGCATGTGGTCTCCTGCGTCGAGCTGGTGATGACCTGTTTGGCGGCACAACACGAAGGAGAACATAGGGGATCTAGAGGAGAACGGATGACAACACAGATGGTGGGGATCCGGTGGTGCCCTGGCTCTTCTGCACCTGCCCCCTCTGCTCATGCTCCTTGCTCACCGCTGTCATCGAAGCCAATGCGAGGAGCCACAATGGGCACAACATATGTACCGTTTCCATCCCCACGGGTAGGAAAATGCCTTAGACCCAACTCCTAAACAGGCTAGGCACGCGGATATCGGGTACCTGTTACCACCTTGAGTCACTACCATGCCACAAGCTATTATAGAATTTAGTTTCTTTGATTTTTCTAAAACTAAATAAAGCTTAATATGAACAAAAGGATTTTTTTTCACACGACAAAATGATTTATTTTGATTAATTTAAACTTTACTTCAAGTTACAAGTATTTATTTTAGCATTTGAATATTTAATAATTCCTCCTTGAATTTTCGTGAACTTTACGGAAGTTGTTTGGTATTTATTCAGAGCTCATTTGCACTTATTGTGTTTTATAATATTCAAAAATCAATTTATTGTTCTTACTTTCCTTGTGGGCTGAGTCTCTCAGTCTGCAGTCCTTTCCCTTGGAGGGCCTGGCAGCAGAGCCGCCCCGTCCCCTCTGGGTGGAGCCCGCCGGCCGCCTCCGTCTCCGCACCCGGAAGCCGCTAGCGTCGTCCGATTCCTCCTCCTCCTCCTCCTGGGCGGGCGTGCTCGGCGGGGAGGGACGGGGCGTGACGATCGCCGGCCCCTTTCCCTTGGAGGGCCCGGCGCCTTTAGAGGACCCGGCGCCCTTTGAGGGGCCGGTACCGGAAGAAGACGCCCCCGCCGCCCCTGGCGGTGGCGGCCCGCCCTTCGGGACGTCGGCGTATTGCGGCTGATTCCAGATCTCGTCCTCCGGGAGGGGAGCGCTAGAACAGAAACCGAACAGAACCTGCAAAGACACGAAGGCAATACCCGAGTGAGACTCGGCCAAGAACTAAGCCAAGAAAGACAAAGCGTCGGCTACTTACGTCACTCGGCGGGTTCACCCGGCAGAAAGGAGGCGGCCGTTCGGAGAAGTCTAGGCTCGTCCCCTGAGCCAGGAGCTTCTCGAGCCGGCTCTGTACCTCGCCCTCCGACAGCTCGTCGGCAGCCTCCCGGGTCGGGTCCTCCGGGCCGGAGTACTCGTACATGGGGCGCGCCCGAAGCTTGGCCGGCTGCACCCGCCACCGGACGAAGGTCGCGACGACAATCGTCCCGGTGATCCCGGCTTGCATCGTCTGGCTGAGCTGCGCCATCAGGACGGCGACACTATCCTGCTCTCGGTCGAGGGGCGGGTCCGTCCAGCTCGGCTTGGCTACCGGCGCCTGACCTGAGAAGGCCGGTAGCGCCGGATCGGCGTTGGCGCAGTAGAACCACTGGGCATGCCAGCCCTTGTTGGACGACTGCATCGGCGGGGCCGGGTAGCTCTTCGCCGCCCTCGACCTCAACTGAAACCCGGCGCCTCCGACTACGGCCGGGTTGTCCCTGCTTGGCTGCGGTTTCACCATGAATAGGTGTTTCCACAGCGCGAAGTGCGGTCGAATGCCGAGATAGCACTCGCAGAGCGTGATGAAGCTGGCGACGTGCAGGATGCTGTTGGGATTGAGGTTGTGCAGCTCCAGTCCGTAGTAGTACAGAAGCCCGCGCAGGAACGGGTGGACCGACACTGAGAACCCCCGCTCGAAGAACGAGCTGTGCACCACCAGCTCACCGGTGTTCGGGGTAGGGATGGTCTCCCCCACGGCGGCGCGCCACTCGATCAGCTCTTTTGGCGGCAGAAGCCCCATTCGGACGAGGGTCTCCAGCTTCACCTCCGTCGCCATCGATTGCATCCAGGGGGCCATTGGCTCGACGGATGATTTTCCCTCGACCAGCAACTTCCAGACCAAGGCGTCCTCCTCGGCTTCGTTTGGATCGGCTTCCCAGTCTGGGGCTTGCATCCGAGGAAGCCAGGCGGAGATTAGGGTTTTTGGTGGGGCGGAGCGCACGGAGCGATTGGAGGCGAGAGGAAGATGAAGTGGCGGGCGTGAGGTGAGTGCGGATGTGTTTGTGAGCATGGGCCACTCCCGCAGTCTCTGCCGAATGTAAAGGGGAAGGATTGGGCGGTTCGGATTCCCCACGTTCGCACGTTCCCGGATTCGCTGCACCCACGACCGCGCCGTTTCGGATTTCGTCGCACGTTTTGGGCGGGCCACGCCGCGCGTATTCCGCGCCCATGACCTGGCGGCGCCGTGATTCGTGCGGCTTAATGAAGGGAGATCCGACGGTTAGCCTTCCAGGCTTTACAATCCGTTGGAATACGTCTCCGCTATAAGGTGGCCAAAGCGTATTTTCCGTAAATCACTAGCTGGCTGCCGAGAGGGACTCGGCGCTGGGCGTTTTGGCCACGGAGGGTATCAGAGGCTGGCCTCAAGCAGGAACGCAGTCGACTGAGTACACCCGAGTGAGGGACAGTAATGGCATGCCTTCCGCAGGCCCCAAGTCGGATGTTGAGCAATTCGGAGCTGTTGGATTCTCCACCCAGACTCGTCGAGCATTTAAGCCTCTAAGCTCTGGTAACTGGAATCCCCGATTCAGTGGAATGACCCGGCATAAGACTTCGAAACTCAGGAACCTATGCGTCGTGACTGTTTTCTTTGGTCCGGACGTGAGTTTCAGAGGCATTCTTTCAGGGGACTCCAGCTGGCCTCAACCCACTCGGGGAGGCTGGGTGCTACTCGGGAATTCAGTCGGGATTCATGGCATGCCCCACGCTGGGTTATCAGCCGGTCCCTGTCCCTAAGGATGGACCGGGTGCCACCAGAGATTACCCGTTAATAACTCACCCGCCTTGACATTCCTGCCTTACGGGTGAATGTCACTTGGCTCTGATTGTCTTGTTTGCAGGAGTCTAATTAGTCCCTCGCAATCTCCCAGCAGGCTGAAGTCAGTCGGGAAACTCAACCAGAGGAGAAGGCTGGCAGCGGTGAGATTGTGAAGGACTCGGGGGCTACTGATGATGACATGGCACCCGGGTATCATCAAGGAGGATGAATCCGGCCTTCCAGCCACGGGATGGGCCGGGCCGACTACTCGGAGTCTGACTCCAGCACGGGGGCGCCTCATCAACGTGGAGTACAAGACAAGGACTAATACCTGTCCGGCTTACCCGGAATCGGTTGTGACCGAATAGGAAACATATCTGTTAACCCGATCTGGACTCCTGTAACCCTATCCCGGCCGCTATATAAGGCCCGGTAGGGGACCTCCGATCGGCATGACACATCAAGCATCATCTCATCTAAATCTCCATTGTTTCATAGCTCAAGCCCCCTCGAGATCGATTCTCTAGGGCTTGCGCACTCGGGATACAGCAATACCAGTCACCAAACACAGGACGTAGGGTGTTACCTCTCCGAGAGGGCCTGAACCTGTCTAAATCTTGTCTCCCGTGTGCAGCCATCCTGATTTGCTGTGCTCACGCCGCCCCATAATTAGTATTGCCGGAATAATACTCCGACAATATTCCTTACCCGACGATGGGGGCAGCACGAAGAACAGAGGCTGACGAGCACGGAGAGTGGTGGGGCGCAGTGAGGGGAGACCAATAGGCTGGCGGCCGAGGAGGACAAATGTTGGGGCATGTGGTTTCCTGCGTCGAGCTGGTGATGACCTGTTGTGCGGCACAACACGAAGGAGAACATAGGGGATCTAGAGGAGAACGGATGACAACACAGATGGTGGGGATCCGGTGGTGCCCTGGCTCTTCTGCACCTGCCCCCTCTGCTCATGCTCCTCGCTCACCGCTGTCATCGAAGCCAATGCGACGAGCCACAATGGGCACAACATATGTACCGTTTCCATCCCCACGGGTAGGAAAATGCCTTAGACCCAACTCCTAAACAGGCTAGGCACGTGGATATCAGGTACCTGTTACCACCTTGAGTCACTACCATGCCACAAGCTATTATAGAATTTAGTTTCTTGGATTTTTCTAAAACTAAATAAAGCTTAACATGAACAAAAGGATTTTTTTTCACACAACAAAATGATTTATTTTGATTAATTTAAACTTTACTTCAAGTTACAAGTATTTATTTTAGCATTTGAATATTTAATTATTCCTCCTTGAATTTTCGTGAACTTTACGGAAGTTGTTTGGTATTTATTCAGAGCTCATTTGCACGTATTGTGTTTTCTAATATTCAAAAATCAATTTATTGTTCTTACTTTCCTTGTGGGCCGAGTCTCTCAGTCTGCAGTCCTTTCCCTTTCCTTTCCACATAAGTTACCAACCTTCTTCCCCTTGGCCCAACCCCTACTCCTATCCCTCCATCGGCCAAATACTCTTGTATTGTGTTATTCGGATAGTTGTCTGGATACTACCGAGACAAATCGGATATTACCGAATATGGTCAAATAGTGTCTAAACCATATTCACAGCCATGACTAAGAATTACCATCCGATACTGATATTATATCCGACCACTATCCGATTTCTCTTCGAAATGTCATCTAAAGGCTTTGGTCAATCAGGACCTATCTGAACCATTTAATTTGCACCCTTAGTACAAATTTCCCCGTTTGTTGTCTTATGACCCTTCCGCTGCAAAAATTCCTTCTATACCTCCAAATCACTCAAATCCCTCATTTGCCATTAATTGAAACCATCATGTTCCTTTGATGCACTACTTTCTGAATCAGTTCCTTACATATCATCACTGGAAAACCCTCTCCCACGTTAATAATTAGGTTCATCAAATATGTCAGGTTTTTCAGTAAATGCATAATACCCTCCACTCAGCCAAGTAACTAGCACAGGCATCCATTACCTCCTGAATCTTATTTGATCCCAACCATGTAACATTACATAAGTCCTAAAATAGAAAATTATATCCCAAAATTATTTCTAGATATTTAAGCAATTATCCAGTTTTTCTGCATTTATTTAAAGGTTTTTCCTTAATTTTAGCAACTAAAGAAATCTAGACAACCACTAAAACATGATTAACACATGGACACAACTTACTTAAATTCTACATAATATGAAGATCATCTTATGATTTTTTGGGAAATTTGGGGTAGGTACAAATTAGAAATCAATTTCCAAAATGTATTCTCTGCTTCTAAAATTTTAAGAAAAATTTAAAAGGTTTTTTAAAATGAAAATATTTAATTTATGTTCAAAAGGTCCTAAAATATTTTTGTAAATTTTCTAGGTATTTGGATCTTATTTGCTATTAATGGTTGGGCTATCGAAATTACTACCTTCCATGTTAAATCAGGGGTAAAATGTTAGGCGGAGGTTTCACGATGATGGCGTATATATAAGGAATCAAGTTCGGAAAGAAATGGTACGGAAGAAATATGCTGTCTTTTTAGTGGTACATGAGAGATTGGAGGGTTATTTAGTTGTATATAAAGAATTTATGTCTACTTATAGTGCTAATGATTACAATCAGATTCATTTGACTATATATTAACTTGGACTTGGTTCAGGATTAAAAGTTAGGTTAGGGGCTTATAGCCCGTGAAACAATCTTAGATTAGGAGGCAATTAAGTTAACCTTGTTAAAGCTTTATAATCCTCTAAACCTAGAATTAAACTAATTAGCCCACAAAAATAATCGAATAAGCTAATCCACCATAATTAACTGTTCCAAACGTTGTTTCTAGATTAACGAAGCATAAATGAGTGAAGATGGGTGTTCTTCCTGGTACGTAAATTGATTTTCTCATAGGATTTACGTGGTTGCTTCCGCACAACAAACACGTCTCTACGGCTAACTGAGGTCTAAGTGTCCGTCTATCAACCACAAGCAGCTAGCGTATGGTACTGAGACTCGAGCCTTGGCAAGCAAGAAATGTAAAATTAAGCTCAAAAGGGGAAAACGGATGGGATTTACTGACGTGGCATGTAGCGCAGGGCAGCAGATATTTTTTCGGACAGCGACCTCCACCTACCAAAACAGGCAAGCGTTTCCGTTTATAATAATATATCGTTTACCTCTCCCTCCCTTCTCATCTCCTTCTCATCTCCATATCCATCCATCGATTTCTTCTTCTTCTTCTTCACACCGCAACACGCTGACACCCACGTACAGACGGGCGCGCCGGCCGGCCGGCTAGCGAGCATGAAGATCGGGTGCGACGCTTGCGGGCGTGCGGAAGCGGCGGTGCTTTGCTGCGCCGATGAGGCCGCGCTCTGCCGCCAGTGCGACGCCACCGTGCACTCCGCCAACAAGCTCGCCGGCAGGCACCACCGCGTCGCGCTCCTCCCCTCGCCGCCGGCGTGCTCCTCCTCGCCCGGTGACGGCGACGACAGCGGCAGCCACCCTGCCTGCGACATCTGCCAGGTACGCGCCGGCCGCACGCGCGCGCCGCAATTCCCTTCATCTTGCTGATAATTAGTTAAGCTTGAGTTTAGTCGCAAAGAAAACAGAGTTAAGGTTGAGTTAATTAGTCAAACGAGCAGACGAAGAGAGATATTTTTACTGCGTTAGCGTAAGCGTAACAGTGGTTGCTGGCGTTAACCGTGGAATACCTATCCGTATCGTAATATCTGTTCTTAGTCCACCATACGCACATATCAATAAAGCGTTAATTCTAGAAAAAAAAATGTCCATACCTTATTAAATAACATAATATAACTATCTAATTTTTTAAAACTAATTTAACAAAATTATAAAATAAAATCAACATAATAACTACACTTTTGATTTCCTCAATGAATAAATATTTTAAAACAAAATATCTTGAAATTAAGGATATGTGTAGTTAAACGAAGAGAGTGTAATCTAGTAATTTTGTTTGCTTATATCTAAATCTTGGGCAATGCTTTTAAGAGACAAATATTTTTATTGAAAATGGTTTGTATCAACAAACCTTACAAAATCTATATAGATTAATTTTAAGCGAGCTAAGATCTGTATCACACTTCAGACTTACTATTCATCTTTAGGTCAACTAATTCTAACCCGCTAGTTCCGTTGATTAATCTAAGACTTGTAGTTCTGTAAGCTTTGTTGATAAATTAAGAAATGCATATAAACATAAAGCGGAGAGTAGGCATCGGACTACCGATACTAGCAATGAATCACATCAGTTTTTCATCATACAAATTGATTAATATATGTGGTTAGATGGAGCACGCTATACAGTCAAAGATAAACTGTCCCAAGGTCTTGATCAGGCGTGAGCTCCCACCGGTCAGAGATGCACTGTCCCGAGGTCCTCTCACCCAGAACCGCCTCCCCAACCGCCATCGCCGCTGGATCTGGATGTGATGGGATTGAGTGATGACGGATCTGGCAGTGACAGCCGTCGGTGGAGGAGCCATCGAGTTGCTATCAGGTTGTTGACAAATGGCATACTTTCATTGGGATTGGTGGCGACGAGGAGGTTAGGATTTAGTGATGGATGGGAAGGTAGATGGCAGATTATGTAGGATGGCGAGCATTGTTGGATAAAACCGCTTGCAATACATGGCTGACTAGCAGTCCTAGCCAACGCTACGATCAGACTACGTATAGAAAGAATTTCTTTATTTTCTCACTTTATTCCTACTTATTTTCACTCTTATGTGCATTTAGAGTGAGGCGTTTCTAGACTTAAGAGCAGCAGCTCCAACATTCTAAACTGTCTGATTCAAGTTTTTGTCGTCGAGATGTGAGCTTTATTATTAGCAATTTCGGTAAGTCATTAACTCCATGAATAGAGTATTATTCTAACACAAAATATAAGCACATCGCACAAAACGAGAGGTCACAAAAGTGCCACTCCACTTTGGCACAAGACCCTACAACATTTATTCCTTTTTAGGTATCAATGCAAGCAGTATGATACACGAAACCAAAAAAATTCATAAAAGGAAAAGATAAAATGTAGAAGAATTAATCCACTTCATATTTTTAACAAAAAAGAGTTTGAGATAAATAATCATGTTTGTTCGCTTAAATAAGTTCTATAAAATCTTTCTGTTCACATATATACGTATGAGACATCTTTACTATGAAGTATAGAAGACTGAATACGGTTTAACACTATGTGATCTTTTTAATGTATTTTATGCCGAATTTTTATTTTATGATGTAGTATGAAAGGGATTATATACATGAAGAAATTATTAAATACTTCTAAGATGCGTGAGACTGTAAAACAGTCTGTCTTGTGTATGGTTTATGATTAAGTTGCAAGGAATTGAATAAACAAATACACATGGTGGCATGGTTATATTATATTCTGATATGCTAATTAGAGTTCCCTCTCACCAAATTAACCGATGTGATTTAGTCTTCAGTGGGTAGAACCTCAAGTTGAGGCGTGCAGTGTGAGATGTTAGTCCAACTACTCACTTTATGCATGCATTTATTAATTCATTACCATTTATGCATGCAAAGCCTTGTTTCTGATTTCTCCAAAACTAATTATGATAGAGTATGATTTTTGCAGTTTTAACATTATAACCCAGCTCCCTGTTGGAACTGAAGAGGTGAGATATTAGTCCATCATATCTTAAGATATTAGTCCATCATATCTTAATCGCAAACCAATACTTTATTATCTAATCCTTTTTAAATTTGTTAATGATCCCTCGCCAAACTTATTTTCTAACATATAGCCCTTTTTTTGGATGAGCGTGGTACTTAACCCATGGCGTGGCAATGTTCCAAAATGATTAGATCTGTAGATTAGTTTGGCGAAGGGCCATTAAGTTCAAAAAATATATAAATACAATGAAAGAAAATCTATCATACCCTCTCTCTTTCAAATCTTCAAATCAGACAATGGATTGAAAAGTAATCCCACCCACTATTCCAAAACTCAACCAAATGACACCGAAAGGTTTATGTGGTTGTTGGCATGTTGCCTCGCTCATGAAATGGTCTTTTGCTTTGGAGGATAGCTCATGAAATGGTCCTGGCCTTTGAAAGTTACAGCACTTGAAAAGTACAAGAGGGAAATTAAACCCATATCTGATTGTATCTTTCCTCGTGAACTCTCCAAATTTGGTTGTAATTGTCAGATGGTGCCGCAGAACAATCATGATACATCTACGTAACTAGGCAACGTGGGATTGATTCAACGGAGGGGAGCCAAATGAAGCCGAAACGGAAGTTTGAGAAATGCAAATTGAATAAGCAGGGGGTGTAACATGGAGCAAGGGCCGATCGAGAAATTTACGTGGCGATAAATTGTCAAAAAGATATTACTTGATTATTACACAAGTTGTTCTGCGTACGATTGTAAGATCCACCGACCCATTGATCAGTCCAACTAGCATGTCACTATTTTCCGAGCTTAAAGACGAGTCCGATTCTCACTAACTACATATTAGGTGGACTGTTTTTGTAGTTCTTTTCAGAATTTGATCCCGTGACCTGTGTCTATGGCAAAGATCACCGTGGTAGCCAACCTACCTCCTCCAAAACAAAAGCGAAACAAAGAAAACATTTGCAAAACCAACTGGACTTGCTGGTCTGATTCTGCTGCTACTTGCTACATCTGTGCTTGCAGGAGAAGACGGGCTACTTCTTCTGCGTGGAGGACCGCGCCCTGCTGTGCCGGAGCTGCGACGTCGCCGTCCACACCGCGACCCCCCACGTCTCCAACCACCGGCGCTTCCTCATCACCGGCGTCCGCGTCGGCGCTGCTCAGGACCACATCCCCGGCAGCGACGTCAGCGGTGCCGTCGTCAGCCCCAGCAGCAGCAGCGCCAACGGCAGCAACAGCGTGCCCAGCTCCAGCATCCTCACCATTGCCGACAACTGGCGGCCACCGGCGGCGGCGGAGCTGATCGGAGGAGCAGACGACGTTGGCCAACAGCAGCAGCAGTGGCCGTGGAGCGACATCTTTGCCGACGACGGCGTTGGCATGGAGCAGCAGTGCTACCCTGGCCTCTCTGAACCTGGCTCCTCCAGCCTCACTGGATGAAGATAGCTTCAATTCGATCAACTGAGTTATATTTGGCATGCTGATGCAAATATATAAATATAAATATAAATATATATATAGCATAATGTTTTTTTACTTCATAAAAAAGTGATTAATTTATCGTTTAAGAAGAGAAAATGATTAATTAGCTCTACCCTCTAGGCTACATGCAGGCTTGGCACATCCATCTGCAAGCTGCATATATCTGCATGATATCATAGAACACTGTCAGGTTTGTAAAGGAAATTAAATCAAATGATCAAGATAGTTAAGGCTACTGCTTGATAAATCTTGAGGCTCAAAAATAGCATATAGATCAAGAGAATGGTAAGCTTTTTCAGCAAGGGTACAGATAGAGCATGAAAGCAAGGAACTCAAGACTTGCAATCTGTGGATAGCCAATCTTGCGCAAAGAAAATAAGTTCAACGGATTACACAATGTGTTTTAAAGGGGAAGACGTATGTAATAAAACACCGTAAACACATCTAATAGAACAAATGTATATCGACCAGCTTCAATCATGAGATGGTCTTCGTTGGATCGAGTTTTTGAAACAATAAACATTACAGCCAAATGTCGTTGCAAGAGAATCAAATTTCTTTTTCAGCATACAAGCAGAGAGCAACTTGTGAATACACTGTCAAGATTCCACTTGCAGGTATACATGCTTGATTAACAGACTAAATTGCCCTTTGATACCGAAGCTGTCAGAGATTGGTCACTGCACCAAAATCCCTGTATCAAGAAGGCCAATAATATGAGGCCATCAGAGTCAATTGAGTTTCTGACCAGAAGATCAAATATGGCGATTCCATCAACCTAACACTTCATTAAACTATATGTCATTTTGCAGTACATGAATATTTGAAATGCGTCTTCCATTCCCAGGGCCAGGGCTTGCTATATCATCGCACATATCTTCTCTGCCAGAATACGAAGATTTCACACACATCTGTCTCTTCGCCTGCATTTAACAGAGTGAGGCAGGCTGATGTTTCGTGCCAATGGCAAAGTGTACAGCAACAAAATCTGACATTTTCACCTTCAATCTCCTTGGTTTGTGAGTTTTCCAACAGCGGAAAAGGCCATGACAACCAGGTCGTCCAGATTTGGAGCAACTGTAAATTTGTGGCAAGCATGAGCATACGCACTATCAAGCAGTAACAACTATAGTAAATTTTCGAATCAGCTAAAGAGAAAAATAGTCAGCTAGTGTATGAGTATCCTAGGAGTGTTCTTAATTAAGGAGCATCATAATCAGTAAGCAAGCCAAATCTTATAGCAAAGTTATCTAACAACACAACAATCGCCACAACAAGTTAAAAAAATTGCACTGCAAACAAAATGGATGTATCATGTCCAGGATAAGGTGAATGCAAGCATAAATGTTTAAATCATTGCATGCTATATTTCGAACAACAAATCAAGTTGCTTTTCTGCGCAGTTATTGTGATTTGTAAGAAAAATCTCTACTAGCACGTTAATCTATGTCCTAGCCAATGTGCAGTTGTATCCATTTCAAAGGTGGCATGGATGTCTTGGAAATCAAAGGGCAAGATAAAGGCTGGATACGAACACGAGACCAAAGTGTGCACTAGCACTATACTTACACACTCTCTGTGTCGCAATTTTCAATGTAATCAATACCGTGCAACTTGCTCGGTGAAATAGCATATCCATGTTCACTTCGTTCTCTATGGTCTTTCCGGGGACCATAACTGTCAACGATCTTAAGAGCTTTTATCTCATGAGCAAGATCCTCATCTGCTTGGCTTGAGGGGACAACTAGGGCCATTGAGGACTTCCTTTGGTACGGGCTGCCAACAACTTGTGGCAGAACCTGATGTCTATCAGGTCTTGCTTGATTTATCATACCAGGTGTATATTTTTCAACAGCCTGGAGCCAAGCACTCTCCAACCTTTGTTCATCAACCATTGATAGTTTTGACATCTGTGTGGGAACTTCTTGTCCTCTAGCTTTAGATATTCCAGAATTTACAGAAGTAAGTGAAGCTGACTGTAATCCTAGTTCTCTCTTTACTTCATCAGAATAATCGAAACTTCTCCTTGAGGTGGTCAATGCTCCCCTTAGTCGGTCACTGTTCGATGAGCAACTTAAGACATCAGACTTGGCTCTTCTTACTTTAGGGGCAGGCTCTATTGTTAGACCTGCGGATATCAATTCAGGTAGTAGACCCATTCTGACTTCCACATTGCACCTCAATACTGTCTCAATTGAATCTGTGATGCTGCTCAAAAATCTTTGAGCTCGAGATATTACGCAATCTTCAAATGCTATAAAAGCAATCGTGCAGCCTGAAGAATGAAGATAGCAAAATTTACTTCAATAGCATGGATTTTTTTTCATTCTTTTTTAAAATGTAATCTGCCTTCACATTGCAAAATTTTACGAGCAGTTCAATAGCTGCAATTGATAAATGATAGGTAATCCACTTAAAAATGTCCCATGTCAAAATTAGGGAAAACACAAGATATGTTTACCTTCACATTGCCGGATTGATACTAGCTTCCCATGGTCAAAAAGTAGCTGTTGCAATGTCTTGGAGTGACAGTTTTCGATGCATCTTAACCAAATCTGCGAAAGGTTATCTGAGTTCCCATTCACCAGGGCCCTTTGCTCAGAACAATTACTCTTTTGCGTTGAATCCAGTAGAATTCTATCAACAGACCTACATTCTCCATAGACCAAAATGTCATTTCGTCTTGACCTAGATGAACATGAGGGAGGGACCTGAGGACTAGATTGCGCACTAGTTGCTTTGGGGTCAAGTGTTTTCTTTGAAACGCCTAAGGCAGATAAAGAATGAGAAGCAGTCCTGCTGGAAGATGATTCTCTGCCTGCTTCAGCCACAGCATCATTGGCTGCTTTAGGATGTTCCCTAGTGCTGCTTCTTGGTTGGTCCATGTCTGAACTATGGCCACAACCGAGCTGCAGTAGAGCTGTGGTGAACCATGTGGATCGCTCACTTGAAAGCCTTATCTGCTTTTCAGCATCAGACAGAATCTTCAATGCTTGTTGCAATCTTTCCAACTCCGCATCAGTTACTACAGGCCACAAGCAAATATGTTCAAAAGATATATCAGTATGTTATAGATTGGATGGACTGCAGCTTTTGCAAATGTGCTATGTACCAATTGGTTGAGCAAGAATAGCACAATAAGACATCCAAATAAAGTTTATGCAAATGACAAACTACAAAAGAAGTAACAGTCATAACAGAAACAGTGAATTTCCTAAAAAGAAAAACAGAAATAGTGCAGGCTCCATTGGAGCTACGAGGTCAAGATATGGTGCCTTGGTGCCTGTGCCTTGCAAGTATGATCTTATACACAATACACTTATAGGTATTTAATCTTGAAGACTCATGGTTCATAAGTAGTTTAAGGCTATGTTATTGAGAATTATTACTATTTTTGTACAAAGCATATTGCAAAATTCATTTTCACCAAGAAATTGCAGCAAAATCAAACCATTGTCAGAATTTATAATGCACAATGGGATGATGTTAAACATATGCACAATTCGGAAAAAATTCATAGATCAATATCAAATATCAAACTATTAAATTGATATCTTTAGTATTTTAATGTTGTTTTCAGTTAATCAAGTTCTTATAAATTCAGTGGAGACTCTAATTTGAAATGGTTAGACAATAAAATAAAAAAGGTATATAAACCATTGTATAAAGCATTGTGGCTCGAGCATAAAAGGATCCATCTTGTAAGACAACAGCTGGCAACTAGAATGATTTTCATTGAAAAGATTAAATGAATGATCTAGTTATTGCTTACCACCATAATAATTTCAAGAAAGTAGCCCATTCTAGCATTGTCTACTCCTTAAGTTCTTCCATTAACAATGGTTTTGGTTAATGGTAAATTGACAATTAAGATTTGATATGATTCTTCCAACAATACTGGTTTTGGGTTAATGGTGCATAAATATTAATATTTAATATGCTTCTCTTGGAAATATCACCTTGACATTCCGAGGATCGCACATGCAGTCAATCAACAGCCAGAAAATAGCATGTCAATTTATTCCAGTTCGTGTTTTTGTTTACTGGTGTTGGAAATAAATGGCACCTTCAGAGGATTGTCAATGATGTTGCCATGCTTCAAGGGCATGATAACACTGAAATACAAGTGTGTTTTTATGATGAATGGAAGGGGCATCGAGCATAAACATTTACTCCCTCAGTTTTTCACTAATCTGTCCTCAATCTCAGTATACTCTATTTCAAAATGTTTGTCCATTGAGGAAATCAAATGTGTAGTTATTATGTTGATTCCACTTTATACACCTATTAAGATGTTTTTGTGAATAGTTAAATGGTTGCATTATGTTATTTAATAGGGGTATGCATGGTCATTTCTCATTTACTTTTTCTTAGAATTATGGTCTGTGTGCTCGGTGGGTTAAGGACAGATATAGTAAACAGAGAGAGTGTTTTTTTCTCGAAAGAGGAGCAAAGCACCCTATTTCATTAACGAAATTGATACAAGAAGTCAAGAACGATATAGAATACGCATTTGTTTATCCAAAAGAAAAGATAGCAACATATATTGAAATTGCTTCTGTCTATAATCTTAACAGGACTGCACTACTGCAGTAAATTCCATGACACGGAATACAGAAATAAAGCACAGCGGCAAAGTTGAAAGCACTTACAACTTCGACCACCAATCCCCACGCCGCTACAAGTAGAATCAGCTAATTTGTATGTGCCAGCAATGATGTCCATGATGAGCCCAGCTAATTGAGACATTAATGCGATTGGATCAATGCCAGAATCCATCAGCTCCCTAGACTTTTTGACTGTTTCAGCTGTGTCCGATGACATAGCTATCTCCAGTATATCAAGCAATTTCTCTTCAGAGACAACTCCGACCTGTAAAATATAATTAGTAATTTTGGATTGAATAACTAATCTAACTCTTATGTCATTCAGAAAAAAAGGAAAGCAAGAAGTACAACTTGTTCTTCATTCATATAGAAACTGAATAGCTGGTCAGGAGGTTTAACTGAATTAATTAAATATTTAAGAGCTAAGCAGTAGGGTACATTTTCTGTTGCTTCTGTTGTCATTCTTCTTTAAATTCACTAAACAGACCATTTGACATCTTTTCTTATTTCTTTAGGGTACATGTTAGATATAGAGCTCCCCTTCCACACACACACACACACCCACCCCAAAAAAGAAATTGCGAAGGTGACATGGGCCCAAACATATGGTCAAATGATGAGATAAACATGCCAATCTGAACAGTTTGTGCTTCTTTTGTAAGACAGAACTACAACTAGCACTACTAAAAGATTTTAAGCAGCATGACCTTAAACGAAACGAAATCAGCATGACCTTAAGAAAAGCTTATGAACAGTACAACTTATTAAGCTTCTCTGGAATGTTCAGTAATAATCCCATGTGCATAATACTGAACAATTCAGAAAAACAAGCTGCCATTCTGATTAGTGCATCATCCAGAAGAAAATTTTAAAGAAGCCAACCAGATCGTAGAAACTACCAGACTAGGAAGCAGCTTTTCTATGTAAGGCAAAGCAATACTTTATTATAGTCACTAAAAGTAGCAGTTGATCATAACGAGAAACTTACCAGATCATTGACAAGCGAAGGTGTTATCTTTTTCCCCAACAAACTCAATTGATCTAACATCGTCTCTGCATCTCGTAGTGAGCCATCTGAATTCAGGGCTATCAAATCTAAAGCTGCTAATTCAACATCAAGATTTTCCTTCACACAAATTCTCCTCAACCGGCACACGATGTCAATATCTTTGATCTTGGAAAACACATACTTCTGACAACGTGATATTACAGCATGAGGCAGATTGTTGGGGTCAATTGTTATGAATATGAAGACAACACGAGGTAATGGTTCATCAAGAAACTTCATAAATGCTGACCACACTTTGGAAGATACCATGTGGCATTCATCAATGACAAACACCTTATACCGGGATGAAGTTGCCGATGGTGGTATGTTTTCCAGCAAGTTCTTAATTCTGTTTATACTCTTCCTATTGCTTGCATCAACTTCAATTAGATTAATTCCATTGCCACTGAAAAAGTCTGTGCATTCCTTACATGTCCCACAGGGTTTGTTGCCTCCAGAAGCAAGGCAACTTAGAGCTGCTGAAAATATCCTTGAAGCAGATGTTTTCCCAGTTCCACGAGGTCCTTGGAAAAGATATGCCGGGGCTATCCTTTCCCTTGTGATAGCATTGCTAAGTGATTGTGCTACAATATTTTGACCAACAATTTCACTGAATGTCCGTGGTCTATACTTCTGGCTCAAACTTCTCTTGTCTGACATTGCAAGGTCAGCAGCATGAACAGCTATATCAATCCCATCCTGGCTTTTACAGCTTGACCACCTTCTCCCATCTAACCGGCTCAAAGCTTCCAAATCAAGCTCCCCAACATTGGTTGAGAGTTCATCACTTGATGAATCAAATGAAGAAGAACCAAAATCACAGCTATCGCCCAAAAGTGGCATTCCCTGGGCAGATTTTTTTGAGTGGACCCATTTAGTCGAACCAGATGATCTCTTCTTCCTATGCAGTGTCTGACTCCCACATAATAGTCTGCTGCCTTTTCTTCTAAGTGTATCAGATAGCGAGGGAGAATAATTAATTCCTCTAGATCCTTTACGTTTACTCCTCTTTGGTGAGTAGCAAGGAACACGAGACCTCTGACTTATCCATAATGCTGATTGGTTAGACTCATCAACATCAAAAGAAGTAGCAGTCCATGAACCAACAGTACTGTTGTTTCCTCTTCCATGCCTGTAATAGGAGCTAGTTGAAACAGGGGTGCAAGAAAAGGAAGATCCCTCTGTTCTACCCATTTTCAGTAGTTTAGAGGGATTAGAAGAGCTGACACATCCACATGCAGCAAATAGTGGAGATGTCGGATGAGAAAAGAAATCGCCCTCCCGAAACAGCTCATGACTTTCTGAGTTGCAGTTCTCAGTATCCTCAGATTGCTCACCAGAGTTGGCACGAAGATCTAGCAACTTTGAAACTGCTGGATTTCTGATTGTTCCTTTCTTTGACGACAAACCCCCTCTCCGTCTAGCTGTTCTTTTAACAGGAGTACATGATGTTGAGCTTTGAATATTGTCAATGCTGGCTGGAGTGTCTCCTTTGGAGCCCACACCACTAGAATTGCATGGATTTTCCAGGTTAAACTCAGCAGCTACTTCCTCATCTAACTTATTCCGCTTTCACTGGACTTGTTAGAAAACTGCCTCCAATTGTAGAGATAAACCTTTTTCTGCTTCTTTTCACTTTTTGATTGTGCAGAAGGTGGCTCAGTCTGCTTTGGTACTAAACTACCTCCAACCCCACTGATGTGTATAATGCTAGAAGTTGCCACCAATGACCTAGAACTCAAAGGAGACCTCCATGTTGAGCAAGTATCGGGATCTTGCAACAAGCGTGCCTTCCTCAAAGCGGTAAGTTCCTTCCTCAAGTGAAGTTCACTTGGACCAACACAACCTTCAACCATAGTTCCCGTCTCTGAACTAGAATGATACTGACATGCCCAACAAAGAGTAGCTAGCAAAAGAGAGCGCAATCCAAGAACAGAAGCGCAGTTTTTCCTCCCCACAACTGTTCATAATAGATAGTGTTAAGTATTTTACAGTCGAACAGCAGAGGCAAAGCATAAATATAAAACATGACACACAACCTGCAACTTCAGAAGCAACATCTCTCTAAAGTGGGAAGCAAAATACACGCATACGCCCACACAGAAAATGCAGTCTGGAAGCAAGAAAAAATTAGTGTTATTCACAAACAGCCAGAAGAAACTAGTCCATTTATATGTAACTCCTCATTTAAAGAAGGGACACTCCTTATTTATAGTACCGAAATAGTATCAAAGCGACACTCCAAACAAAATTGCGGTTTCAGATATTTTCAGTTCAGTTGCAGCGGGGTCTTGCGAGAAAATTAAACGAAATACACAAGCGGGAGCTTCGGGTGTTCGGGTGGGAGCCCCCCGGGGGGGGGGACGAACTGCAGCAAGAAGCCAAGGAATCCACAGGAGCTAAGAGCGGCATCTCGCCCACGATCCAAAGCAAGAACTGCAGCAGTAACAAAAAAAAAGATTGCGGCAAAGAAGGAAGAGAGGAAAAGAAAAAAAACTCACACTTGCCAAGGTGAGACGGGGAGGAGCCCGGGCAAGCCAACTCGGATCCAAGAATCTGCTCCAGCGATCAGCAGCACGAGGAGGAAGAAGAAAAGTTGGGAGTGGTCCAGGAAAGGAAGGAGGAAGCGAAAAGGAATCGAAAAAAGAGGCGCCTTTGGAGGTGGAGCCTACCGGAATGGGGTGAATGAATGCCGGAGATTCGAGCAATGCGGGGGCGGATTCGGAGGATTCAAATCAATCTCTCTCTCTCTCTCTCTCTCGACACTGTGGGGGTGATGATGAATAATGGTGTTTTCCACTGCTTGCTGTTGGAGTAGTAGTACAGTTCGTCCTGTGTCTTTGAGGACAATGGTGTTTTTCAGGGGTTCCACGGTGGTGGCGGGGTGCCCTATTCATTTCTTATCAAAAAATTTCACTGTTGTACCCTTAAATGCTACTCCGTTCGGAAATAGTTACCATCTTAAACATTGATGTAATCTCTAACATCAATCTTTAACCATTATTATATATATTTATTATTATTATTATTAAAATTTATATTTAAAAATTATTTTTACAATAAATCTAATAATACTGTTTTCATCTCACCAATCTAAATATCATTTAATCTATCAGTAGTCAAAGTTAGAAAAGTTTAACTACACACTTTTTAAACCGTCATATACTAGCAAACAGTACGTGCAATGCATGCAGGTACTGTAGATGGTACTGTTCACAGAGTACTGTTTACAGAGTACTGTAGATGGTACTGTTCACGCGAATCTCTCCGATCTCAGCCGTCAGATTTATGGGATCAATGGCTTAGATTGCTTGCCAGGTCTAGTTCAAATTTGGTACACTATATAGTAGTATAAATTTTCAGGCGGAGGTAGTCAAACTAAGTCGCTAACTGTAGTTACTCTTGATTTTCTCTAATCTCAACATGAGATATCAGCTTAGGACAGTCTCAATATTTCACCATCATTTTATCTAAATCAAGCCGTTAAATTGAAACCGAGGTGAAACAACAATTAGTGAAGAAAGAAATGAGAGATGTACCTATACGTAGATACATTATCTATATTATCTTATCACAAATTTCAACAATTTGTGGAAACATAGTGACACATCACTAATAAAAAATTCTTTAAGAGAAAAAAATATTGATGCAACTAATTGTTAAGTTCATATTAGATATTCTTATTAAGATAGTAGTATTTAAAATTATATCTATACGATGTGAAAGTCTTAGATATAACTTTTTAGACAACACTGTTGGACCTGCCTTTAGTTTATTCTAGCCGTCTTCAATCATAACTGAACCAACAATGGCATCGTCACCAAGACATAAGAAATTTGATACCTGAACTGTATAAATATTTGTTGGTCAAAACAAAAAAATCAATGCAAACATTCTAGGTGTCATTTAATTTCATTTAGAGAGGTAGTATTAGAAATTTAAGGAGGTGTTTGGTTGGGCTTTTCAGCAGTTTTTCACTGGAAAAAGCTACAGCCCAACCAAACGGCCAGCTTTTTAGCAGCTTTTGCCAACGGTAGATGTGGGCTTTGCAGTATAAATTCAGCTGTTTAGAAAAGCTGCCTTCTACCAGCTTTTTGCAATGTGTTGAAGCTTCTGTGCTCATTTTTCAAAATGCTATAGATGGTTTGGATAAACCAAAAGTTATATGTTCACTTTTTCACAGCTACAGCAGCTTTTCCAGACAGCTAGCCAACAGAAACTTTGTCAACAGCCACAGCCCAACCAAACAAGCCCTTAACCACACTTATCAAAAATCATTTTTATTATGAAATTCTTGGACATATGCCGAATATTGCTCAGAAACAATATACCAGATTAAATTCCAATAACTAAATATCCATATTTTACTATAGACAAAGAAAAATATAACTGATCATGTTAAGCTACTATAATTGGCTTATCCGCTCGACACATCGGCAACGTAGCCACACCCATCAGAGTTACCCGTGGCATGCCTCTGCATTCATGCTCTGTATTATGTTCTATTTTCGTTAGAGATTCCTCTAGGAGGTAGTTAAATTAGTTAGTGGGGGTGTTTGTCGTGTTTTAGTTAGTTAATTAGTTATTTTTATTAGAAATTTTTCAGCAAAGAGGAAAAAGGATGCGGGAGACGTAAATGTACCGCATCTCACCAACTTTTATTTATAAGATAGTAGTAATAAAGATAAATATAAACACTAGGAGAATTTACCTCCAAATGAGCAATGCAAACGGCTTACACGTTGTCACTGCTACACAAACATTTATTCTAAACGTCTTATCAACACCAAAAATCATCTATGACAAGGACTATTATAGACAGTTATTTCTAAAATTCAATTCACTAACATTTTTTTACGAGAATTGTATGGGATATATATGTCATCACATAGGTTTTCTAGAAAAATTGTTCATATATTTTTTTGGTCCATTAGGCCCGCAAAGAGATGGTATATATGCCAAGCCACCGGTCCCTCCAACCTTAACTTCCCAAGCCGCTAGCAGCCACCCCTCTAACCCGAGCACCCCTATGCTCTCTTCCTCTCCTGATTTTCCTAAGTCATTGCCGTCTCTCTAGCCTCTCTCTTCCTCTCCCGATTTCCACTTCCTCCTCTTAGATTTGCACACACCAAGTTGGATCCGCGCACTGCCTTCAAGATCTACTAGTCACCGGCGACCTCCTAGCTCATCTCTATGCAGCGCCTGAGGCGGAAGGGGCGCGACAGAAATGAGGGAAATGGTGATGGAGATGACAATGTCGTCGATGGCTATGACGACAACGATGATGGCACCGTCGATGAAAGATCGATGTGATTTATTGCCGCCTCAGAACTTGTCTCGTAGTTTTTCTTCCTTCTAGCTGGCGAAATTTTTCTTCATTTCTTTTACTACTAACATTGTTTGTCGTTTCTGCCTCTCCAATCATACGCTGTAAGCAGCCATCATAATGTTGTCCCTATATTCGAAATGTATTTTTCTATTTCAAAAGTTGACAATTCATTTGAAAAAACTTCATGAATATACGTCATGTTCTTACAATGTACTAATGTAAACTTGCAAAAATGTATAAAATAAGATGGTAGCTGTCATGTGAAAAAAATAAATTGGTGTATCTTGAGCAGTGAATAATATGCTATTCAAACTTAGCTAGTTTGCTTTGTTTTGTTTTGTTTTTCATAGGATGCATATAATCACATGTTTTCACCAAACTTTGCGCGTGTATTTGTTAAAAGAAATTTACAACTTTTTATAGTGAAAAAAACACATTTTTCTAATGTAGGATGCAAAAACACCTGGGTAAAGACCCGCATGTTTGCCAAACAAAACTGCATCACTGGCCGAAATGGACTGACCACAATTCCCCGCCATATGCACGAAGTGAGATTACCGACTGAAGCGTGGGCCGATATATCAACCTATCCTGCCCATCATTGACCTGCTGCTGTTTGAATTAGCTGGAGCATCTAGGAGTAGGCCATTTCCAACAAAAGAGATGCTTGAGAAGGTGCTTAAAGGTGAGCGTGTGCACTACACCATGAAGCACACATTTAAGAACATAACCGAAATTCAAGAACAACCTCTTGTAAGTGATACCGTGCCACCCCGCCCCAACGTCGACGTAGCGGTGCAAATGGTAACAAAAAATCCTGAAATAATTTTGAGAACACTGACCCAAAATCATTCTATCGTAGCAAAATTTCGTATTGAATTCGATTTACACATTAAATAGAAAAAACTGCCAAAAGAATAAAAAAAGGAAAACGAGAAGACGCTACTTGATGAAATCTGTCTCTTTTTTTCTTTTGATAATCTCTCTTTTGGTTCAATTTTTTTCGGGATGCTTCATTACATCATACACTGTCTAACTCTTTCCACATTAGGTACTCCCACATGAACGTGCCCAAGCGTGAGTGATTGGTGCTTGAGTTTTTCTATCTTCTCTCCACGGTTGCAAGAAAACTACCTCTAACAACCACTCAACTCCTGCTAGGACCTATTCTCCTCTGTTTGTCCTGTTGTTATAAGAGCTCTGCATTCAACGTCTCTAACGTACCAAGCTAGCTTTTTCTTTTTTCATTTTGAGAAGAAGAAAGTCTAAAAGCATCGAACTAATACATAGTTTGCAAATTTAAATAAAAGAACACTGTCTCACGGCGAATATCGAATCAATAAATTGTGAAAATAAACAATCTAAGTGGTTGGAAGACCGTCATCGCCTAGTCGTCTCCAGGTATGCCAGCTCTAGTAGCAAAGAGCCATGCTGCCAAACGCTCCAGATGTCTGCTCCCCTGTATCATAGTTTCCCCTGAACTCCAGCTTCTGCAAAGATGCCTAGCATCTCAATAATGCTCCAGACATGAAGATGACGTGATCTGAATGAGAAAAATTATTACAAAAAGTAGCAGCATTACACCATCGTCAAATGGACCAACACGTGACTATTGTCCCAACAAGAATTTGTGAGCTTAACCCATGTCCCATACCAGCTAACCAACATCCCAACAAATGAGACATGCTCGTAGGTGCCGGTGGATTAAAAGCAATGTGAACTAATCTCCATACAAAATGAGCAACCATGCAATCAAAAAATAGATGTGAATTAGTTTAATCCCGATCATAGAAACAACAAGATCTGCTCCCTCACTAGTTCTTCTTAATTAAATTGTCTTTAGTAAGTATAACACCCTATCCTAAATACCACAGGAAGATTTTAATCTTAAAAGGCAACTTGAGCTTCCAAAGGTGTTGATGGCGAAATTGAGTGTGGGAATTCATTAAGTTTTTGTACATTGATTGGACCAAGAATTGTCCATTCTGGTGTAGTTCCCACAAGGAGGTGACCTGCCCCGCCAACAAGGAAACCATTGCTATACATGCTATAAGATCCTACCAGGCCACCAGCTTATCCCCAACTATAGCCCGTCGGAATGAAATATTGGAGGGGGGGGGGACCTGAGGAGAGCGCTTCCGCCTCCATGATATGCTTTCTCCTAGCAACATTATACAATATGATATACTGTGATCTAAGTGAATTGTGTCCCAGCCATATATCCTCCCAAAACCTGGCTTGGCAGCCATCATGTAAGTTAAACGTTCCCAATTAGAAAAAAGGTCTTTCACTTTCATGAGCCCCGCCCAGAATTGAGATTCATCATACCGATATTCAGCTTGTGCAAGGGTCCTATATCGCAAATACTTGTTTCGTAGCAACTGTTGCCACATGCCATCTTCATTTAGTACTCCCTCCAGTATCAAAAAACTTGACATTTTAGATATTGACACGGTCTTTGAAATACAACTTTGATCACTATTTTCTATTGTAATATATGTATAGAACCCAACAAATTATGATATTATGAAAATACCTTTTGAGGTGAATCTATGCACATGATTTTCAAGTGCCTAAATATTTAAAATGATATCAGTAGTTAAAGTTTTAAAAGTTTGACTGAAACTATGTCCAAAATATCATGTTTTTTGACACTGGAGGGAGTATTTGAATAGCCACTTACTAGGCATGCACTTATTCTTTTGTTCTAGGTTTTGGGTACCTAGTCCCCCTTGGTCCTTGGGAAAAATGGCAAATTTGCGAGTTGCAAATGCAGCTTTGGCCCCCCGCCGCGCGCAACCGCAGATCTGTCCCCGCGAAGCGCCGGGCACGCGACGCGTGGCAAATTCGCACGGCCGAGCCGCGACGCCGGAAAATCGCGCCTCCGCCCCGCGAAGGGATTTCGTCGCGGGCCAGGCCCCCGCGTCGCGGCCTCGGCCCGCGGGAACCACAGATCGCGGCCCCGGCCCGCGAATGCTCGCGGTACGTCGCGCGCTCGGCTCGCGGACGCCACCTCGCGGCCTCGGCCCGCGGACACCCAAACGCCGGTGACTCTGGCGTTTGGCCGCGGAACCCAAACGCCAGAGGTCATGACGTTTGCCTTGCAGTTTGCTTTTTTTGTTTGCTTTTCCTATTTACTTTTGCTTTTTTTTTGCAAGACGCGAGCACAAGAATTAAGATTATGAATAAAATGTCAATGTAGGAGGATATAATATACAGTGGATATAATATACAGTGGATCACAATGACACGGAGCAACGCTTAAAATCCCAGAGAGAGGCGTGTAATTGTATGATACTGTAAACTAGCCAAATTTCCCACGCAATTTGCGCAGCAAGATACTAAAAATACATCATAAAAGGAGAGTAGTGTTTGCCATACAACTAAAGTAAATATGTTCTTAACAATTTCTGATAAGCATGCACAGTTATAATCTAAACCCATTGAAACAATCTGTGTAGATATTTCTCTTTTTCTTCTATTAATAGAAGATTTAGGATCAGTTTGAGATTTTGAACTCTTTTTCTGTGGATTATACCAAAAGCAATTAGCCAATTGGCAAATACGAAAAACTAGTTCAAGTAAATAGGATTATCATAATCACCTTAATGCCAAACAGTCTTATTAGTCTTGTTTCTTTTAACCTTGTTTCAATAAGACAATAGATTCTTCTGTTGAGTTGAATTCTTTTAACCTTGTTTCAACAAGACAATAGATTCTTCCGTTGAGTTGAATAGTTTCCTGCCATAAGCATGTGAATGATAGATAATGGTATGTGCCGAAGCTAGAAACTCGACTATATGTTTGGAACGTACTCCCTCCGTTTCAAAATACATGTTTTTAGTCTTTCTAATTTTTCTTAAAATACTTATTCTTCTACACTTTCAATATAGTTTTAGTCATTTTATTTGTATTTTTCCTTCATCAATGTCATAACAAAAAGAGGTAATTACTCATGGGAGTAGTACTAATAGTACTAACATTTATTGTCTTGGTGAGGAAAAAGAGACGAATATAGAAATAACTAAAGGACAACATTGACATTTTATTCATAATCTTAATTCTTGTGCTCGCGTCTTGCAAAAAAAAAGCAAAAGTAAACAGGAAAAGCAAACAGAAAAAGCAAACTGCAAGGCAAACGCCATGACCTCTGGCGTTTGGATTCCTCGGCCAAACGCCAGAGACACCGGCGTTTGGGTGTCCGCGGGCCGAGGTGGCGTCCGCGGGCCGGCCCGCGATCTGTGGTTCCCGCGGGCCGAGGCCGCGACGCGGGGGCCTGGCCCGCGACGAAATCCCTTCGCGGGGCGGAGGCGCGATTTTCCGGCGTCGCGGCTCAACCGTGCAAATTTGCCACGCGTCGCGTGCCCGGCGCTTCGCTGGGACAGATCTGCGGTTGCGCGCGGCGGGGGGGCCAAAGCTGCATTTGCAACTCGGGGGGGGGGCAAATTTGCCATTTTTCCTTGGTCCTTGAGTTCACATTCAATTGCCCATTTCGTCAATTTGTTCTTGCATTTATGACCATTGCTCTACCAAAAGAAGCGAGATCGATAAAATCCAGACGCTGCATCCCTTTTCGTATCTCAAAAAAGATAGTATAAACATTAGCAAGCTAGATAAGACTGAATTTGCCACCAGCGGACAAATCCTTTCCATTCCAGCTATTGAGTTGCTTCTCAAAATGATCCTCTATCCCTTTGCAATCGCTATTTCTAACTTTCCTGTAGTGCATGGGAATGCCGAGGTAGTGGAACCGGAAAGAACCTAGTTCACACCCAAAAAGTTGCTTGTAATGAGGTTCATATTCCTTGGCTTTCCCAAAACAGAACGGTTCGCTCTTATGGAAATTAAATTTGAGCCTCGATAATTGCTCAAAAGTGCAAGGATAATTTTTAGGTTCTTGGCTTGTTGAATGTCATGATAAAAAAAGATGATGGTATAATTCGCATATTGCAGGATAGACAGACCATCCTCTACTAAGTAAGGGACAACTCCTACGATGATACCCTTATCCGTTGCCCTATTCAGAAAAATGGCAAGCATGTCGGCTATAATATTAAATAAAATAGGTGACATAGGATCGCCTTGTCACAAACCGTTCTTTGTTTGGAAGTAAGCGCGGATGTCATCATTCACTTCTAATATGCAATCCAAACACACCGTGTGGAGAAAAATCTCTTAACATGTAAGGTCTGAAGTAAGAAGGGCCATTTGACCTTGTCATATGCCTTCTCAAAGTCTATTTAAATAGGAATCAATCTATTTTCTTTTTGTGTATTTCATGCAGGGTCTCATGTAGGATGACCAAGCCCTCAAGAATATTACAACCTTGCATGAATGCAGTTTGACAAGGTTGAATTAGCACCTTCGTCACTGCAGCAATATGACTGGCTGCGACCTTGGTAAATTTTTTAAAGCTTACATTGTGTAGGCATATCGACCTATATTATTGTATTTGACATGCATCAGCCTTCTTTGGTAATAAAGTGATGACCTCAAAGTTAAAACTAAATAAAGGAAACCATCTGCTATGGAAGTCATGGAAGACGCCATCATGTCATCCTTGATTACTTCCTAGAAGACCTGATAGAATTCTGCTGAGAAGCCATCCGAAACGGGCACTTTATTACGTTTCATTTGGAAGACAACATCATGCACCTCCTTCTCAGAAAATGGTTCACACCTCATTCTTCACACCGGATACCTGAGGGATATTGTCCACAACATCCTCCATCATAGAAATAGTATTCAAAACCGGTGGACCAAATAGAGCACGATAGTAGTCAGTAATGTACCTCTTCAAACATGCGTGCCCTCTAATAACCTCACCTTTGTGCCCTAACTGGTATATTTGTTGTTTTTGATGATGTCCATTGGCCAATAAATGGAAAAACCGACTGTTATCATCCCCTTGTAAGATAAACTTTGATTTAGATCACTGATACCATTTTAGCTCTTCCTCCCCGAAGAAGCATGGCCAACTTGTCAGCGGCTAATCTCTACTCTCCAACTCGATGTTAGAGAGCCTTCTAGACTCCGCAACCTTATCCAAACTATCTATGATGGCTAGTAGCATTTCTTTCTCCTTCTTATTCACACCGCTGGCATGATTGGCCCACCATCTCAAAAATTGGCATATGGCTCTAATCTTACTTTGCCATCACTGCATCACTAAGTTTCCCCTCCTAGAGTGTTGCTAGATATTGGTTACCAAATCACAAAATCCTTCAGGCTCTTACCAGCCAAGCTCAAACTTAAATAGCAGCTGGTCCCATGGAAGAAGCTACTCATGCATCTAACCACATAGGTGGTTTAATTTTGAAACCTCGAGACAGTCCCGAGGTTCATGCTGTGTATCAGAAAACCCCCTCCCTAAATTACCATCCGCCTAACGATCTACTTCTGCAACCTTAATATTAGTAATAGACCGATTGACCTCATGACTCGACAAACCCAAAGAAATGCCCACATAAAAAATAGTAGAGCCAACATAATTATTAGATAGGTCCAAAATACTTGTACCACTAGAAATAGACGTACCTGTCTTATCCTCCAAATTCTTGGTCTTGGCGTGCAACATTGAATGCTCCAGGGTGTGGAGGTCCGCATCTAGGTGACTCAGTAGTCGATCGCTCAAGCGAGGTGGCGTCAGGGCCGGACTCCGCAATTTCGGCTACCACAATGGTAGGAGCAGGATCCGCCTCGGTATGCTCTTCGGCATCAAACACATCTGCCACCGCCAAGGCCCCCTTTGCAACAACCTCCAATGCCGTCATGTCGTGCGTGGTAGCTGTCGCAACCGCCTCTACTGCTCCCTCCATAGCAGCCTTTGTTACTGTCGCAATTGTTTCCACTGCCATCAAACCGCTGCATGCCACCTCCTTTGAGTGTGCCACCAACCCTGCCCTTGCTGACGCGTCCACCGCCTTGGCAGGTCCACCACCTTCCACGGCAGCGTCCTGTGCCGCTATGGCAATTTCCTGCTCTGCCTTTGTAATGTCGTGCCCTACTGTTGCAGCATGGTCCTCTGCCACAACTGCACTTCCTGCCGTGGCACGATCCGCTCTATGGTGCCAGCATCCAGCTGCTCCACTGCTCGCCAAGCTCAGTCACGACAGCAGCCCGCTCTGTTTCATTGGTGACCTGCACTGCCGTAGCAATGACCAGCTATGCCGCGAAGGCTTCTTACATCAACAGCAGCCTCCAACGGCACCAAACCTCCCAAGACAGGTGAAGTGCCTCCCATAGCGATCCTAAGTCCACCGTAGCAGGGATGGTCACCACCACGTCACCATCAACCACCATCTTGGGAGTCCCTTGGCTGGACACCGCAACACATGCGGCTGCCAGGGGTAGTTGAACTTCTTTCATTTTACCTGTAAGCAAGTTAGCCCCTGAAGTATCCTTGTTGTCAGTCGGTGGGTTGGAGCTATTCTTTGGCCTCTTGGATCCATGTCTATCATGTTATCATCACCATCTCTGTCCATCTCACTATCCTCCTCATCTCCCGGTAGGTCATCGTCATACATGTAGTCATTCATCTAATCGTTAGGTGTTTCGATTTTGAAATAAATGGCGTACACCTTGTGGTTGATAACAATCTCAACCTCCCTAGTAGGGATCATACCAGCATACAGCATAGCAACCTGAAGGCGTACTATATCATGACGCCGCGTAGACACCATGTCTACCACGGTCGTGATACCGATGATCAACCCAACTGCACAAAGGGTAAAATAATCCCGGATTACGTATGGAGTGACTCCATACACATTTATATAACCTTCTCGAGGTCAGACTTGGCCTCGATCTTTTGTTCATGGAACCTTAGTCTGCCAAAAACTGCCCCATATGCTTTAGCCTGCTTTTCCCCAATGATATGTAAATGATGAAGTTCAACCTCGGATGGGAACTCAACAACATAGTCCCCTAATCCATGGTGTCAAAGTTCCCAATTAAATAGAATCAGAATGACACATTGTCTCCATGTACTCTCGTGATAGGGCACCCTGGATCACCTAAACCACACCGGTTTTGGCTGAATCCGTACGGACCCGCGGCGCCTCAGATGTGGGAATGAGAAAAAACCCTAAACACCAGCCCCAAAACCACAGAAGCCAGCAACAGGTTTCAACATCCACAAAATTGGGCAGTTTAGTGCCAAGTGCCCCGTGCTCTCGCAAATGTCATAATGTTATAAGGCACCTTAATAGGGCAATTCATAACCTTACGCTCTTTGTCTTTGCATCTAAAGCATTTTTGGTCCGCGACTGTTTGCTAGCTAGCTAGATAGCACTAATACTAAAACAGCGAGCAATAGCTGGTTAAACATCTAAGAGAAAATTAGCTCTTTACTATCACAAAGAGGTATAAATTAAGACAACATGTGGGGCCCTCGGCTTCGTTTCACTCACAATTTAATGAGATGAAGTTTTCCAAGTAGTTACTGAGCTATATTGCCCAAATAAAACAAAAGGAAGATGGAATGGGCAGACGGCCAGTTCCATCGAACAGAAAATCTGCCCCCATTTCACCAGTGCATTGCAATGATGGAATGTTCTTGCATGTGTCACCAGTGCTAACCTGGACATGGCATGTGAAGGACTGCCCAGAACAAGAGGTATCATTTTTTATTTTGAAGCTAAGAAGGATTAACAAAACAGTGAACCTGCAAAGCAGAGAGCCTTTTTGCAAAAAATTCTTCTGACCTGTGTGTGTTCATGCCTGGGGCTGGGAGGACCACAGCCTTAAAAGAGGTCACACAGAAGACATGAGTTTTAGGCTTTAGAGGCATCAGCTTTTGCATGTTGCCCCCTCTTGATTACTGAAACCGAGATAATTACCAATGAAACGTGTGCTTCCGGTTGGAGATCAATAAGTTCATCGAGTGTTTGTCCCTGAGTATCAAAAAGATAGTTCATGGAGTAATTGCTACTTAGAAAGATCAGCGTCGTTGAAGCCAAGCCGTTTATTCAGCAAGAAAAGAATTGGATATCCTCATCTTATAAACTGGTTGACACATGAAATTCAACGATCTTCGATGTATGGTATTTTGACGACTCATGGATGATTCGTGAGGCTTCATATCAGTAATCTTGCTATGTAAAGTCCAAGTTTTCTTCTCCTGATTGGACTTACGGCTAAATCTGATTATCAGACGCACTAGTAGCTATGTCCTGTAAAAAGAAGTCAGCAGGGTGCAAGATTACAACAAAAGAAGCACTTAGCAAAATGTAGGAAAAAGTATGAATTCTGATACGTTCCAAATATAAGGCCCCCTTTGTTAGAGCCGGAGCTTGTGCATAAGTCAACTGTAGAAATAAGCTCCAGTTAAGCCGCTGTGGAAATAAGCTCCAGATAAACCAACTAACTGTTTGTTAGAACTTAAACAATAGCAGTTTATGGTATGGGAGGAAAGAACAAATGTCTAAAGTACGCTTCATCAAGTCCAGTTTGATGTATACTGATATTAACATAATTTTGAACTATATTCTACACCACTCATACAATTGGACATAAAATTTTGAAGTTTAAAAAATTAAACAAGCGTGACATTAATAATTTTATAGTGCCATATCAATAATCCACCAATTACAGAATTCTTTTAATCCTCCATTGTCATATTTTGGCACTTCTCCATATCCTAGCCAGACCAAATCAAGATTCAGGTACTTAAATTACATTTGAACCTTGGGAGTGTGCTTACAAACATAGAACTGCCTTATAACCACTGGAGTATCATGTATGTTGACATTTAAAAACATACCCAATGATATGCGTACTAATTAAAAACAGATTCTTCTTGCCATACATTTGGTAAACGTCATTGGGCCATTACTTCTGTGTGCTTCCTTGAAAATGTTCCTCCCCCGGCTGTTCTTGCTACTACAATCTGGCAGTTAGAGTCTATTTTCCGTAGCATCGACAAACGATCTCAGGATTTGGCACAAATGCGATCTTCACACTCTTTCAACTTTCATACAGATTCGAACCAGAACATGTATGAAGGGACCATGACATATCTAATGTGAATTCTTTGTGCTGCTATACATAACTTGAACCTTCTAAATCTCTAGGATTAGGATATACCATGACATTAGCACTGATGAACAAACCACATGCTCACCACTGTTGAACAAAAAACAGAGATAAAAAAAACAGAGCTCGGGGCTCCGGCTCATCCTCTGCGCGGTCTTCGGGGGAGGCCGGCCCGAGGAAGAGCGGCGCTTGGGAGCTCGCCGGGGCGCGGGGCTTGGCGCGAGGGAGGCGCGACGGAGCTCGGGGCCGGTGAGCACGGGGGCGGCGCAACGGTGGCCAAGGACGAGGGTGGCGCAATGGGGGCAGTGCAACGGTGGCCGAGGACGGGGGCGGCGCGACAGGGGAGACTGCGGTGGGGATGGACCGCCGGCGGTGGGGCTGCGGAGAGCGGCGGTGCGTCGGGCTGGAGCACGGAGGGGTGGCTCGGAGCGGGTAGGTGAGGGGGCGGCGGTGTGGGGGAGGGCCGGAGCGGGGCAGTGCGAGGGAGGCCCAACCGGGTGATGAACAAGGCGTGCGGGGGGGTGAGCAAGGGGGCTGTGGGGGATGAAAAAAACCTAGGAGGCTTGTTTATATGAGGATGGCAATTGCGGGTAATTTTAGCCAACTCCAAGGGAATGTTCATATCACAGAGATGGAAGCTCGGAAAATTGGAGTTGGAGAGCTTTTTTTCATCTACATAATTTGGTAGGAGCTTAAACCATAAGCTAGGCACAAAAATTATATCTATATCCTTTATTTAATAATAATAAGAAACTATTAAATAAAAAAGAGAATACTACTAATTAGAACCTAATTAAGATAGGAGGGCTAATGTATGCAGTCTAATGAGAAGTAATACTATAAAAATAAAGAACTCTATTTTAGAACTATGAGACAGAATTTTCTGTTTTTTTTATTTATTCTTTACTTTATTTTAGGCTGAGTAGTAGGAGCAACTTTTAATTTGTTATGAGCCTAAACAATAGATTCAACGAGTTCTTGCCAATAACAGCGGCCGCCGAATAAAAACATTAAACTGAAGGCCCAGACAAATAAGCTCCAACAAAGAGGTCTAAGTGTGCTAGTGCATAAAAGAAAAGGTGAAAACTATAGGGCTCTTTCATTTAAGGAAATTATATAGGATTTTGATCCTTCGAATTTGTTTAATAGAGCTTGCTTAATTTATAGCATTAGAAACCTTAAAAAAATTTCTGTGGACAACCGTGCACTCAATTCCAAAAAATATGTTTGCATCTAGTCCAACCTTCTAGAAAAATTTCTGTCTATGACATGCATCTGGTCCCTGAAAATACTTCCGTTTTTTCCGCGGTGCATTACTCATTCAATTCCTGCGTTCTAGAGATGGCCTAATGCTAGAATAACCTCATTCACAATTGATTATCAAAAGGACACAAGGCAGAACCAATGCAAGGATTTGCAAACTTCAAATCAAACATGGGCTTTCTGCTAGGTTCTGCGTACAGATAATGACGAATGCTCTCAGGAAACACCTACATGGTCACACATTACACAGATGGAATCTAAAACACACAGTCCAGTAGAGCCTACTGGGGCTGCATAAACTAGAAGTACAGTTAGTAGTTGAACTACTAACGTTAGATCTTGAGACATCCTCCAGCACCATACAGTGCATTGAAATCTATACCGGTCCTAAGATGAAGCGACAACTAAATGGAGAACTACTGAGCACTGCAGCTAGAATGGTTGGTTTTTACAACATGTCAAGAGTCCTTAGTTCTTGGAGCGAAGCCCATGAGATCTCCAAGAGTCAAGTTCTAGCCCTCTTGCTGCTACTGCTACAGTTGGGGCACTTGTATTGCTTCATGTGCTCCGCTTTGGCCGGAGTAATCTTGACGCACTTACCGTGGAACCATCTTTCACATAAGTCGCAGCAGATCCAGAACTCATCTTGTTGTCCATAATTTTCACCGCACGCACCGCACAGTGTGCTCTCATGATCTTCCTGTTCTTTCTCTTCCTCCTTTTCACTCTCTTCGTTGTCCTCTGGAGGTGGCATCTTGGAGCCCCTTGAGTTGGGTTCTGGCTGGCGTGTAGGCTGTGTTTTCAAATGTTTAGTGCCAAAAAAGGAACATGCAGTCACTTAGCTGGTATTCAGTTAGTAAAATAGTCACAAATCACAATATAATGGGAAAAAAGTTCATACCTTCGAGCCAGATTTGATACTCTTACTGTTGCTTTTAGGAGTTTTTTCTTTGGGCTGCCTTTTGTCATTTCCAGAGACAACCTCAAATATGGTGGAAACTTTATTCATCATGCTGAAGAGCCGCTTCCTGCAAGGCAAAAAAGAAGGTAATTCCAAGTTCCACACTAGCTTCTAACCAATCTTTCTTCTAAACACTGTTTGGTGCTACAAAAAATTTAATCTCTGCTATATGTAGCTCGATTCAATCCACAGCAATGTAACAGTCCACATTGCTATTCCCAATTTCTATATATGCAGACTGATATGTATTCAGTATTTTACAAGCGTGACATTTGTGATCATTGCCTAGTATGTTTGTGTTTCATTCAAATCAAGGTAGAGCCCAAATGGAAGGGCTGCAACTAACTTAGTAGCAACATAAGCTAGAACTACAGCAAGGCAAACAAAATCTTGGGCTTAAAAACAGAGCACTCCCTCCCATTACAGCAGTGGCGCACAGCAAACACTGGATAGGCTCGGATATGTACCTCGAAGCAAAATCAACAACAGCAACAGGAAAAGGATGCACAACTGAAACATGAAAATCCTATGTCTGGGTTTCTTCGAAAAATTGATGATAATTTTATTTGCTTGTGATCTTGAATCATGCAGTCCATGTCACAGTTGGCATCAAATCACCCTAAACAAGAACAGCTCATAACATCCATATACCCGAAGACGATCTTAGTACTGAGATGACACGAAAATGACAGAGGGGTATGTGTTATACTGCACTGGATCTCCTGACGATTAGCAAACAGCAAACACCTATCTTGCACTGATGCTTCGCAAAGGTATCACGCCGAGGATACGCGTACCCATTTTTTATTTTAAAATAATCAAAGGAAAGGGGATACACAGGATACTCCAGGAATACTTCTGGGTCGTAATATGTCAAATTGAAACCCACGAACGCTTAGTTCAATGGGAAGGAGCCAGGACTGAGAACCTCGTGCAAAACCATCCCGTGCCTGACCTTGAACAGAGAGCTGCTGCTGACACCTGCACCAGACGCCTCCTCTCTAATGTTGTATACATAATGTATTTTTTTTCTAAGTACATTTACTAGTCGTATCCCCATATGATGGTTCATTGTAAGCCCTATCCCCGTACAGGGCAACGTAGGCAAAGACTTCAGGACATTTCACCTAGTAAAAGGTCACATTTCAAAGGCTATGCTGAAGGGAGTGAACCAACAAAAGGTCAGTGAATGTTCTTGTAAAAATTCCCTAAGAAACCGTTTTCCCACAAAATTATTAGATCATGGCTAAAAAAATGTTGACACTAATAGATTTGAACCTAAATACATAGACATTGCACAGTGGGCTAAACAACCCGCTACAACATTAGTATATCAGACTATCAGTCAGTACCACACATCAAATCAGGACCAAAATTATATGAAACAATTGTTTGTTCGCATAACCAACCAGTTAGAAAGGCATTATAGAACAGAAAAACAACACATCACTTACATTTCTTGGTTACATATTGGTAAAACATTTGAATATATTTCAGTATTTATTCCTTTAAAAACTGGAAAATGTTGCACCCAGCCCAGTTTAATTTGCAACATCAACAAGGGATAGCCAATGACAGAAGTTGGGCACACCAAAAGCAATAGTACCATTGTTAAACAATATGAGATACTTTGCAACACAAGAGCAATACTCAAAACTGAATGAAATATTCATTGCTTTAAAAAAATGAGATAACTAAGGAGAAGAATGCTCACTGAGACAAAACAACTGGAAAAATACCAAGCAAAACAATGTTAAAAAGAACACATGAAATACCTGGATTCCTTGTCGAACCCAAACCTTGCTCCAAAATAGAAGGCTACCGACAGTAGCCAAGAATCACTATGTGCCGCAACAAGTGACAACCAATCTTTATCATTCATCCCATCCCGAGCAAAATTGATTCCTAGTGCTGGTTCCGGGAGTTCAGGAGGGACCTCCTCTGCAGGCAAGTTCACTTCCCAGGTCTCATTGGGAAGTCCATATAGACACAGGTTCTCCTTCTCTACACCAAAAAAATGATAATCCTCAGCTTAGTAGGTTGTGGTCTTTTTCTAGCTTTATAACCGAACATACAAAGGAATAGGACAAAGTAAGCTTTAAAAAATGGTTGAAACTCTATAACCACAAATTTTGGAGCAGATAAGGACAGTACATTATCTGAAGAACATACTACAACAGGGAATAATTCAGTATCATTTTTATCATTAAAAAGAGAACACTGTTTAAAGTTTCATCAGCCTATCCCACCTCAAAGTTACATCTAAAGTTCCGGGCAGGTGACTCCAGGTCCCACTTCCAGCCATTAAGCAATTTGTGCATCTTACTGATAACTTGTTCCAAGCATTTGTTGTGTAATTAGTAATTCATTGGTGACAAAATCATTGCCTGTAAGTCTCTAGAAAACTACATTCTCATTATTATCCAACATTAAGAATGATACGGTATAAGCATTTGTGCTTTATGCAATTTAAAAATACCTTTCCATTAACTAGTTACCTTACAAATGAAAATGACGTGAACAATTGTATAAGTGTAGAACATCGAAGGTAAGCAAAAATATTAACACCTACAAGAATTCACGCGCACAGATTTTGAACATGTATGATTGGTACTAGAGTGGGCACTCCAGTTATATCGGCTGGACTATGAGAAATTGTTCCAAAATAAGATCTATTAAAAAAATGCACATCCTGAATAAGTTATGTCATTTGTACCTTCCAAATTTCACGATCATACTAGACGTAGTTTCACGTTCGGGATATGAAAGAAAAAGGAGATTCCCGACAAAACTATAATCCCTCTGTTAGAGGATGCTTGTAACTTTTGACCACTTTATTTGTTCGCGCATAATTGTTGCTCCATGTTTCCCAATGCATACCTTCCCACTTTGACCTTATTATGTACTTGCCATATCTCCCCCACCCCCTATTGGCCCATACATAGTCAATTTGACTAGTTACCAAGGACATTTTGGCAACTTTGAATAACAAAAAGTCAATTTCCTGGTATGTCAAGATCGACAACTAAACACAAACAGAACGAGCACATTTCTATATACTTTTTGGTCCCATGTGTTTTTTGTAATATCCCATAAATAAGCATATTGTTTGAAGTTTGTATACAGGTACACAATGTAGCAATGCAGCAATGTTCTAGCAATTTAGCGTGTCCTAGTCTCCTAGATACATGTCCGACTCCTGACCGGAATAGGTGCGGTCACTAGTGAAGTCCTAAAAGCGGAATTGTTTATCCCCACGGGAGTACTTTCTTATCCTGACACTCCCATTATATTATTGTCCAGAGCATTCTGTAGCAGCAGAAGCACCAGCGTACTTATCTCCATTTTTGCAGACTATTATTTATTTCATTGTCACTAATCATTATCAGCCACCTCTCCCTCCCTCTCTCTCGCACGGACAAACACATACAATCCCGAAGATACCCCTCGTATCATTGCAACGGAAACCGTTGTCCAGGAGTATAACAGTAAATGGACAACTGCACATCCTTGTCTGACGAGTGGCCTGACTGTGTAGTCAACCGATTCAGAAGATAAGGGTTCCAGCGGAGACCGGGAGCAAACAAATCGGTCGGAAAATTCCCACTTGGCCGCCAGACAACCCCAAAATTAGAGCCAGAGGCTCCTAAAACAGCGAAATTTACAGAATTGTTTGGGCAGAAATCCGCAAATTTCGACGCAGGTATAGTCCGAACTGGTCCGGTAACACCCATACCCAATAGAAAACCCCAAAAAATGCCATCATTTCAGCAGGGAACCAAGGAACGCGACGCCCAAGAGACGAAAACACAAAACCCGCCAAAAGAAGCCACCGAAACAAGCAATTCCCGGCGCGAACCGAATCGGAGGAGCGGAGGCGATGCTCACCTGGGTCGCACATCATGTAGAACCTCTCCACATCTGCGGAAAAACCACCAGCCAGAGAGCAGAGCAGAGCAGTCAGAATCCCAAACCCTAAAACGAACCCACCGGGAGAGCAAAAAAGAGGAGCAGCTAGACAGACGTTACCTACGGTGAGGGCCTTGATGAGGCCGGCCCGGCGCGCGCGGAAGTCCCGGAAGACGTCCTCCGGCGTGCGGCGGACCGCCGGCGGCCCCGTCCCCCGCATCATGCCGCCGCCGACGCCGTTGTCCATTGGCTCAGGGGTGGGGTGGGGTAGGTAGGGTTTTGGTTTGGGGTGTGGAGGTTGGGGAGAGTTCGGGAGGATTACGAGGTCGAGGAGGACGACGAATAGCGGATTGGAAACGTCGAAGCGCTAGCGGCCGAGCGGAGACGAGAGAGGGTTTTGCGGACTGACGCTCCTCACCAGTCACCACTCTAGTAAGCTGCAGTGGCTCGCTCGGATCCCCTGCGGTCAAATGGGTACACCGTGATGTGTGTGGACCGTGGGCAGGCTCGAGCCGTGCCACTTTGAAGGGATGAGCTAGCTCCCGCCTTAAACGGTAGCAAAGCAACCAACGCCATGATACAATTAGATGGGCCAGCCTATTTAAGTTTTTTTAAGTTTTAGATTTTGTAAATTCTAGAAAATAGGAGAATATCATCGTTGAGAAATAATATCTTCGTATAGACCGTCTATTAAAATCTTATATAGAGTCTATGTGACATAAAGCAAGATCAAGAAGTCAACAACTCGAATATCAAGTCAAAAAAATATATTGAGAGGTGTATATGAGAAATAGTCCATCATAGGCTATGAACCACCTTCTCTTTTCTAGTCCACTATGGACTTATGAACTACTTTTTCTAAACTTTCTCTTTCTCACTCCACCTTCAAGAGTACCCATGATTATTTGTCATGAGCCTTTTGCCTATGTAAACCCTCTCATAGAAATGTAAAATACATCTCATAAATGAGAAATTTTATGGAGGGACGCTTAGATCTCTAAGTGTTGAAGATGGAGCTTTAGAGGCAATATTTGGAAGTCTTTGACAGCATAAGTCGTTAGCCAAGTCTCATACGGGGCTCCTCTCTCGATGTAGGACTAGGTCATATTCCACGAGACAGCCGAACCTATTCAAAAAATATCTACATGTCCCACATTGTCGATGTGTAGCGACCTTCCAATAAGGTTGTCGTACACAAGCCATTTACTTTGCAACATAACCTTCGAGTTATCGACACCCCCTCTATAGAATTATTTCTACAACGACAACAGTGGCCTCGTCAGTGGGAAACCAAGCCAACGTGAGAAGCTATGGCCCCACCTAAGCAAAACCTTACCGAAGCCGAGGCATCACTCGCCCCGAAGCAAAGGCACAATGACTCGAGGATCAAAGAAGAAAGACGGCACCTCGGAGACGATCACTCTGACACCGAGCCACATCGAAGACGCTGAAGCAATCATCCAAACCGAACCCCTCGCCACCGCACTACCTGTCATACCAGAAGGCGAAGAACTCCTCGAAGGCGTCCTCCTCGAAGCTCAGCATGACATCCCAAGAATCCCTGATGATACTTCAAGGAGGTCTGACGAAATCATCACCAACTTGAGGATGCTTGCGAACGTCGAACTTCCCAACTTCGGCATGCTCCGAGCATTACTCAAGGTCTCTCAATCGAACGTTCAGAAACTTCAACCACTTCGCGCCTCTAAGCCAACTTGTGATTATGTCGTCCCCGCAATCTCAAACGCCTCTGTCTAATATCATCAAGACAGATCACATGGCATCTTGAGAATCTGAGTTCACATACAAAAGAGCGTCGGTCCTCGACATGACCTACTTCCCGGACTTACCACCCATGGCATATGCGGTCGTCATGAATGGAGCTTCGTGGTTCAACTCTTTTTGGGGCCCGCCTATGCTGAAGCACCCGAAGGCATGGAACCAACGGCAATGAGGCCGCATCTCCCTAAAGTACCAAGACGAGAAGAAGCTAGCCATCCGGAGATCATGTGGTGAGACACCCAAGACCACTCGAGCTGGAGCACCGTCTAGGGAAATCGTGCCCAGAATGCACACAATGAAGACGTAAGCAAAGAGCATCGCCAACACTAACCAAGTCGGGAGTAGCCCCCAAGGAAGCCAAGCACCAAGTCGCCACAAACAAACATGCATGCACTAAGAAGATCAGGTGGAAGAATTTAAAATGCCCATGGCTTCTAGGAGGGCATTGACGCGATCGTTCCCACTCGTTGAGGAGGTCCTGAGACCGTTCACCAAGCTCGTCTTTCGGGTAGGAAAGCTACACCCAAAGTGAACGACATCGGCACTGGGAGACAGAGGCCGCATGCAAACTTGCAATCCTTTGTCGAGAGAGATTCAAGAAGCCATCTTCTCCAGAAGTTCAAGCTGTCCACGCTGAATCAATATAGTATGGTATATTCCATGGGCCGTTTGTGCCACTAGAGGAGGACCCATGGAGATGTGCAGCCTTTTCCCCCTCGCCTAACAGGGATGGCCCAACCTTGGTTTTTCAACCAAAGGAGAAACTCCATCAGATCTTGGGAATGCCTCCAAGAAGTCTTCACAAATTTCCGAGGAAACTCCACGCAACCTCTCTTATCAAACGAGCACTTTATCCTCAAGAAAAAAGAAGGGGAGTCCATGCAAAATTTCTTCAAGCCCTTCTCCGAGGTTCATAGACAAATCACCAGCGCCCCAAGCACGACAGTGATCAATGCTTGCATGCAAGATTTTCTTCCTAGAGAGGTGAACCAGGTCCTCAATAGAAACGCTCCAAGAACTAGCGAGGAGTTGTACCACAAACTGTAGGAGCATGCGCAAGGTGAAGATGGCGATGGTACTAAACTCGAACCGCCATCGCACAGCCACTATGCTCCCTCGGGTGGAAAAAAGTAGAAACTCTTCCAAGTAAAAATCCAAAAACATGAACCACCCATACTACTGGGAGCGGAAGGTCATGGCCATTGGTGACTGGCCTCGCCAAGAGAACCCTAGATTTGACGAGAACATGCGACCTCATAATCACGGAACCAGAAAATTGCAAGAATGGTGGTGCACCTTCCACAAAACTAGCGGTCACTTGACTAGTGAATGCTATGCCCGAGAAGGAGGAGCCACGAGACACCCCCACGCTTCCCCAAGCCAGCGGTGGCATAGGGGTGAAGCGACCTCGCACATCACTGCATGGTGTAGTGTGCTAGTCTTTGATAATACAATGAAACCCCGTCTCATTAATATTACATCCATCAGAATAGTACAACAGAAGCATTGATGGTCCAATAACTATATTATTACAAGCTCCAATATACAAGAGTTTCCAACTCAATGAAAGTACAATAAGATACGTTCGGTTAAAAGTAACGACTGAAATATAGAACTGAAGGTAAAAACTGAAAGTCATAAGAACAGAGTTTTATTACAACTACGATTATTTGTATTTCTAATCTTATTCTATTCTTGCCCTATCTCCACGTCATCCTATTCTCCGTAGTCGAGGTAGTAATCGATTCCTTCGATTCCTCCAGACAGATCCAGCTCTTCTTTCCCTTCCTATTCTTCGGCTTCCTCGAACTCGAATCAGAGTCTAACGAAAGATATTTTATTTAGGGGATGAGTATATAAGATAACAAGTTCATGAATAGCAACAGGTGTTTGATATGACTATTTCTGCTAAGACATCAGCCCTCAAAGAAATAATGCATTTTTCCAATCACCTTTCTAGATAAAAGTCAAGTTTTAACAATATTCTATGTTCAGAAGACTTCACGAGTTGTTAGAACCTCCGATGATTTCTTTCTAGCCACACGCAGTTCATATCCTGAATAGGGAGTGACAATACCACAATTCAATACACTCAGCAAATGTGCGCTACTTTACCCACAAGTGGTGCTTAGCCTTCATGTCAGGTGTGAAACCCACCACACTCCCATCAGTGTTTGCCTAGGTCTAAGGTTTCGAGTCATTTCACCCTTCTCATGTGTCATATCTTCTCTTGCGTAGTCAGTCCAATACCGACTACCCACCTCATCATTATAGCATACTCTTTTAAAGATTTCGAGACATAACACCTCCCCAAGCGAAAATTCAGGGTTTAACGCTCCCCTGGGCGAGGACATAACGTTTTCCTAGTCATTACGATACATACGTTCTTGAAAGACATTTCAGTAAGAATGTACTACTTGACTCGCCCGTCCCATAATTGGTCTTATGGTTAACGCTATATATATGGCACGAGAATGTCAACTGACATTTGTTATTAACCTTATTGTGATACCATATGCAATAGAACACTGACTACCCCAATAAGTTCCATACCGGGGTTCCACCGCCCACCAATAAATGATTCAACGAATCATAATGCAGTCCATTTATTATTTATCTCTAGGCACGTGATAAGAGGAATAAATTTGCATATACTTTGGCAGAAATAATTCACGGATATGGACAAGAAATGAACTTGTCTTGAGACGGAAATGTAGTGAAGTGCAATGTTTCTTCGGGAGGATCGGTAGAACCTCGGGATCTAAAGATCGAATAATAGTCCGATAAAGACTAATTTCAAATACATCGCAAATGCGTAATAATGAAGATGATGCATATGATTGTGATAACTAAGTTCTCCTTTTAAAATTTAAATATGAGCCTATTGATCTAAATTCATGTGAACTTGGAAATGACTTATTTATTTATCTCTTTTGGTGAAATTTTTAAAGGTATAATAGTTCTATAAAAAATTCTCAATGTTAATGCATATGTGATCATGCAAAACAATTATGCTTTTACTGAATTCAATTATATGTTATAGCTTAATGTATTTATTATAATAATTTAAAAATAGTTAAGGTGATTTTGCTAACATATATAATTTTATTTTGATGTAATTTTTAATTTCCATATATTTGGTTAATTGTTTCTACAAAGAAAAAGAGAAAAACTCACACACATAAAGTCTAAACACACAAGTACTAACTTATTAATTGATTGATTTTAGCTCTCAGTGGTTACCCGATCGATTTCTACAAATAGCACACACATGCTCTACGCAACACACGTACACCTATCTCTTTCCTTGTCTTATCTCATGCGAGCATTTTTCTCTGGCTCTCTCTCTTACTCTTCCGAGCTCACCACGCCGCCGCCGCCACCACTCTCCTCCGGCCAAATCACGACTGCCTATGGTGGCATCCCCTTGGTCTCCTCTTTCTTTCCATCAACTTTTCCCCCTCAATTATGTCTTCTACATCTCAGATTTTTCAACGCTGCTATAACATCCCTAAAATCTTAAACATGTTTTTGTGCATCATGGTATGTGCATGATCCAAAAATTTGAGAAGCATTTTGAACTTTTAAATTGTCAAGGATAAACTTTTAAGAATAAGGGTAAAACCATAATTAGGAGAAGGGTTCAATTTTTGAAATCTAATTTTGATTTCAAAAATAAAATGTTTTGGAGAGATGTTCCAATTATCTCCATATATAATGAAATTATAGACAAATTTTCAAAATCTAAGAGATTGGTTTGAATTGATTAAAAGTTGAAGTAAAAACAGAAAAAAAGAAAGCAAAAAGAAAAACGTAAAACTAACCCCCTCCCCAGATGGGCCCTCCCAGGGCCCATTCTCTCTCCCCCTGGCCCGTTCGGCCTGGCCCGCCTCGCTCCGTCCTTATCCCGTCACCCCGGCCTCCCTCATCTCTATCCGTCGCCGCCAGCGCACCCGGCCACCTCCTACTTGCTGTGCCGCCGTGGCGACCGGAGCCCCCCCGGCCACCTCCTGCTTCAGCTATCCCCCTCCCCGCCTTATCTTCCCTCGGGTGAGCTCTTCACCCCCCTCCTTCTCGTCTCTCTGTCTCGGCCTCCCTCTCTCTCCCTTGCGTTCCACCACCCCGGAGTCTCCATCGTCGCCTCGGCCCCACCACCCCAGAGCCTCTGCGTCGTCTCCCTGCCTCGTTGCCGCGCCGCCTCACCCGGATCCTCCACGTCGCCTCCCCGCCTTAGTGCCGCGCCGCCTCACCCGGAGCCTCCGCGTCGCCCCCGTCTCACCCCGGAGCCTCCGCGTCGGCCCGTTGGCGGCATTGTGGAGGGCAACGGCAGTCCTGTTGTCGGCGGGACAGCAGCTCAGGGAGGCGATGAGCTCGGCCCACAAGACGGTACTATGGTGGGGGTCGTGCTGGTGCTCGGCGGCTGGCTTACCGTGTCGGTGGAGGCGCTCGTGGCACAGCAAGAGTCCGATGCGACGCCGTGGTCCTCCATCAATCGGCAGCGGCTCTTCTCCGATGGTGCTCGGGTGCGGCGATGGCGCAAAAAAGGGGGAAGAGACTTGGGCAGGCTGAGCGCAATTTGGAGAAGCAATAGCTCGGTTTTACTTGAGGCAGGGAAGCTCGGGTGTAGCTTGGGCTGCTCATCCCTGGGGAAGATGAAGAAGGGCTAGAGCTGAGAGGTACAGAGGGATGGGGCAGCTCCACGGAAAAATCAGCTCGGCAGGGAGAGTGAGGAGCTTGGGGGAAAAAGCTTAAGCGACTCCGGCAGCGGTGGCTGCTTTCCATGTCCAGAACCCAATAAATCATGTTATATTCTAGGGATGATGTCAAAACATGAAAACCCATTTGGCATGATTAAATAATACTTTACCATGCTTTTAGTGTGATTTTCACGCTTAGAAAAATAGTTATAATTACTTAAATTATATTTCCAGAACACTTGCAAAAATAAAATGTCTCTGGAATTGGTATTATGATATGATATTCCAATTGTATGATTTATTGATGATAATTAGTATTTTCTACTTAATTGTTACACTAGAAATGCTAGTAATTGCCTTAATTAATCAATGTTCAGATTAAAAATTATTATTAAATCATTTTGGGTACTGTTCCAGTACTGTTAACATGATCCAAGATGTTCCATGCTTAATTAGTTCATGTTAATGGTAGAGAGTAGCTTTTAGCGTAAATTCTAGTCTTTAAAATAATAGAAAAGCATGTGTAAATATGATTAGATGTTATTAAATTATTCCTTGCTGTTATTAACCATTATAAATATTTAGGATTCACCTAAATGTGTATTTGTGGTTAATTGTGAATTGTTTTATCCTTTTATCATAATTATTAGCATGTAAGGTGTATGTGTGTTTGTATAAAATACCCGGTGAGGTTTATAAGCTATATATGTATATGGTTATGGCCAATCCTAGAAGACCATTCTATCTCCTTCGCGACGACGCTATCGCGCCATCGTTCCTTTCCACCTCATCTTACCTTCGTCGTGCTTCTTCTCGTGTTGCTTCTGAGTTATTCTTATTGGAGTTGGTTATTTATTTGCTTTGCTCGTTGCGTTGCGATAATAGGGAGTGAAGAGACCGACCCGGCGACCGAAGCAGCTGAAGAAGGAGAGTACTACCACGAAGGTATGCCCCTTTTCTGATCATATTTGATCCTATATTTTCTGAAAGTCATTAATATTTTGTCTTTTACAAATATGCATGCTGTTTTAGTCCAGTAGCTAGCGTGTTGATTGACACACTTTTACCCTGTCCGCTTGTTGCCCCTTTTACTTGATACCCTGAGTAGTATAATAGGTTTATTTTGAACAGAGTAGAGAATGCATAGCCATGCTTAATTATACATCTTTAGGTTGTTTTGATTTGCCTCTACGGAGGAATGAATATCGGATCGATGATCCTGTTGAAACTTGTTGAGCTCGCTGAGTTAGGGCCGGATGCCCGATGTTTTTCCTCTCTCCCTCTATTCTTCCTATTCTACTCTGCGTGAAACTTACCATCTAATATGGTGCGGACGACAGCTGGATCATGTGATGAAGGAGCATATGGTTGTCCTACCCGCAGAAGGCCGGTTGAAAAGAACCATTGGTCGTCTGTACTGCTTAAGGCTGAAGTTTTGACGTTGGAGAAATGTGTCAACAGTGCAACCACATGCTATATGGGCAATGGCTTGGTCAAGTAGGTTAGTCAGCCTTTGGTGCCGATGTTGCCGTACCGTAGAAGGGGTGTACGTAGCAACGAGGACCCTCGGCACATATGGGGGGGACCGGAGTGCGGGGACATACTCTCGACTCCGAGTCAGACCCGGTGGGCATGTCACACCTTAGGGGGATCTAGCTAAAAGACCTCGTCACGATCTCCCTGTTGCAATGCTGGCGACGGCCAGTGGCACCAAGGCGAGATTGTGTCATGTGGGTAAAGTGTACAAACTCTGCAGAGTAATAAACTAATCGATTAGCCGTGTCCACGGTTATGGACAACACATGACTCATTCTTGATGAAAAAGACCTGTCCCTCTCCCCCTTGCTACTTCCCTCTACCCCTATGCTGATGAAACCTATTGTCGAGTTAAGGCGGGAGTTCCTTACTCGAATGTGTTGGTCATGGACCACATCTGTTGAAAATCACCCCTGATAATAAAATTGTTTTACTTCAAAAAGATGCCTTCGAATCTACCCTAATATTTCAACTAAAACCACATTTATGCAAATAAACCCTAAAGCCTTCCTTTGAAGCTTTGCATATAGTAGGGTAGGACCATCTGCCGTCAGGTGGCTTGCTGAGTACGTGAAGTACTCATCGTGCATATTTTTGTGGTGGTGTGCAGAGGAATATGCTGAAGAAGGAGCTGATGAAGACTTCTTCTATGATGAGCCCGAAGAATAGGTCGCGTGGCTTCTGTCAATTGCCTGTGGCACGGATGGAGCTGCTTCACTTTTATTTTTCGCTGTTTCCTCTGATGTAATAAATGTCGTTAGACATGGAACTTTGTAAGCCATGTGGCATATTGTACTCAATTAAGTTTTTAAACTTTGAATGCATGCCATGTTATTCATTTCGCCTGTGTACCGTCAGCGTGATCCTGGACAGACGAGGATGTATACAGGGGGATCTAGTAGTTGAAACTAGACTCTCACATGGTGGCACATGTTATTCCTCAAACTCATGCATTCTCATGCATTAGAAACCCCTCACCTTTGACTATCACCGAATAGGTGGTAGAATGGATGGCACGAATAGGTATCTATTATTGCAAGGTATGAACAATAGTTCTAAGATCATGCTGTCCAGGCCCTAGACAACATGCATTATGGCAAGCAATAATAAATAACAGCAATAAACAACATTATCACAATCTGAAATTATTCTAAAAATAAATATAAAATAGCATATAACATCTCAACACAATTCACCAATTCCCATCATCCCATATGCCTATGGTGTACTACTAAAAAATAATGAACGGATGAAAATACACAAGTATCATCATGATAGTTACAAAGAGATACAACAGTAGCAACTCCCCTAAACCAATCAGTGATGATCTCCGGTGATGGGTGGTGAAGATACGGTTGCCGATCCAGTGAAGAAGCAGCGTCCGATCTGATTTCTGGTGGATGTGAATAGTATGGCGGCAGTTTCCATCTTGAAAGAACCATTACATGGAATATATGCGTCGCGGGGGATAAAATAGGCAAAGAGGCATCATTGGTGAGTCCTACAGGTACCAGGCAACAAATGGGGAGGCAGGACCTGCCGCCTAGGCCAAGTAGGCCTCCATACTGCCCTCTTTCGTATGGTGTTCTCCCTCGTGCGTGAATATCCTAAAAAGTCACTTTTTGCACAAAAAATATGATATTTCCTGCACTATTAAATAAAAGAGGGTTTGTATGACAGCAGTAATAATCAGTAGATAATGCAATGATATCCAGTAAATAGATGAATAAATGACATGAAAAGCATGTGAAATATCGCTACATTTGAACATATCAGATGTTCCTGAGGCTTAGCTTAGATGGGCTCTAGATTCTTTCTCTCTTTTTGGTGTCTTGATGCCAAAAGGGAAGAAGAGATTAGTGATTGGCTAGCTTTGGATGGGTAGAGAGGTTTTGAGAGTTACAAGATTTGGTTTATTATGCTTTATATTGTCATGTAAACTCTATTCTTTTTTGGTGATGATATGGATGCTTGTTTCATATGCACTATGCTTACACTATGCACGCCCGGGGATTCCAAGATATAGGGAGAGCTCTTTCACATTCTCCATGATATGTGCATTTACATTCAAAAGCAATTCCAAATAATGCACATCTTTAGGGGGAGCTAATTCTATATCTTGAAACCCAAAACAACTTCATATAATCTTTGATCTAAACTTTAGTCGTGTTGTCATCAATCACCATAATGGGGGAGACTGAAAGTGAATCTTGGCCTCCTCAGTAGATTTTGATGATTATGACAAAATGGTTAAGAGACTAATGTGTGCATCACGATGTTCATCCGATTTTTAGTCCCAAAGGAAAGTTAGAACAGGTGTTGATGACCCCTAAAAAGAATAAAAAAGAGACGACATGGAATCGAGAAGGTTAAGGACATTTTCTAGTCCTTGAATGATCATATGATGACATTGAGTACATGATAGTCGTACTATAAAGGTGGGAGCTACTCAACAGCATGGAAGGAGATAACTTGCTAAGTGCTCAAAAGAAATTCATTCCAAAAGTCTTTGGAATTCTCTACACCAATCTTCAGTGTTTATTTAGAATGTCCGGACCAGTCGATCAGAATGTCCGGACTAGTCAATCGGAATGTCCGAATTTGTATGAGAGTAGGCTCCAACGCACTAAGGGTTGACTCAGATCCTCAGAGTAAGGTTCATCTGGAGCTTCTGGAGTCTTTTAGAGCTTTTTTCCAGTTGAGTTCCTACTGTATAGATCTTCCTAGACGGCTAGGTGTCACCCAGTAGTCTTCAAGGTTGTGAAGAAACCGAGAAGCTTGTGAAGGCCAGAACTCGCCTACCGCAAATTGAAGGGTTACCAAGAGAAGAGGGAGGCTTCACATCATCAAGCCTCTTGAGAGAAGAGCACATTTCAATGCTGGCTTTGGTCATCGGATCAAGCTTTCTCAATGGAGACGTAGGACCTCGCCAAGGACCCAATTTTGACAACAAATCCTTGTGTCGACGTGTTTGCATTTCCCTTCACTCTTATCTTTTAGTTTATTCTCTTGTTGTTGTTTAAGTTGCTAGAAGTCTTTTGCTTAACATCTTGCATACTAGCATAATTAGGTCATAAGTTTTTAAATTGCCTATTCATCCATCTCTAGGAAATATCCTTGATCCTTTAGTAAATTAATCGATTTTGAGAGTTGAGAGTTGTGTTCTAACCAATTTTAGACCCAAGGGTTGAACTTTAAACTCAGTCCTACTCGGTCCTAATTTTTTGGGGGGGAGGGGGGGGAGGGAGGAGGGAGTGGAGGGATTGTACACTTATCTTTTTCAATGCACGACGAGGATGGGTACTGATAGTATGGGCATCACCGGCAGTGCCATGTGTATTTTGGTTAGATAGTCTCTTAAGTTGTTTGGATGTCTTAGGTTCAGCTACAATATTGGAGCCTTTTGTATCTCTTTTTGTGGTGGTAAATGGTAACTTCGTGTGTTTTGTCATCTGTGATATGCATTTGTAGACAGTCATATTGTCTTTTTCTCATTGTAATTTACTTGTGAACTAATTTCCTAGTATAAATAAGTCCATTTGACACTTAAAAACATTTGCGTAACCCCATAAACTACAAAAATTAGGTATTTAACCCTTAGTTTGACAGACGAGTGATTAACCTTGAATGCATAAAACTAGGTTAATTAACTTACACCGAGGTGTTAGGAATGTCGATGTGGAGCTAGTTTTCCCACATGTGCATCTTATGTCACCAAAGTTTGGTACGTGCCATCCTAGACAACAAAAGATACAGTACTATTTTTCTCTTCAACATAATAAGTTAATTAGTTCCTAGATTCCTATAAATGAGTTCTAAGAAAAATCCCTCCTCTCTCTCTCTGACCATCTTCCCTCTCACCGGCCCTACATTTTGCATCGAGGAGGGAGCCTCTTAGCAGTGACATAAGCTGCATCGTGGCAACACACATCCACGTCAGCGAAACCACGTTTCAGACCGCCTGACGGTGTACGCTGTCTGGTTTCTGAGACGTACACGTTCTAGTTTTGTATTAGGCTACATTTGGCATTGGAATATATTATGACAATCCTTTGAACCATTTTTAGATATTATTATTTGGCTATTAGTTTTTAGTGTAATCAACAGAAAAGTAGGTTAGAATCTCGTCCTATCTAACAGAAAAATAAAAGATATATCTAACCATATAAATGCAGATGATTTACTACAAATGTGGTAAATTTAGCTCTTTTATTTTAGTGTAATTTAGAAGTTGGTTAGGTTATAACATTTTTTGCCAAAAGAACATTAACTTTTGCACAAATATTTTCCGCAACCACCTATAAAACAAGTTCAAGACATCATACTTTAGCGACCACAAACTGAGACTTAGTTGGTTAAGCAACATGTTTTGTAGTTTATATGTTAAGTGATCATTTTATGAAGCTCAATGTGACAATGAGTAGTGTACAACTACTGTATACGACGACAGTATCCATATACAAATACACCACGACCTAGGAGTATCGTAACTATCCGGGAAGGTGTGTACCTCGAGGAAGAACTCTAGGTCGATGAGGAAACCACCCGCAGATATCCAGGACTCCTTAAACTAGGTAGTCAATCTCGACGTCTAAGGAAAGTGAAATTCTACCTTATGATATACCGAGGGCTTTCGGAGAGGATAGGCCCCACAAGCTCTTTTAGACTACTCAAGCTAGAAGATTAGTTTGACGAATTTTGAGCAAGCAGAAGGGAACTTCATCATCGACCACTAGCTCCGACTAGTTGTAGATCTTATCTAGGACTAGACACCCTCCTTGTGCTCTATCTCGAAATCAATATAAACCAATAGGACGTAAGATTGTTATCCTGACGTAGGCCAGAACCTGTATAAACCTTATCGCCGGTGGCCAGATTCGTGATCAGCTTCCGGATACGATCCCCTTCTCTCTCTTCTCCACGTATTACATAACTTACAGAGGTTTACCAATCATCGACACATGACGCTGACCATGGAGATCGCGGCTGTTGATTCCAACGAATCACCATTGGTGTCTTCGCCACAAGCATGGCAAGAATTGGCCTCTCAAACGAGGGGTTCTACGACAACTTTACCTCTCTGAGTGATTAGGAGCCTGGACAAGATCAAGTCGATCTGGGCAATCTCTCGCTTGACGATGAGTCCAGCAACAATATCACCTAGATGATGGACGAGTACGCCAGAGTTTATGGGGTCGATCTTCGATCCCATGACCATCAGGGTGATTGCGCAAACTGTGCAAGCCCCATGCCGGGGTTATCACCTGCATGTTCTAACCACCTAGATGGCCGACGAAGCTTAGCGGAGGGCACTTCCGATGGCAAACCCAGGATGGGTCTAGACTATACTTCCAGCAGACAGTACCCCCGCGAGGTACTCGCAATGGGGCACGGATCCCAGCGTCAATCCTCTCAAGAGAACGGCGGGGATGATCCACCCCCTAACACAAGGATTCCTCCTCTAGATCCGAGGGACAATCAAGTGGACAAACCGGACGATCGAGAGAAAACTCACATTCCACGAGATTCCGATCTGTTTAGATTGAGAGCCGCTCAATGCCTATCAGGGATCCAGAAATGACTTAGACAGCCTCCTTCGATGGATTTGACGACTTTAGAGGGAAAGCTATGGTTAGTCAATATGGAAAACTGTGTTCTCCTGGCTCGAGAGCAAGCCGAGTGCTGATATCATGCGGCTAATGCCCACAGTTCCACGAGAGGAGGAACTCGTTCCAATGCTTTTCGTGAGGGGGCTGGTCGTGAAAACTGATCTAATCGGGAAAGGTCCTCCCGAGATATAGATCCACTGCGTCATCTTCAGCACTTGCCCGTCCGAGGACACTTGATCGAAGATCTACGCGGATACCTTGTGTGAGAACCTTAGTTTTTAGAGGTAGTCGGATGAGACGTGAGGTGGATGTTAGGTCAACTCACTTTGCTGAGTTGACCCGATTCTATCGAGGCACGTCATCAGTTAGGTTAAAAGGGGAGAGAGATGTCTTGTGCATAAGTTTCATCTCATTCATTCATATGCTTCGATGTAGTCATCTCATGCATACACAATGACATTGAATCTTGTTCAATTAAAGGACACGATCGGAATGTACACTCGACAAGTACAAGATATACAATAGATAATCGAAACAAAAGAAGAATATATTGTCACAATTTCAATTATGAGTACAAACATAATTAAAGAAGAAAAGAAAATTTCATGAAGAAATTCTACCTATACATTGATGTCTGACCTAACTGTCGGCCGTCGAGCAGTAGAGGAGCACCAAATGTTGGAGGAGATTATCTTCAGAAATGTTGACGATATCTGAGGTTGTCAAATATGTGCACTCGAGACCGTTGGAATCACTCACGTTGGGTGTTCAGTTTTTTCGGTTTGGTTTAAAAAAATTCGGTTTTTCATATTTAGGAACCGAATTAACTCACGTTTTTCTGGGAACTGAAAATTTGGTTAGCCGAAAAATTCGGTTTGGTTTTCGGTTAAACCCAAAAAACCAAACTATCCAAATCAGGTTGAACCGCACTTTATAAATAATATATCATACAAGACAATTAGACAACACGTCAAGCTCAATTTTACAAACCATACCAAGTTCACAACAAGTCAAAGCAGTCAAACTAGGAATATTTTCTCAGATTGAACAATCTAATCTAAACCACATATCAGCAGTCAAACCAGGAAAATTTTCAGCTGTGGTTCACAAGTATCAAGTATGGAGACTCGAGGATGAGAAAACCATGGCTAATTGCACTGGACGACCAAAGAGGCGAAGAGGTTCCTAATAATCCAAAAGAATCTTGATTAAGAAAAGCAGCAAGTGTTAATTTCATATGAATGAAGACTCTCATATGCAAAATGAAAAATGCACTTCTGCCCGTGTGAGGACATGATTGTATTTGAAAATCTCTCATATGCAGTTCATGGATTGACGTTTGGACATACACAGCCATAGGTCTCTCATATGCAGTTTATGTAATCTCACAAAACTACTATGTACCTTGACTGTCAAGATGATTTTTCATCCTCCTAGAAAGACTTTCCAAGATCTAACCCCTGTCAAAAGGCGTCTGTAAAATTTCGAAGTATTAGTATGGAAATATGCACCACACAACTGCCTGAGATCAGACTTTCTCCATTATGTCATTTGGAAAGAAAAGAAAATAAAAAGAGTCCTATATATGCCCCAATGCACAACCACCATCATGTCATGGCCTAGCCTGCGACAGATCTAGGATGGCATCCATGGCTCCAACAATAGGCTTTTACTAATCATGTGATGCTGTATAGTTAGCTTGTTGGCATTTTAGATACATTAGTAATTACGGCAATTCAAAGTAGAACGAGTTGTGAAACTGATATATACGCAGCTAAGAACAAATGATCACTCTCTCCCCAGCACTAAAATCTATTGACATTCTCTCTCAGCACTATAATCCCTTGACTGAAAATAAAGAGAGGAGGATTACAAGGTTGGTTATATTATATTGTTGCAAATTACATAAATTCACACATCTCAAGCTAATTTAAATATGCAAGATAAAATCTTACCAATGTTAAGATGTAGAGGCCGAGATGGACTTGCTTTTTTCATTGCCACTATACTCTTCAATCAATTCTGAAATGAAATAATGCAAGCATCAATTAAGAAATTGATTCATGAATTTTGAAGGAACAACAAAATAAATAAAGCAACTGAAACAATGATCACTTAAGAAATTGTTTGTCTTACCTTGTTCCAATTTTGCTAATTCCTCCATGTTCTCTTCTACACGGATAGGAGTGGACTGTCGAAGCCAATCTTGTGTACAAACAAGAGCTTGCACCATAAATGGAGTAAGAGATGTCCTAAAGTCATCTAGGACACGTCCACCCGTACTAAATGCTGACTCCGATGCGATAGTCGATATAGGAATAACTAACACATCACGAGCCAAGCGTGCCAATATTGGAAATCTAGAAGCACTCACATTCCACCATGTTAGAATATCAAATTTATTTGTATCCTCTTCATTATCTTCAACGAGATATTTCTCAAGTTCAGATTTACTAGCACTACTTGCACCACTACTCAACCTCATCCTTTTAGCAATTAGGGACTTCATCATACCTCCTACCCTTTCTTTAGGTTCTTGGGAATCATTAACTTCTGGTGCTACATCACTGCTACATCACTTGGAGCATAGAGCTTCCTATACTCTTCAAACAACTCACGGAAATGATTATTAACCGCATCACAAACTTTCTTTCCTTTTTTCTCACCAAACATTTCCTCAATAGCTAACTTTGTGTAATCAGAAAGTTTATATCTTGGATCATAGCTATTGCAATAAAAATCAGCAAGTTCATGTTCTCTTTCCCCTTCCCCTTCCCATTCCCATTCTCATCCTCGTTCTCATTCTCACTCTCTGCCAATTTCCCCCAATACTTGTCATACTTATCCTTCATTCTCCTACCCATTAATCTACGCAATGGATCTTCACTATCCATCCAATCTCGTAGCAATAAATTTACCTCACCAATAGCATGAAAGAAATTATTAGAAGTCACATATAGTGTGGAAGAAACAGAGATAGTGAGATCATAAAAATGCTCAAGAAATTCAGCAATATTCTTTGCATTCTCTCAATCTTTCTCCCCCAGTACTCCATGGCCTTTCTCACCACATAAATCAAGTAAATAGTAAGGGTTTTTTTCCTCATATCTTGCAAATACCTTCTCATAAGTGATTGCAGCTTTTAACATAAGATATGTTGAGTTCCATCTAGTGCATATATCTAGGTTCAAGAATGTCTTGCTGTCCACCTCTCTAGCTTAGCACATTTCTTAAATTTGGCCAATCTAGAAGAAGAATTTTTGATAAACCGAACAGCAGCACGGACACGCTTCACCGAAATGTCCACTTCTTTTAGGCCATCACTCACAATCAAGTTAATAATGTGGGCAGCGCATCTCATGTGAAGATATTTGCCTCTAGCTATGCTAGTTTTTGCATTATTCATTTGTTTTCTCATGTAATTAATAGCACCATCATTAGAGCTAGCATTATCAACTGTTATTGTCATAACTTTCTCTAGACCCCATTCAAGCAAGCATCTCTGCAAGTTTTTCCCAATATCCTCCCCCTTATGGCCCTTAACCATGAAAAAACTAATGATTTTTTTGTGTAATTTCTAATCATTATCAATGAAATGTGCCGTCACAGTCATGTAACCATCTTGTTGTTGAGAAGTCCAACAATCAGTTGTGAGACAAACTCTTTCACAAGAATCTTTAAAAAACTTTTTGAGCTTTGCTTTCTCTTCAAAGTAAATGCGGACGGTGTCTCTAGTGGTTGTTCTTCTAGATGGCACAGAAAAACGTGGGCAAGCTATAGAAAAAATCTTCTAAATCCTGACTTTTTGGCAAAGGCAAATGGAAGCTCATCTTCTATTACCATTTGTGTAAAAGCATTCCTAATAATTCAAGATCAAACTTCCAAGTGCTAACACTATCCTCCTGAGTTACTTGCAAACAACCTTGCTTCGGATCCTTATTATGGACATGAGGATTACGCTTGCAAATATTAAAATGTTTGCACAGGGCGGATGTACCGTTAATAGTTGGATCAGCCTTGATGTCACGATGACAATAGTTGCACTTGCCTGACTTCAAAACACCATCGACCTTGATCTTGACAAAGTGTTGCCACACGTCTGATCTTGGTGCCATCTCTTTTCTTCCTCCCTTTCCCTTGACCTCCTCATTCTCTTGTTGTTGCTGCTGCTCACCCTCCTTGGATGCAGTGTCAGTTTCAGCCATGACAATATCTTGATTACCACTTGTCTCATCAGGTTCAGACATCTAAAAGAAAAAGAGCAATGCACAATATGTCAGAATCAAAATTTTCATTTTCCATCAAAGAAAACAAGATGTGTCCCACATCCTTGAGGTGCAGAACTGCAGATGGCACAATTTGATTAGCGATATGCATATACATAGCACTATTTGAAGATTAGTGAAGATTTGTCATTATAGTTTTGGGATCTATCACAAAACGAGACCATTTGATTTTTCACCTATCACATTCTCATGGCACCAAATCCAACAAAAGTATTTGCATTGAATATATACATATGTGAGAAGAAAAAGACACTATAAATCATCACATATTGTTTAAGGTTAAATCATCACAAGCATGTATTGTGTACTGAATGCAATGGATAAATAAATTTATGGAGAAAAATGGATTAGTCATAACAAGGGCAATGGTGGTATGATACGTTGCAAGAACGCTCTGATGTCGCCAGACTTGTCTTGCTGCCGTCGGGTGAGTCCTTGCCGTGCTTGCGCCGCCCCTCATCCTGAAATCAAGCTACGTTGCTACCGCCGGGTGCCGCCCCTGCCAGTTGTCGCCTCCTCACCGAGTCGCCATGCTGGACGTGCCGCCTCCCCTCGCCGTCTGGTCGCTGCCTCGTTGTGATGCAGTCGCAAAAGGTGCAGCCGCCGTCGTGTCGTCGTCACGTCCTACAGCCGCCGTTGCGTCGTCGTGCTGCTGCTACTGCTGCCGCCTCCCCTGCCGCCGCGTTGTAATGCAACCGCAACCAGCTGCCGCTTCCTCGCCGCCTTGTCGTGCTACCACGCCGCAGCTTGCCTCCCGGATGGAGCGCTCGCGGCTTCCTTGCACGTGCGGTGCTGTCGAGCACGGCTGGACGACTGGACGGGCTCACCAGTCGCTGCCGCCGGTTCAGGAAGCGAGGCAGGGGAGGCTACAAGAGACAGGAACGTCGGGGAGCGGCTGGTAGCTGCGGGAGATGGGGACGTCGTCGGGGAGTGCGGCTGGCGCCTGGCGGCTGTGGGAGTTGGAGAATTGGAGAGTGCGGCCGACCAATGTAGGCTGTTGCCTGTTAGGGTTAGCCGGCGGTGTGGGCTGTTAGTTAGTTGGGCTGGGCCGACATGGGCGGCTCTTGGAGTTGGGGAATTGGGGAGTGCGGCCGACCGGTACATGCTGTTGCCTGTTAGGGTTAGCCGGCGGTGTGGGCTGTTAGGGACTTCGGTTATTTCGGGCAGTCCAACACAAAACCCAAAATAGCCGAAATTTGATTAGTTTTTTTATGTTTTTAAACTGAAATATGAATTGAAAACTGAATTAAATTCTTATTTTGGTTTTCCGGTTCGGTTCGGTTTCGGTTTTCGGTTTTCGGGAAAAAGTGCCCGGCCTGAGGAATCACGCCATTGCTGTAGGAGGCAAAGATTTTTGAAAATAGTGTTTTAAAAAATATATGTGGTTCCACTGGCACAATTTTGCCTACATCCGCAGATTTTAGTTGTGGGGGCAAAATAATACCCGAATTCGGTCCTAAATAAATTTTAGTTTTGAAAATAGATTTGGAAAACAATTTTGTTTTCAAAAATATCTAAGGGCCATGTGGAGACCCTTATCGGACAATCTATATATGTATACATGTATATGGAAAAGAGAGGTGTGAGGATAAGAATATATTTTATTTCTCCTGAACTACATTGCCTCCAATGGGTTTTCTTTTTGGAAAAGATTTTGTAAAGTCCAAAAACTTGAAGATAAGGCCATCCATTGAAGGATTATCCAGGAAGCCACCAATTTGACTTAAGTCAAATTCTTAGCACCGAAGCCATCGGATAACAGATGTCTGTAAAAGAGTATTACAACCCGCCATAGTGTAAGCATGAGGTGGCTAATATAACCTAGAACGAAGCCATATAAGCATTTCTGTAGAAACCAGGACAGCAGCCACAATTGCCACAAATCCATTGAGAGCCAGTACTACAATAGTACTCACCACCAGGACCACTATTCTCTCAAAGAATTGAGGGCAGCAAAGGAAGCAGACTAGCAAACTCAAGGAGGCCAAAGTCATCAAGAACAGCAAGGTGCATTTAGTAGGAGAAGGCCACAAGGATCCAAGGAGGAGGAGTAAGAAGAGAGCAGACCACCAACAGAGCTAGGGGAGCAAGGACCAGCAAGGCAACCAGATTTAGGGAGCCAAGTCTTACTCTTGTCCAAACCGATACAAGGTAAGGATCACTAAAAGCACCATAACCCCACATATACATGCATTTTAGCATGATAATAGGACCTTCAGATTAAATTCATCCTAAGGTTTTCCTTAGACAACATTTGGTAATTATCTGTTCTTATCAGATTTTTTTTCTTTCTTCACCTTTCTCAAGGTTTTCTCAGAAAAACATCAGAGTATATCAAGGCAAATAATAGGCAATAATATAGTGCATCTGTTCTTATCCTAGATGACACCATTTCTCAAACCTTTTTCAGATAAAAACATCACAATAGTAAATGAACTAGATCAAGTATAGTTCCATTCTTTTCAGTTAACAAACTGATATAGGGCCCGTTCGCGGACTCGCCCAGCTCCAAAATCCGCGGTCGGATCGGGCGGAGCGGACCCGAACGGAAAATTTGGGCCGAGCCGGAGTCAGGGAGCGGAGCGGCCCGCAGGCAAAAAAAAGGAGCGGCCTAATTGCCGCACCGCGGAATCCTCTCCGCAGCTCCGTGACCCCCACCCTCCTTCCCCTCGGCCCCGACCCCCACCAGTCCTTCCCCCCGCGCGCTCTCTCTTCGCCGCCTGCCCCTCGCCGCCGCTCCCCCCCCGCCCGCGACCCTCGCCGCCGCTCCCCCCCTCGCCGCCGCTCCCCCCTCGCCGCCGCTCGCCCGCCCCTCGCCTCAGTCCCGCCGCTCGGGCCGCTCCCGGAGCCCAGATCTAGCACGCCGCACCCCCCCGACCTTCGCCGCCGCTCCCCCCACCCGCCCCTCGCCTCCTCGCCGCCGCTCCCGCAGAGCTCGCCTGCTCGCTGCGCGTGGGAAGCCGGAGCGGGCTGCCGAACGCCTCGCACCGATCCACGTTTTTCGAGCGGAGCGGGGAGCCGGGCGCACGGAGCTGGAATTGGGGAGCGGGGCGGCGCGCGGCGAGTACCGAACGGGCCCATAGATATATGCAAAATGGAGAAACAGAGAACAATTGAGATCAAGTATCATATGCTCTTATCAGTTTTGAAAATGCTAGATCAAGCTAGCATCTGTTCTTTTAGCAAACCAAAATAATAGGTGTAGATATAAATGTACATCTAGGCAATAGGAAAGGACTAAGATTCAAGGCACCATCTGTTCTTACCACAACTAGGTATTACCAGATTTAATCATGCATAGACACAACATGAATTTTCACCCCAACATCATCTTAGTAATCATTAGAACACATGTATCAGTAGCTTCATCGATTTCAGTAACTAGTCATCGGTAGGAATTAGATTAAAATAGCATCACCCATAGACAATTGCTGGAGCATCACGTTTCAACTCAAGCCATAACCGATTTCAATAGGAGCAAATCAGCAAGTAATCGGCCACTGGAATCATAACTATACCACAGTCTAAACACCAATTTCACAAATGAATCTTGTGCCCAAATCAAGCTAGAGAAGCAAGTCTAGAACGAAGAGGGGATTGGGGGAAAAAGCACTTACCGGAGAGAAGAGGCCGACGGCATGGGGAACCCCACCACGCTGCCAGGGAGGGAAGGGCCCAGTGGAGCACCGCCGGCGGCGGGCAACGACGCCGGGCCACGGGCCACCTAAGGCGGCATGGCGAGGGTACCAAGCAGGGCGCAGAGAAGCTGACGACGAGGCAAGGGACCGAGCCAAGTAGGGCAACCACAGGGTCGGACCAAGGCAGCACAGATGCAGATCGAGCCGAGCCCTAGGCTCATGCGGTAGTGGCGGCACCCGAGGAAGGAAGGTAGGTCCGGCGGCGCAGCATTGGGGAGGCGCGTAGAGTAGAGAGAGGTGGCGGGGAAGGAGGTCCCGCATCGGCGGGAGCAGCCAAGATGCGGCGGTGGAGGCGAGTTTTGGAGCGCAGTGGCACATGGGGATGAAGGGAGGCTTAGGGCAATGGCAGTGGGCCAGCCAAAAGGCCCCAAATTTTGGAATAAGTGATTTTTTTATATATAGAAAATGAAACATGTGTTACTTTATTTTCTTCTCCTTGTTAAAAGGAAGATAAGAAATTAAGTAAAATAAGGTTGCAACAGAGATTAAGGTAAGATTTTATATTACTTATTAAAATTAAAAATATTCTTAGTTAAAAAAAATGAAGGTTAAGTGATAGCCTATGTAGGCTCTAAAGATATTTAAAAGCTTACTTTATCTCAAATGATCCGAAATCATGCATGAAATACTAAACGAAATGATAAAATGAATTCTTGCATGTTAGAGGACATTTCTCACGCCTGCATATGCATTCATATTGGATTTTTTTAGATTAGTTCTTATCGAACTTTATTACTTTCTTATTTAGAAATCGAAGTTCTGCAAGCCAACCAATTGAATTTCACTACCTATCCGTCACCAGGCAGTCTAGTTTCTTGTTCATATCTGTTGAGAACAATTTTATAAAATTGCCCTTCTTATCTATAACATGCGCAAAATGAAAATCCATTTTCTAAAGTGAATCAATTATGAAATTGTTGATCGCCAGTTTTTGGACGTGATCATGGTGGGTGGTGAAATCCTGGATAGGTGCCGAGGCACATTGGAAGGCAAATTTCATCACACAGATTTGTTCATATAAGGTTAATGCAACCATGATCAATTGTGCTTAAGCGCCGTAGTGGTCACGCATACCACATACCTTGTATGGGCGGGGCTGAGCTAAAATATCTTTGCCATAGGTCATAACTCCCTTGGGAAAGGAAGGCCGCAATAGTTAGATCTGTAGTATTAACTGTTGGGAAGGTGGTGTTAGCCATGTGTGCTAACCACAATACATTGGATCTGTGGTATCAATGCGAGACTAGTAGTCCTGGCCTGTTGTGCGGAATACGGCACGGGGTATGACTAAGCGGGCGGTGAAATGACTCTATGATCTTACGGTCTGGTTGTGCATGTGACGACATGAATGCTACGACTATTCATTTGTGGGTACAGTTGCGCACCTCTACAAAGTGTAAGAAATTGTGGCTTAGACACTGCATGTTCCTGGTTGGAACTGCGAACGCGGCAGGAAAGGGATCCATAGGGGATCCTAGCAGCCTGTAAGACATGAGATCATAGTCTTCTAAATTAAAATTTAACCCTCTTATCTTACAAAATTTGCATTGCTTTTGAGAGCATTGCTGTTCTCAGTAGATAGTGCATCAAACACCTCTTTGCTATTTCTGGACTTGTTGAGTACCTTCTGTACTCATCCCTCTATTCTAATTCCTTTGATTAAACTGTGAGCCGACAACAGAGACGAAGGTCGTCTACATCGAGGTCGATGAGAAAGGAACCGAAGAACTGGCAATGACAAAAGAAGACGAAGGCGTCAACTACTACTTCGGATACTGCGACGAGAACACTTCTGAGTAGAAGTATAGGGCACGTGAGTCGAGAGTTGTAGATAAGGCTTTTGCTGTAACCAACTGATAATGGTTTTAAATTTTCCATACTTTTAGGAATGAGTTTGTAAGACTTTATGTTGTTCTTCAAGTTTGTACATTATGTTTGTAATATATGGACCGCTACAATGCTTCTATCGTGCTACGCTGTATGATGTATTCTAGATGAGAAGGCATTTTATCTACAATATGTCAAAGACTAGCATATTATCCAAAATGGTAGTATGTGGGTCGCCGCACCATGATTAGTGAAGGAACTCAAGGGTCCCACCGGACCGCTCCACTGATTACAATATTTCTCGGTATCATGGCTAGGATTGCGGACGGTCCCCAATGCCGAATGATAGAACCACTCGAGGAGCTATCTATGGTTGCTAAGCCTTTTTCACAGAACAGAGACGGGTTCGCTGGCCCTCATGGTTCAAACCAGGATCGATTGAGAAGTACGATGTCATGACGGATCCCGCCAAGTTCCTACAAATCTACACAACAACTATCGAGACCGCAGGAGGTAACGAGAAGGTCATGGCCAACTATCTCCCAACTGCCCTCAAAGGACTGGCAAGGACTTGGCATGCCAACCTTCCACCCGAATCGATCCACTCATGGGAACAACTATGTAACCGCTTCTAGGGAAATTTCCAGTGCATGCACACATGTCTTGGGAAGCCTGATGACCTCTTCTGACTCTTCCAAGAAGAGGAAGAAACCTTGCGAGAATTTACCCAACGATTCAGCAATGTCCGAAACACCATACCCAAGATAATCGACCATGAGGTTATTCAAGATTGGGGGATTTGATCTTTTTCCCCAAAGTTGGGGTGCCAATTGATCATTTGCCCCAGGTGTGAGAATGACGGGTGGCCCCGGACCCCACCCGTCATTCTCAGGGGGGGGCAAATGATCAAACGCCCCCCAACTTTGGGGCATATCATTAATTATCCCTTCAAGATTTCGTGCAAAGTTGTAGGAACGCAAGGTGTATAGAGGAAATCACCATGAACATCCCGAAGACGGTAAAAGAGCTAATGGAGCTCATCAACAAGGTAGCTAGTGTCGAAGAAGCTCTTCAATTCATTAAAGAACTCTCCAAGGAAGATTGTGACAAGAGGCAAAGAACTAGAGAGTAATGACAAAGAGCATCACGCTGACAAGGGCCACAAACACTTACGGCCTAGGGTGACTATAACAACTTATGGCTCCAACAATTCTTCTCACGAGGGAGCTGACCAAGCTCGATTCGGTTAGCCATAGAGGATGGTTGACCCTTTGAAAATCACTGGAACATCGACCATCTCCAGAAATTCTATGTGCAAGTACCCACGGTAGCATGTAGATGACATCTGAGTCACTCCAAAGAGCTATCAGCACCTCTCCAGACAAAGCTTCCCTTCCTCCAAAGTATCGGCACCCATTCGACGGGATCACCAGGATGAGCGTCACCAGGTACCTCTACCAAGCACAAGCACTTGGACAAGCTGACGCGGAGTCAACAAGGCGACAAGATAAACCGGGAGGATCTGCGGTCAAGGGGAAGGCTCAGATGATAGCTTAGTTTTCTTTCTTTCAAGCTGTACACAAACACTCAGTCTAACAAAAAAAATTTCTTATGCCTATAAGAAGCGTTCCTTTTCTGATAGGGGCTGGATAGGTACAACGCAGTTGAAAAGTTTCTAACAACATATTTTATGGAATACTCAAAACTATAGTACTCGCAAGGGAAGGAAGTCTGAGCTCTAGCCTGATGGGAAGGAGGAAGATCCCTTATCATGTCGACGAGTGACAGAGGGTCCCTGAACCCTCCACTCAACCTCGACCTAAGGCCTAATTAATTGAATTCCCCGACTAGTGGCAAAGTCTTCCGACTTGGACCAAGGAGAAGCCAAAAGGTGTGCAGTATGACATGTTCGACGAAACAGTTTGACACTTAGTAAATCGATAAGGCGTTCCAACTAGCTATCATGAGGAATAGCTGGGTAATGTGACACTAAGACAGCTTTTCGACCACGAAGGACATACGTGCCTACGTATTTTTCCTTGCAAAGAGGAAGTAGTCTAACCTATAGTCTTGAACAGGACAAAGAGAGGTCCCTTATCGTGTCTACAAGTGACTCAGGGCCCCAGCACCCTCCACTCAACCTAGACCTAAGGCCCGACCAACCAAAGTCTTTCGACTCGGGTCAAGCGAAAAAGGCCAGAAAGCGCTAAGTTTCCTAAGTTCTCGGCAAGTCCCTAGGACTAGGTTCCCGATAAGTTCTAGCTCTAAGTTAATGAAATAAACACACAAACACAACACAGATATTGACCAAAAGCTTTTGAGGTCTTTAGTTATGTAGGGTCCTCATACATTAAGCCTATCGACGAAGATATCTGCAGCCTTGTACATAGCCACAACCAGCTTCACGGTCTCCCTTGTCTCCGCCCCTAGCAGCTCGTCGTAGAGGGCCCCGACATCCATCTTTGGGTGACAGGCCTTCAGCAAAGTTAGGGTCATCGACAGAGAATCCCAAACTCCTTGTTGGAGTTGGGTGTTGATGTGGAACTACACCATCGGCTTCAGACAGGAGATAGCCGCTGTCAGCTCAGCCATTCGCATAGCATAGCTCTCCGCTGGAGGAACCGTGACCACGACCTCCATCAACGCCGCTTCGAGTAGGTCCGTGGCGTATTGAAGATCTTCCTTCAAATTGGACACCTTGGACTCAGCTTGAGACCGCGACAACCGGACCTCCACCAACTCGTCGGCTAGCCGGACCTTGTCCAGGTCCAGCTGGCCCTTCTTAGCCTCCAGCTTCACCGTCTTGGACTTCTCTGCCTCCAATGCCACGTTGGACTCGGCCATGGGCTTTTTTAGCTCCTGAACTTCCGACCGGAGGGAAGTCACCCGGGATAGAGCAAGCTGCAATGGCAATGCTAGCTAATAAACTAACATTCCTTTGTTCTTGTTACCTCAAGCAGGGGGCCGACATGCTTGGCCAAGTCGAGTTCTCCCTCGATAAGGGCCACCAGCTCTGCCGGCAATGATGAAGAATAAGGTCCCCCGAGGCGCCACCGTTGGAGCGCAGACGATGGCCGCCTAGGTCGAGGGTGGGTCCGACCTCGAAGCCGGGGGCTTCTCAACTTCCGTCGCCGGTGCAGTGGCGACCCGAGAAGCCTCCACCACCGGAGGACCAGGTGGAGAGATGAACACTCCAGAGACAACTAAATCAAGAAAACAACAAACCCCCTACTAGGAAAGAGTTATTCTGAGAAGGTTTGCCTACCTTGGCCGCTTCAGCTGTAGTGAAACTCTGTGCTCCGGGAGGCTCAGCCCTCTCTCTTGGCCAGGGTCACCTGAGGAGTCGATACCTCGACTCGAGACTTCTTCACGACCACCTCCGGACGAGATTTCTCCACCCTCTACACAACAACACAGAAAAAAATTCTATCACCTCAAAGTAGAAGGAACGGGTCCAAGACAAGTCAAATGAGTACCCTGGGGGAAGATATCAGAGGTGAAGGAAGAGTCTGAGCTGGGGGTGCTGTTGAAGGTCAAGATGGCAATGGGGACATTCCCCTCCGGGGATTGGCTGACCAGACCTGTCCCCGCGGCCCTGAAATTTCCCCGTCCTCGTCCCCGTCCCCGGCCTCAGGGGAACTTTTCTCCCCTCCCCACCACCGACGGGGATAAAACCCCGTGGGTTCCTCGTCCCTGCCCCCGACGAGGATAAAAACCTCGTGGGTTCCCCATCCCTGTGACCCCGATGGGGATATGAACCCCGCGGCTTTGCCATCCCCGTAAAACAGACAAATCACAAATAAAAGATTACATATAGCTCATAGAAATTCTAGAGTTTTGACGAAATGGACCCACGTGTCTGATTTTAGCGGGTCCTTGCCGGGGACGGGTATGGGATTAGTGTAACATCCCTAATTTTAACTTCATGTGATTGTGCATCATGGCATGGCATTAGCATTTAAAATCTGAGTTTGAGTTTCATAACAGAAGAGTTTGGGATTGGTTTAAATCTATAAGCACAATTGAAATTGGGAAAACCATTAAAAGGGAGGCAAGAAACCAAGGTGAAAAGTTAGCAAAACCTAAAACCGTTTGAAATTGTTCTGGGTTTGGAATTGCAAAATAAATCTGAAACTGTTTGTTTTGTATCTAGTTTGAAAGGAAGAAAACAAAAAAAGAAACAAATTGAAATAAAAACAAAAACCCTAACCTAAACACCGGGATGGGCCTTCCCTCCGGCCCATCTCCCTTCTCCCGGCCCGCCCCGGCCTACCCCGCACCCCCCCCTTCTCCTTCTCCCGCACGCCACCCCCCACTCTCTCTTTCTCTCACCCGGCGCCACCCCTGCTCCCCCATGCCCGTCCCGTGGCGCACGCCGCCTACCCCCGTGCCTCCCTCGGCTGCCCCGCCGGCCTCCCTCAAAGAAAAACCCCCTCCCCGCACTCGCCCCCCTCTCTCCCTAGTCCTCTCGGCGCCCCCGCCCGCCTCCATTTCCGCCGTGAGCTCACCCTCCCGCGCGTCGGTCGCCCCTCCGCCGAGCCGGCCGCTCCTCACTCGACGGAACCCCCTCGCCGCGCCGCTCCTTCGTCGCTCCGCCTTGCCCTATCCCTCCTCCGCGTCGCCTCGGTACCGGAGCTCCACCTCGTCGCCGTGCAGCTCCCCGGTCGCCTCCTTCCTCGCCCGACGTCGCCGCCCTGCCCCGAGCCCTTCCCCGGCCGCCTCTCGCCTCAACCCCGCCACCGTGCCTCCTCCGCTCGCCTTGCCCCGGCCACCTCCACCACCGAGCCTCGCCACCGGAGCCGCCCCGACCGCCCCGCCGTGCTCCTCCACGCCGTCGAGTCCCGCGCCGCCGTACACCGCCTCGCCGCCGGTATTGCCTCGTCGCCGGTGAGCTCGCCGCCTTGGCCCAGCCGCCGTCACCCCCCTTGCCTCGCCCTCCTCGCCGCCGGCAGCAAAGCCTCCCGAGCCGACCGGCCACAGTGCCATTAGAGCACACTTACATTAATGATCAGTTATTTATTAGCCAGTGATTTAATGCTACTGATTAGTGGATTAGTAGCTTTAATACTGCTGTTGTTAATTTCGGTTAGGTTAGTAGGTTAGCTGGGTTAGATTAGTTAGGGTAATGTAGTTAAGTTAGTTAGGTTAGTGTGTTTAATGCTAATGTTTAGTTAATTAGGAGTCAGTGGATTGAATGCTGTTGTTGCTGTTAATTTTGGTTAGAGTAGTTAGGTTAGTTAAGTTGGTTAGTGTGTCAAATGCTAACGGCTGGTTAGTTAGTTAGGGTTTAACTCATAGTTTGTTTAATGCTAACTATGTTTAATACCCCTAATTGTTGCTAATGAGTTCGGTTAGGGCCTAGGTTAGTTAGATTAGTTAGTGGTTAAGTTAGTTAGGGTTTAGTTAGTAGTGCATTAGTTGTTAGCTGTAATTAATGTGTCAATTAACTCTGACGATTGGTATTTATGGCTAATCCAACAGTTTAATTACTGTTATGAATGCTTAGCAGTGTATTTAATAAGCTAGTTGAATCTGTGAGTATGACAGCTGGGCCCCACAAACCAGAATTTGAGAAAAGATTAAAGATAAAGAAAATGGGTATGCCCCGAGGGACCCACTTGTCCTTCTATGCAGTTAGGGTTTAGCTGAGTCGCAAAAAGAATCAATGTATTTCTTTTCTGAGAAAAATACAACAAAGGGGCTTTAAATTAGTTTAAATCTTGTTAAATTCATCGGGAATTCATCCGAGCTCAGATGAATACAAATGATATAAAAGTTATTCAATGGTGTCATGATCATACATGTCTGCATGCTAGAAAAGATGAAAATGTCGAAGAACTTAATTTAGGGTTTTCCCCGAACCCCCGGAGAAATTCGGATCGCGACAATTCGAGCGTCCGGACTCCGATTAACCTGATTCCAGTTGCGTTAATTTACATTTCGAATCCTCAAGCTCATGGCATACATTGCATCTCATGCTGAGGTTCATCATCGTGGTATTCACACTGCGCTTGTTTCTGTGTTTTCGTTCTTCCGATAGGACCGGAGGATCACGACGAATATAACTACGAGCAGGAACAGGACCTAGTCGTTGAACAGCAAGGCAAGCAGCCCCCTTTGACCATATTGCGGATATCCCATTATTTGCAACTCTATTATTTGTTTTTTTAAATCCGTATCGCATGCGCTCAACTGATATTTTACGCTAAGTTAACCCTATTCCGTGCATGAAAACTTACTTTGTCGCTCAATCAACACCACCGACCCTCCCAACCTATCTAGATTAGATCGCTTGCTATCATTGAGTTATTTACGTAGCTACTTATGCTTAGACATGCTTAGTTGCGTTGAAAGTCATAATTCCTGGGATGGCAGACGAAACACAATACTCTGGATGGGTTAGCGATTAGGTGGGTGTTCACCGGGAAGGTTTAATAATCTTGACTAATATCAAATCGGGTATAGGCGAGAGGCCATGCTCGGAGCATGGTGGGTTGTCTCGTTCATCCCACAAGGACCGGTTCCCGGTGTCCTTTCGAACCAAGATTTGCGTACTTCTACGCGGGTGGTATAATGGGCCACCCACGACCGAATAATCTGTCTAGGCTTAGGATATGAGCCGCATAGTTTGCCGTTTTCGGGACTTGGGTGCGTGGAAAAACAAGGAGGTGGTGTGATGCAACAATATAGGAGTGAGGGTTACACACGGTCTGGGACCGGGGATGTATCACCTGCCACAACTAGTGGGACCGCGCCGAAGTAACGGCCGAACTGTCGTTCGCGGATTAGCCCATTAGGGCGGCTCATACCTAGGTCGAAAACACTGTAAAGGTCGTGTTCAACCACCCTCTGCTAGCACACCTCGTGAAAGTGTGTACTTGGTAGCACTAAGAGTCGGTTGATACGTGTAGGTAAAGATGTACACCCCTGCAGGGTTTAAACTATTTGAATAGCCGTGTCCGCGGTTATGGACAGCTTGGTAAGAATCCGCATCGAATTAGACAGGTATAACCCTGATCTAAAACTTGCCAACTTTAAGGATGTGGTTTTAGCGATTGCTTCCTCCTCGGTGGTCGAGGAAGAATCGAGGGTTTGGCGTGTTCGATGGTCTGCTTAGAGTTCATTACGTAGTTTCAGCTCCTCTCATTGCAAAGTATCCCAGTAGACGGATTTCAATCTATTTACAGGTATTATGAAAGAATAAATTAGCTTTCTGCAAAAATAGTCCACAGATAGCCCTTTTTTGATACCTGATGCATCTATTATTAATTTCCCCTGTAAGTCTTGCGGAGTACATTTTGTACTCACCTTGCATTCGTTGATAATATTTTCGTGCAGAGGAAACCACTCCCGCAGCGGAGGGTTTCTACATTGAGGTAGACGCCGACATCGACTAGTCGCTGGTGATCCCGGGCAGTGGTCCTGCCCTGGGTTCGGCAGCTTGGTTTGTTCTGCCGCCGCTTTTGGCCCTACCCTTAGGCTTCTCAGCCAAACTTAAACTTCCGCTGTGTAATTTGCTTTTGCTTGTATATAAATGTTGTTAAGTTTCCAGAACAGCTAGTATTATTGCAGTTTCGGTCGTAGAGTCTCTGTGACGGTACTGGCTTGTTCTTCCCCCTGTATCATGTGCAATGCGTGTATGATTGAAGTGCGTGATGCAGGGAGGGTTTCAGGTTTTATATCGCAGAGCTATTAAGTTTAGTTACCCCTGTGAAGCGACTCTCCACTGAAATGTTGGGAGCTATATCACCCTACTCCAGCCATGCATTTATTTGCCGGGACGAGGTCGGGGTTGATGCTCCGGCTCAGTGGGAAAGAGTGAGGAGACCATATCACCCTACTACTCGGTGCATTAGTTTGCCGGAGTAAGCTCTGGGGTTGACGTCTCGGGCTATTCGGAGCCATATCACTCTACTCCTCTCGGATTTGACCCCCGTGAGTTGAGGTCGGGGTTGAAGCTCCGACTTAGTGGGTGATTATTCCTAAAGCTCTCCGTTATGGAATCTGGGGTCCGACAACGCTTGGTATCAGAGCAGGACTGACTGTAGGATAACCATTGATTGGTCGATGTTGGGTCTAGAATTGAGAAAACTATTTTGAACTTAAAAAGATTTGCGAAAAAGATAAGCAAGGATCTATTTTCTCCTTATCACCTTCGATCTTAGTCTGATCCTTACCTCCTCATTTGGTTGAAAAATCGATTGCTTATTCTTTCCCTATTCAAAAGTAAGGTTTCACGTGTTCGGGTTCCCTTACCTTCCCTCGCATCTAATTCAGTGACCGTGAATTTTAACTCTTGTTTCTTGCTCTAGATGCATCGTGGCTCAAGTATTCGCCCTCACGTTGCATCTACACCCCTGGCTTCCTTTTGAATCTCATTCTTGCTCCGTTCGCAATCTTGATCTATGAATGCAGAATTCCATCAGTTATGAGCAGAGAAGTGTTTCTGGCACCTCCTTAAGGTGTATATGTACATTTGTGCAAAGTATACACTCGACCGTCCTGCTTGATAGCAGTGCATGGTCTTCCTTTCCTAAATCTATTGCCGTATGCGGTTATAGATGAATCATGTATAGGAACTAAACTTCGAAGTGTGAGCATGGTATCATAACATGGTCATGTACATATTCTTGCTTGTGAGCTCGCAATATTACTGTACTGTGTATTATGTGCCATATGTCTATCTTTGTTGCTATGGAATGTATTCTAGCTGCATGGCTTTTGTACTACCATATGTGGCATATTTGGAATTTATCTCCACACTGTTTAGTTTCCTCAGTACATTCTACCGTAAGTCTCCGATCGGACTCGATTTTGAATCTTGAAGTAACTCCTCTCTTCCTTACTTCAGGATGGCTGGCAATCAGCGCTCAGCAGATCATGGTGTTGGTCACGACGATAATGTTCCCCCTCCACCACCGTCTATGGCTGAAGTCTTGATGCAGATTGAGCGTAATCGCATGGAACAAACCCCACTGCTGGAGCGCCTTGTGCAAAACACCGGCCATCAACCCGATGACCGTGTTGGAATTTCTAAGTTCCTTCGGACTCAACCCCCTGTGTTCAGCCGCTCTGAGGATCCTCTGGATGCCGACGATTGGCTTCGCACCATCGAGCGCAAGTTGGAAACCAGAGATTGGAATGCGGTGAAAAACCCCTAGGTCCCCCAGAAGACATATAAAGGTGAAAAGCTGTGAGATCTCGACTATCCATACAAATGATCTGATGGTGACCGAGGCCACAATCTCCTGTTCACGTCCCATCGTTGTTAATGTGCGCAGTGTAACTTTATGCGCATGAGCAGCCGTTTGCACAAGGAATGAGGAGTAGCAAGCGCACGACCTTGCTGAACGCGCCACAAGTTTCTCACTCATCACAGTAGTTGTAGAAAAAGAAGGAAAGATTCTCACCACCATGCAAAATCCTCTCTGCGACAGTTCAAATTTTGGAAAACACGTCAGTTCAGATAAGCATGACCAAAAAGTCATGGGCATGAGCCAAGCATCTGTTGAGCTCCTCGGAGTCCCTACTCGGACGTGAGACTACTCGGGAGCTTCTTAAGCTACTTGGGAGTGTTCAATTCCCGACTAGGTGATTTGTGTCACCAAGAGCCTGAGTGGATGACTCATCCTACTCGAGGGTTCTTATAACTCAGGAGAGCATCTAGTCGACATGTTATCCTTGGCTGGGTTGATTCCTTTGATCCCTCTTGACCTCATTTCACGTACTGATGGGGGCTTAATGATGAGTAGTGTATAACTATTATATACAACTATAGTATTCGTATACGAATATACCACGATCTAGGGGTATCCTAACTACCCGAGAAGGTGTGTACCTTAGAGAAGGACTCTAGGTCGATAAGTAAACCACCCGCAGGTATCCGAGACTCCTTAAACTAGGCAGTCAATCCCGACATTTAAGGAAAGTAGAATCCTACTTGGAGATGTGTCCATATCCCTTACGATATGGTATTACCCTCTATAAGAGTATCCCGAGGGCCTTCGGAGAGGACAGGTTCCACAAGCTCTTTTAGACTACTGAAACCAGAAGATTAGTCTGACGACTTCCGAGCAAGCCTCTGGATACGATCCTCTTCTCTCTCTTCTCCACGTATTACGTAAGATTGGCCGATCGTCGACACAATGGTAACACAAACTTTCGCCTTCCTAATAACAGAAATTGGTGTTCTCCCAATTCCAAAAATGGCTAGAATTTGGTCAAACCTTAAGGTGGCGTTTGGATATTGGGATACGATGGAATAGGGATATAGAATGGGACAAGGAGGTGGGTTTGGTGCAGGGATACAAGATTTTAGTCCACTTGACATGTTTGGACATACTGAGTTTGGGATAGGGTTGAAACATTTATTAGACCAAAAAAGGGAAAATATCAAGGTGCATGTGCGGGTATATGTACCCATTAGAGTTTGCCTACTCTCAACTATATCTTCATGTCTGTTAAAAAATATGACCATTTGCCTTGGAGAAAACAAGTGCACCTTGCTTTTTCAGATGCTACTATTCACTGTTGTACGATATTCTCCCTTGTGTTTTCCGCACAAGTAACAAATGAACATATATTTTAACCAAAATTTAAAAGTCGATACGTCATCCCATAATATAAATCTTGGTTTTAGTGATCTTTTAAAACTTTAAAATGTGTCTTTTGAATTTTCATAATAGTGGATACACATGCCATGCGTACATGAAATCACACTCTAAAAAATGTTTCTATTTGATTCTTTCTCACCCTAAACTCACCCCCTCCATTAGGTTACAACTAGTGGGATATGAGGGCATTTTATCCCATTCTCAAACCCACTCATTTTACATGTCTCTCTAACCAAGCATTGGAAACCCACCTAACATTTTTCATTCCCACAGCCAATATCTATACCAATATAAGAAGTATGAGTTGAAGTTTGACCTAAACAATCTTAGCAATTCATAATATTTATAATCTTTTACTTTGAGATTCAAGGGTTGAGAATTATAATTGGAATCTTACCCTCTAATCTCTCCTCGTTTAATTGTCTATCTCAATTATGTCTTTCGAAAATAAAAAAGATGGTTGATTCAACCCCTCTCATTGTTACACGTTTAATCCTCAATTGATACGTAGTAATTATCTTTTATAATCTCTCGTCTTTCTAACCATATCATATGTTTCTAATAAAAATAATTCGAAATATGTGCATTACACGCGTGCGCTCGCTAGTCCCATAAATCAGACGGGCTGTAAGTGCTAAAAAAGATAACGTCCAAGATTATCCAATTGTAATACGCCAATGGGTTTGCGAAACTCATCTAAAAACAACATTGTCAGTGTCATTTTTTGTCCAAAGTCCAAAAGCAACCAACCCATCTTCTTCCTCTTTGCCAGTACCTTCCTTGCTCCCAGCTAACACCGTGCGCAAACTGTCGAACAGAAGGAAGAGATTGTCATGTGGAGAATGGTTCTGCCGTGCGTGGGTAAGCGAACGTCGGAGGGCAGCATCGGAAGCTCCATCGGCAGCTGCGTCAGCCTTCAGCTCAGGCCGGCCGCCCGGCACGGACTCGTCTCGCCGTCGCTCAGTTTCGCGGACTCCGCGAGGCCGCTAACAGTACGAGCTCTGCCATACGCCATGCGGCCGCGCTCCCGCCACCAACGGCCACTCGTCCGGCCAATCGGCCATCGCCTACTGCCGCAATGGCCACTGCTCGCTACATGGTTTCTGTGATCGCGCACAACATGTTTGAGGAAATGTCTGGCAGAGGAACACAGTGGCGTGGCATTTGCAATTAATTCTCCGATAATGAAGGGGTAGAAGGGTCTTTTTTGTTCAGTCAAAGTCCTTTGACTTTCAGAGTGGCATAAGGATAACCTCGAATTTTCCCGGAGAAAAACGTACTCCTTTCATCTGCGTGCGAGTTACTTGGGAGGATTGAGCTGCAGCAGGAGGGGAGGCAACCATGTCGGCGGCGAAGCTGATCCTGTACAGCAAGTGGTTCAGTTCCTGCTCCCACCGGGTCCGGATCGCCCTCAACCTCAAAGGTAGGTGTATCTATTAGCCTCGGTTCTTGATTCTACCGCACAGGTCGAAAGGTCAGAAATTGTGATGATTATGCATGTTGGATTATAGAACTTTTATTGACATGAATTTCTTCAAGTTGTGATGTTATTCAGAGAAAATAGCTCAGGAATTTGGAGGACTAAAGTGTATAAGATTACTTTAGATGTTAATAGCATGTGCTATTGTATGGACTAATTACACCATTTTTTGCTGTGATGAAGGTGTGGATTTTGAGTACAGGGCGACCAACCCCATGACAGATCCAGGTATGCACCTAAATCTCTGTCCTTTGTTTCAGCCAAGGTGTCATTTTCTCGAAAGGTAGAATTTGTGAGGGCAAATAAGATAGCAGTCGTAATGTTGGTCGACAGATACATAATCGTCGTTAGAATCATAATGTTTCCTAGTGATTTCCTAATGGTGATCAGCGTCCGCCAACAGAGAAATTCTGGTTACTGCATAGGGATAGCTCCCTGTTCTTGTTTCGGTGGATAAAATTATACGCTTGATTGGTTGCACCGATAATTTTGGTACTTAAATCATGTGCGGAGGTGAAATAAATATGGATTTCTACTCATTTCTCTCCCCTTAAAAGATCATCAAATTGCTATCAAGCACCATGACGAATAATTGTTAATTTGTTTCAGTTTGTATGAGGAAAATTTGGTTCCCAATTGCTCTTTTATGTCTTAGACAAACCATACATGTGATGCAAAACATATGATACTTATGCTAAGAAGCTTATGTGTACAAGTTAATGATTTCCATTCACTGTTCTTCCTTCTTTCCTATTTTAGATTATGAGAAAGTGAATCCCATTAAGTATGTCCCAGCATTAGTAGATGGGGATTTCATTGTTTCCGACTCTTTCGCAATCATATTGGTGAGTTGCAACTCTTCGCTGCATTTTCTTAGTTTCTAGAATCTGCTCTTTCAACATGTGTGTGGTGATATATTAGCAGTTGACACACTTGATTTATATTTAGCAGTATATGGAAGACAAATATCCTCAGCATCCTCTCTTATCTGAAGATCTCAAAAAGAAAGCTCTTAATCTGCAGGTATTTGTCTGGTTAAAGTTATCTTTCTACTACATGTAATATTTGTCTAGACATATGTGGTCACAAAATCATGGCCATGGAAGCATTTTGAAGTGCTGACATAAGTTTATGATGAGATATATTGAATAAAACTTGTTACACGTTAACAAACTTATGATCAGGTGGATACACCAATTAACTTCTTAGGCAGTTGCTGTTGTTGATTACTCGTTTTAGTATACACACTCCATTCTGCAACTACAGTGGAATGCATTTTTTTTTCCCTTCTGCAGATTGCAAGCATAGTGTGTTCAAGCATCCAGCCTCTTCAGAGCCACGCGGTCATCGTGCGTACTGATAAAATCTTAAGATTTTTTTTTAGGCAAACAAATATTAAGTTTCCATTTCAATTATAGTGTGATAATCCACATATAGGCTTAGTTTACATGATTCTTTGTAGGGTTCATTTCTCGGCACAATGGACGCCAATGAGAGCCTTCAGATGGTTCAGCATTATATTGACAAAGGCTTCAGAGGTGTGATTTCTGTCACTCCCTGTGTTAGTTTACGAAATAGTTACCTTACTATGAACATACCATCCTTTCAGCAATAAAACATACAAAAATTTACTATTTACCTGTTAGTTCTCTCCTTTTCTCATGTTCTCATTATACACCGCAACTATGTTGGTCTGAACTTACCCTCACTAATTTTGTTTCAGCGATTGAAAAGCTTTTGGAAGGATGTTACAGTAAATATGCTACTGGGGATGAAGTTCAAATGGTTTGTGCTTCAAAACTCAGGATTCTTCTTTGATACATGCTGGCTTTGCATTAAAAAAAATACCACAAGAAGACACAGTGTGCTACTGTTCCTGTTAAGTCTGTTAGTGTACATTGGTGTTTTATATATATCATGGCGATTTACAGGGCGATGTGTTTCTAGCACCCCAGATCCATGCTGGCCTGACACGCTTCCAAATCGACATGGTATGCGACATTTCATTGGTTATTGTTACTGTAAGAAGAAACATATGATATGCAATTCTTATACTGATTACTAAGAAACCAAGGTCAAACACTCTAGGTTTTTTTCTTCAGACAGAATGTGAAATAGCTTCTTTTTCTCTTGCAGTCAAAGTACCCTATGTTGGCTCGGTTTCAAGAAGCTTACAATGAACATCCTGCATTTCAAGCTGCACTTCCTCAAAACCAACCAGATGCTCCTCCACTCCGGTAATCAGGACTTCGATCGAGCTACCTACCATTGATCTTTGCATATTTTCAGTTCGGAAGGAGTTTCAGTGTTTCATCATGTTTCTAGGCTCTTCTAGCACCCTAAATGTAACTTCGAAGTTTCAAAGTTGGATGTCTAGTGTAACCAATGTAATACAGACTTGAATCCACTGAGACTACCCATGGATGAACTTGATGTTGCTGCTGTAAAAGTGAACCAATGCAATATATCATATGTGTGATTAGCTCGTTGATGATGCACATGCACGTACACACTGATGTATGCACAAATGCATAATACAAATGTGAGAGTTCTCGCTCTGAATCTTAAGGATTCATTGGGCAACATTTATTCCCAAAAAAAGAAGACCAGGAAAAAGGCGAAGGTCCATTTTAGACGCTAAACTTTGGTATGAGTTCCAAGTTAAACCTCCCAACTATAAACAAGATATATAGGACCCTCAATTTTCAAAACCCGGTTCACTTTTTCCTTTGGCAATGGGTTTTGTTGAGGGTCGTACCAAATTACCAAAGTTCAAACTTTTCTGAATAAGAAATATCATCGGTCATAGGCCATATTCTTTTGGCCTTATCTTCTTCTCTATTGTTATTTTCTCTACCTTCTCTGCAATCAATCATGCACCTAGTCCAAGATGACATCATCTCCCTGACTTTCTGGTATCTTGTGGGCCCTACCTATCTGATATGCAGGCCAGGCGTGCTCACACCTGTTCTGCTCTGCCCTGTTCACATGAGGAGAAGAGCCCATTTTCTTCCCCTACTCTTCACACACTATTTAGTTTAGCTTCTGCACCTACTGCTGTGTCTCCATCTACTGGTTGAGGAATAGGAGGAAGAGCTGGCAGCAATGGCGACGGCGAAGCCCATCCTTTACGGCGCCTGGATCAGCTCCTGCTCTCACCGTGTTCGAATAGCTCTCAACCTCAAAGGTGAGTTCTATTTTGGAGCTTGGTTGGTTGATTCTTGATTATGCTATTTCCTGCTTAGGACTAATTAAGCTTTTGAGCTTTCCATGCTATATAATCCTAAGATTTTCTTTTTCAGCTTAAAGAAAATCCGTAAGTTTGCAACAATCAGACCCATAGTTATCTATGTTTGCCAAATTCCGAACTTTCTTCAGTTAGGGATGACTCTAGATGCTCGCAGCTGTGTAATTCTTGGTTTGATATGTAAATAAATGTCATAATTAAATCTGACAAGCCCAGGAATATTTTGTGTTCAAGTCCTTGAGCACTAACTGCCTACTGACAGGAACAGGATCACAATTCAGTTGATTTCTTTTTATTTGGTTCTCCCAATTGTATTTTCAGTATTGCTATTTCAAGGACCTCGTGATATGTCCACCTGTAAAAACTTTTAATCGAGAATGACATACTTCACAGTTGTGGGATATTAATTCCATTCGGTTAATGAAGACGCACCAGATGTTAGAGCTTGGAGCAAATTTATTTAAATGTTAAAATGTTTAAGCTCACAGTTGAGCTTACTAATTACGTCATTTTCTCTATGATGCAGGTTTGGATTATGAGTACAAGGCAGTCAATCCTCGGACAGATCCAGGTAATCAAAGTACCGAAGAACATTTCGTGTATTACAATGGCCATATAAGTTCTGGGTTTGCAGTTTTATTTTCACAACTGCACATTACTTTATGTTTTTTGAAAGTTCAAGTGTACATTGCTTCGCTGTTATGGATTTCGTTTTGTAGATTATGAAAAGATCAATCCTATCAAGTATGTACCAGCATTAGCTGATGGCGACATAGTTGTGTCTGACTCGCTCGCTATCATCTTGGTGAGTTACAGTTCTTGCTTCAGTGGATTATTTTTGACCCTGTGGAATGTGTTCCTTAACAAGTGTCTTGCTTTTTTTACTGAACAGTATCTGGAAGATAAGTATCCTCAGCGTCCTCTCTTACCTAAAGATCTAAAAAAGAAAGCTCTTAATCTTCAGGTATATGTCCAGTTAAAAGTTTTCTGTTTCTTCTATCTTGTGCTAATAGGGGGCACATTTATTCTTACAAATTCCACATTGAAGGACATGATTATTGCTTGTTTGGTTCTGGCGGGATTGGGCAGAAACGCTTTGTTGATGTGGTATTTTGTTCATTTTTATTCAAGAAACGATATTTTGTGCACATTACTTTCCATAAGTTGGCAATTTTATTTTCATGTGGTGTTTGGCTGGTGGCTTTTGGTTACTTGTTTCATTCAGTACACTTTTATCGGCAACTCCATACTGCTAATTGCATTCCTTTCTTGTTGCAGATCGCTAACATAGTTTGTTCAAGCATCCAACCTCTCCAAGGCTATGCCGTAATTGTGGGTTTTACCATGAGTTAGCTACAGCTGACAAGATCTTTGTCTTTTCAACTCATTTCTGTACTATTTAAAGGTCTATGTGCAACACTAATTTCAGAACTACCTTACAGGGTTTACATGAGGGTCGGTTGGGCCCCGATGAGAGCCTTGAGGTGGTTCAACGTTATATTGACAAGGGCTTCAGAGGTGTGACTTTTTTGCAACATAATTTCTTCTCAGTTATACCTTTTTTTAGCAGGAACTTCTCAGTGCCTGAAGTGCTAAAACTGGAATTCAGAAGTTCTTTGTCTTTTTAGATTGCATTTCCTTTTTCTTGATATTAAACAGAGATACCATGCCCCATTGTGCTGTTTTGACCTCACCATCCAGACTTCTCAGAAAGATAAAGAAGCATTGAAGTTATAACAGAACCCATTAACTTTGTTGTCGTTGTATTACTGTATCATTGTAAATTGGAATTTTAAATTATTTGAGGATCTGGATCGATGTGTCATTCGGTATCAGAACATACAAAACTGTGCTTTCTATCTGCAGCTGCTGAGTATTACTTACAGCATTACTCTTGGTTTGCCCTTACTCTTTGTTGCAGCGATCGAAAAGCTTTTGGATGGATGTGATAGTAAATATGCTACTGGAGATGAAGTCCAATTGGTTTGTGTTTCTAATCTAAACTTCTTCCACTGATATATGTTGCTTTTCCTTGATCAATCAGCTAGAAATGAGCTTCAAAGTTCTATCATCAACATGATCCTACAGAAAGTTTTCTCCAATATATAATTAAAAATTTCTTGTTTATTTTACTACTTTCTTCCTTTTTTTGAATCTGGCATCTCACCTGTATTATAACTACGCGCATCACTATGATGAACTTGCCACTATTTATGTTGCCTCTGCTATTAAACTTCAACTAATTTGATGCTGTACATTTTGTGGTCATCGGCAGGGAGATGTGTTCGTAGCACCGCAGATCCATGCCGCCATTAATCGCTTCCAAGTCAATATGGTACCCAACTTTTCTCTGATATTTTTTCTGTAAAGATTTCTGCTAACGATGAGGTGTTCTCACTTATTCAGAATATAAGAGCATCAAGGTTTTCTTTTCTTGCAGACAAAGTACCCAATTTTGTCAAGATTTCAGGATGCATACATGGAGATTCCCGCGTTTCAAGCTGCACTCCCTCAAAATCAGCCAGATGCACCTTCATCTTGATAACCAAGATTTCGAGCATGCTATGTTCGATATGCATGTAATTTCAATAATAATGAGGAAAGTGTTCATTGCTTCCGGCAGGATGCAACACCATGTTGTGCAAGAACCTGTTATACAAGTGGGTTATTGAGTGAAAAGAGTGTGGCATGCCACTAATAGTGTATACACTTTGAGTAAACCCGAAATGCTGCTCATTCTGAATATAGAAGAAAAATGTTAAAATTTGTTTTATATGCGTCAAACTGTGGTTCACCTGACACCTGTAAAAGGAGTGGAATCTATTGTAAAAAATCGAATCACACTTGGGTTCTATTTGAACATGTGCTTTGAACAATACTGATCTTATCCATCGAGTTTTGCAGTCGAACGACCATTTGTTACGGTGACACTACAACAAATCCATATGAACAAAGAGTTACTCATTTGTCGTCGCAAACAAAAAATGTTATTCATGGGAACACAATTTATAAGATGGCTACGAAATTCTCCAAAGAATGATAGAAGGGGAAGAAAAAAAAAGCAATGCACTGCAGATAAGGATAGTGTTGTTATCCTTGGCAGCAAGTGCTTCAAAATAATTGCCCGGATACCTCGATAATTTTTTGTAGTATTGTTATCTTTCTTTTCTTTGAGAAAAAGACAGTAGGATATAGTACTGATATGTTATCTTTCAGAATTCAACTCGACAATGGCTTGTGCTTAGTCAATCAATCCATCGCAAGCACAAGACCTGGTGTAGCGTTCCGACGTCAACTACTGGAGCAAGTTATTATGGCAACTGACATGCATGGTGGGCATGACCCAGATCTTGTGTATCGACTTTCAGATTATAGCATAAAATAAATAAAAAAGTCTATTTTAGTCTGAAACTTTGTTATGAGGTTCGAGTTAAACCTTGACCTATAAAACCAGGTAAATGTGACCCTCAACTTTTCAAATCAGATCACTGTGAAGCTAAGGCGGTTTTGAGGAAAAATTTGTTAACATGACATATGACGTTGACGGTTTTATTGATGTGGTCTATGACATAGCTGACAACATGACTTCACATTTGATTTAATCCTAAAGTTAAACCCGAGCCTAGAAAAAATATCGAACTAGATTCCAAAATTCTAGAAACTTTTGAGGATGAACTTTAATTATTTAGAACGAAAAAATATTATTCTCATATTTTTGAACTTTTATTTTTTGGTGGAATTATTTTCAGAAGTTGGATATCAGGAAATGATCGTTTACATTCAGAAAATTCGTGCCAAATGTCTGAAAATTCAAAAAAGTTAGAAGATTCAGAATTTTTCTGAATTCTTCGAATTTCTGAATTTTTATCTTTCCCTATTTTTCTGTTTTTAATCAAACGTCAATGTTAGTCAGCCACATCATGTGCCACATCAACAAAACCATCCATGTCATATGCCACTTCACCAAAGCCACACTCAAACCTGTTTTAGGGTTCAAAATAAACTTGTTTTAAAAATTGAGGATCCCAGATATCTAATTTTGTAGTTGAACAGACCTCGTACCCAAGTTCGAGGTTGAAAATGGAGTTTTTCCTAAAATAAAGCCTAAACTTTGGTAATTTCTATGACGCAAATCCCACATATATGATTGAATGCACATAATTAGTCAAGTAGGCTTATTATAACTAGTATTCTATTATAAATAGTACAAGTATAAGTTTAGACAGAGTAAATTTCATTAGTGCTCCATGAACCTGCGCCATTATACTAGCTCACTTGCTTTGCGAAGGACAGTCTACGGTTGCTAAATTGTGAGCTTATTTTTTAAGCTACCGTGGACAAGCATCAACGTGGAAGTTAGTCTCATGCTTGACAAATCATATTATAATTTAACTAACTCCTAAATATATCAAATAACATAATACACTTACGACATGGTTGGATATCTCTATTCAGTATTTTGTTAGCTAGGACGCGATTTTAAGCTCGGTTTTTAACCAACTATACCACAAACAAATAGCCAAACAACCAAACGGGATCCCATGCATAGCATTAAGTCTCAATCTTTTTCTGAACTTGCAACCGTCTGCATGTTTGGTCAGTTTTGCTGTTAACTAACATATGTTGGAGGGTGTTAATTTACGATCGATCATTTGGAGCGAACAATTTCCGATAGGCTTTTTCCTCTTGTCCTAACGCGCTTTGTGTAGCGATACCATACTTCTTACCCTTTTTCCACTCATCTTCAAAACGGTAAAGATCTCTCCGCATGTCTCCCATCTCTCCCTTCATACCCAACCCACCTGCTTTACACCTCTCGGAGACCAAATCTCAACCACATTTCCACTTGTTCCAACACCAACTTTCTAAAAACTTTCAAACTTTATACTACGACCCCATTAGGGATGGCTTATGGACCAACTTATAGGTCCAAATAGGCCATAAGGGATGGCTTATGGACCAACTTATAGGTCCAAATAGGCCATAAGCCATCCCTAAGACATTTCTCAACAAGAGCTTATTTTCTAAGCCCCTCTCAGTTCCTGTTGCTACTAGGAAGCCTCAAATGTAAGGCTTCACGAGCTTCTCTGGATCCCTCTTCTTCAGTCCTATCCAATGCCCTTCAAATTGATCTTGATTACAAGAAAACAGCCACCGAGTATATAACCGAAATCCCTAAGGCAATTTATCCTCCACGTGCACCTGAGCACCCAATCACGTGCCCAACCGACCCAACTACGTATATCCTAAGCCTCCTATATAAGGAGGGGCCACCCTGTGCAACTAGACAAGACAACATGTAACTTGAAAGTGAGTTATGATGGGGAGGTGTGCCCATAGTTATGCCCTGTGGATCTAGGCCTCATGGCTGAACCATGTTAATCTTGTCGCCTTTTCTGCAATACTCCCGGGATAGATCTATGCTTCCGTGTGTCACCTCGTGGGAGATCGGCGTGCCTAGGTCTGATTTTTGTATCAACTGATATCAAAGCCACGAGGTTGACGGTAGATCTTGAGGCGGTACAGAGGAATCTAGTGGGTACAAGATGGATGGCGGTGGCGCAAGCATAAGGCAAAGTGGAGCCCGGAGCATGTCGTGCAAAAACATAGGATTGCACAAGAACAAGCCATGATGGCACATGAGATAAAAAAGCTTGAAGTAAGGAGCGGAGAGTTAGAATTCAAGAGAATGTTGAAAGATGAGAGAATTATGAATATGGACATTAGTCCCTTGGTTAGGCCACAACAACACTATTACATGAGCCTACAGAATGAGGTCATCGTTCCACAAGGCAATACATTAGGTTTGAGTACTTTATTTGTGTGGACTATAATGTTAGTTTGATGTACTCTCTATTTTATTGTACAAATTATTTTCTTGTATGAACTATTTTGTTATATGAACTATTATGTTACATGAACTATTATGTTGCATGAACTATTTTATTGTATGAAAATAGCTACATGCATTATTATTTTTGCAAACAAACTACAGACATTATTAAAACAGTACCAAACTACACCCTTCCATAACGTTGCCATAGGTGCTCGACTAGATCATCCATAAGCTGAGGGTGAGCTTGCCTGTTTATAATAGAATGATGAGTTTGAATAAACTCAAATAATTCAGGCGTGAAAATTATCATGTTATGCATGATGACACGAGTTGTCATGATTTGTCCAAGTGTGTATTGATCCAAAATCGAGCTAGTCCATGAACAATGGCAAAACGAGACTGTAGAACTCCAAAGGCTCATTTGACATCCTTCAAAACTACTTCTTGAGCTTGGGGAAAATGTTTTTTCTTGTTCCGTTGTGGAGATGGTAAAGTCTTCACAAATGTTGCTCATGCAGCATATATGTCATTTGTAAGGTAATATCCCATTGTATAGTTGTGACAATTCATGGTGTAATTCACTTCTGGAGCTTGCCCTTTGGCTATCTTTACACAGAGAGGGGAACTGTGTAGAACATTAATATCATTCTGAAACCCTGGTAGAATGATTGTGGGGTCGTGCACATGTGTAACATCCCATAATTTTTATTTGTGTTAAGTTTGCATCATGGCATGCATGAATTAAAAAAATTGAATTCAAATCTCTAAGGGGTTTTGGTTTTGTTTGAATTTGGAGAAACCAATTTGAAAAGAAAATCAAAAAAAGAAAAAAAGAAAACAACTCCCCCGAGATGGGCCTCTTTCGGCCCATCTCCTTTCTTCCACGCGGCCTGGCCCGCCTTTCCCCGCCGCCCGCCTCTTCCTCCCGACTGGGTGTCGGCCCAGTTCCCTCCTTTTCCCCTCCCTCCCAGCCTGGCCCATCCCACCACCGCACCGCCCCGTCGCTCTTATCGCCTCCGCCGCTGCCAACACACCCCGCCACCGAAGCAGCTCGGTGGCGAGCGCCCGGCAGGCCTGCCCACCAACACCTGCTTCGGGGCCGGTGCCACCCATCCCCCCTCTCTCTCCCTCTTATCCCCCCGGCCCCCGGCACTCTCCCTCTCCCTCCCTTTTTCTTTCCTAACACCGAGCCGTCCCTACCTCCTTCCCGTCGCTGTCGCCGCCCTTCTCGCCGCCCTTCCTGCCTCCGGTGCCACTCGTCTCTCCTTGCCGGCTCCGCTCCACCTCGGCCACCTCATCGTCCCGGCCGCCCTGACCTCGCCTCGGCCTCGTCGCTCCCGCCGTGCCCCGCCACCCCCTCCGTCAACCATCCGAGCCGGAGCTCGTCTCCCTCGCCGCCCGAGATCCTTCACCACCGGGAGCTACCCCGCCGCCGCTCCCCATCGTCGTTCCGCCCCTGTCCCGGTGCCGCTCCACCCCATCTCGCCGTCGCCTCGGCCGCGGCTTCCCGACGCTCGCCGGTAAGTCGCCGTCGCTAGCACCGCCGCCTTCCTCTCTTCCCAGGCTCTGCCGCCTAGTGGCAGTGCGCCGAAGAGCCCCGGTCGGGCCGAGCCGCCCCGACCGAGCCCCCCCCCCGACCTTTTAAATGCGGCGGTTAATTGCTCTATTAAGTATGTCGTTAAGACACACTTATTGCTAATGATTGGCATTTATTACTAAGTATGATTAATACTCATGATTACTGTTATGACATAATTAATGCTAATCATTGGTAATTAATGCTAATCCAACCGTTTAATGACATAATTAATGACTAACAGTGCATTTAATAAGCTTATTTATTATGTCCAAATGACATGTGGGACCCACCCGATAGATTTAATAAAATAATTAAAAGAAAATATGAAAATTATGACAAGTAGGCATTGACCCAGTCAAATTTGGTCAAAGTTGACCATGGGGCCCACCTGTCAGTCTCTGAGGTTAAAATGAATTAAGTAATAAAAGTATTTATTATTTATGATTCTGCCCTTTTTCTAGTGTTTTCGTTCTTCTCCGATAGAGCCGGAAGGTCCCAAAGAAGATAATCCCGATCACGAGCAGAGTCTAGTTGCTGAGCAACAAGGAAAACAACCCCTTTGAACATATTGCAAATACCCATTACTTGCAAAGTATTAGTTGTTTTCAAATTCGTTATCGCATGTGTTCAAATTATATTTTTTTGCTAAGTTTTAACCCTATTCCTTTGCATAGAACTTATTTTGTCGCTCAATCAACTTCACTACCACCCCAACCTAACTAGAGTAGCATAGTGCGTACCCTTATACTACTTACTATGTTATCATTGCTTAGATATGCTTAGATATGTAAAAGTCGTAATTCCTTGGGTGGCAGATGGATTAACACCATTGGATGGGTTACGTTGTATTTGGGTGTTCACTGGGATGTAACTAATAACTTGCTTAATCATTATTGGTCTTAGACGAGAGGCCATGGCTGGGAGCATGGTGGGTTGTCTCGTCTTCTCACAAGGACCGGTTACCGATGTTCCTTCGAACCAAGATTTACGTACTTCTACACGGGTGGATTATGGGGCCACCCATAACTAAATAATTTGCCTAGATTTAGTGTATGAGCTGCATTAGTTTACCATTTCCATTTGCTGGGTGCATGAAAAAAGATGTGGTGTGGTATCTCAATGTAAGGGTGGGGTGGACACACGGTCTGAGAGGCCGGGGATGTACCTCGATTCATAACTTATGGGACCGTGTCACAGTTGCGGCCGAACTGATGTACATGGAATGGCCCATAAGGGTGGCTCATACCTAGGTCGAAAGCATGGTAACGGTCGTGTTTGATCACCCTCTGCTAGCACACCTCGTGAAGTGTGTCATTGGCCTAGCACTAAGAGATGATCGATACGTGTAGGTAAAGATGTACACCCCTGTAGGGTTTGAACTATTCGAATAGTCGTGTCCGCGGTTATGGACAACTTGGTAAGATTTTGCATCGAATTAGATAACTACAATAATAAATCTAAAACTTGCCAACTCTAAGGCTGATGTGTTAGTGATTACTTCCTCCCAGGGTGGTTGAGGAAGAATCAGGGTATCTAAGGTGTGGTGTTCTGCAGTAAAAGATGATCATGAAGTGTTCGACCCATCCCCTTTAAAAAGCAATTCCAGTAGTCAGATTTCATCATACTTAAAAATTATTGTCAATTAATAACTAGCTTTCCGCAAAATAGTCCACAATTACCCCTTATTGAAACCTGTTGCATCTACTATTAATTTCTGCTTGTAAGTCTTGCTAAGTACAATTTTTGTACTCACTCTGTAATTGTTGACATTTTTTTTGCAGAGGAAACCATCCCCTCCGAGGGTTGTTTCTACGTACAGATCGACGCCAACGACAACTAGTCGCTGGGAATCCCAGGTAGTTGTCCTGCCCAGGGTTTGGCAGCGTGTTTTGTTCTGCTGCCACTTTTGGCCTATCATATTTGGCTTCTTAGCCATATTTACTCTTCTGCTGTGTAGTTGAATTTGGATCTCTGGATCTCTTGTGTGAATATGTTGTTAAGTTTTAAGAACTTCTAATATTGCAGTTTCAGTCATAGAGTTACTGTTGTGGTATCTGTTTGTTCTCACCTGCCTCATGTGCCTTGCGTGTATGTTGTTGAAGCACCTTGTGCGGGTAGGGTTTCAGAGTCTATATCATAGAGTTGTTAGGTTTAATCACCCCTGTGAAGTGATTCTTCTACTAGGACCTTGGGAGCTATATCATCCTACTCCAGCCGAGCGTTAATTTACCGGGACGAGTTTGGGATTCATGTTCCGGCTCAGTAGGAAAAGAATAAGGAGACCATATCACCCTACCTAATTTGTGCATTAGTTTGCCGGAACAAGTTTGGGGTTGACGTCTCGGGCTATTTGAAGCCATATCACTCTACTCCTCTTGAAATTGATACCCAAGGGTTGAGGTCGGGGTTGACGTTTCGACTTAGCGGGTGATTTCACTTAAAGCTCTCTGTTATTGATTTTGGGTCCCGACAACATGGCCAGTATACATACCTTCCCATGCTGCAGCACAATTTTTCACTTTCAATACATGTAATCTATGCTCCCTAGCATTCTGGAAAAATATTTTTTCTCTCCAATTTCAAGTAATCTAACAGTATCATTCTCATTTGGAGATCTCAAATACTCATCTCTGAAGACTTCAACAATAACTTTCACAACCTTTAAGACTCTCTATAGCAGTACTTTCTCCAATCCAAACATAATCATCTGTAGCATCTGCTGGTACTCCATAAGTTAGCATTCGAAATGCCATAGTAATTTTCTGTAAAATAGAGAACCCAAGATGTCTAGCTCTTTCTCTTTTCTGCACAAAATAGTCATCATAGTCTTCTACAGCATGTACTACATGAAAAAATAGAGGACGGGCCATTCTAAATCTGCATGAAAAATACGAATGAGCCGTACAAAGGAGGATCAACAAAAAAGGCAAACAAAAACATATGGACTAATTGCAAATCTGCACCTGAAGATAGTTGGACCGTAGGTAGGAACATCTGAAAAATAGTCTTGGTATAGTCTAAAATATTCAGCTTCTCTATTGTGATAAATTACCTGAAGTCCAGGCATATAACCGTCATGGCATGGAGCATTCAAAAGCTGATATTGATTTTGTGCTTCGTATGTTGTAGTAAGAACAAGTTTATCATTATCATCCGACAATGATGAATCCAAGAGACATTGCATGAGTAAGTGCGATGACTCATTGCAATGTGGTAGAGGAGGAACAACCAAGAAGAGCGAATGACTTTGCATATATAGACCAGAAAAGTATAGCCGTTTGAAATATAACCCTTGAAATTATAGTGGTTATAAATATATTGTTATCTACAAGATATTAATAAAATATAGGAGAGTGAAATATGCAGAGTGAAAAATAAAAAATCTGTTGGAGCGTAAAGAAATATGGAGAGAAAATCTTTTGGAGAGGAGAGTGAGATATGGGCCTTTGGTTGGAGATGCTCTTAGAACACCAATTTTATGTATTATCCTTCTTGTTTATCCTCCCTACAATATTCTAGGGAAATACCACGAAATCTCCTATTAAATTGCCCCCTCCCCCAACTATAGCAAAATAACATTTCCATCAACAATATTTAATCATCTATGGTATCATATCTAAATCAGTAGGTTGTTACATTTTTGAAATATGCAAAACTCAAAATATAAGTCAACTAATACACTAGACAGAATCACAAAATATCTAACTATGTGAATGGAGCTTCATAGAGCCATAATATACAATGAAGGTCCTCCACACCACCTTCAAATGAAGCATGCATTGTCATGTATCAATGAAAATTTGTTAGTCGCAACAGTGTAATAGCATAATTTTTTTCCTGTCTATTAATTAAGAATAAGAAGCAGGATATGTGAAAGGTCATTTACCAGTGGAAGAAGCTGCCAAATCAGAAAGAAGATAATCCTTCCCATGAACAAACATGATTTTAATAATTAGACACATGAACAAATTTATGCGGTCGCTAAGAACAAAGCGAGCTATTGCAATTGCACAGCTTAGAAACACTTACCATCAGTCGATGCCACTCAAATTGGCACCATCAGTTGCAGCCCTCTTTGTCCTCGTTTGACAAAATCACAAAAATTCATATGTTCAATTCCATCCCATTGCTAGAAACAGAATATAGTGAAGAAATCACCAAATGAACTGGCCTAGGAGGAAGCGGAGCAAGCAAGGCGAGTGGAGGAGTCACAGACATGGCTGCCACCTTCCTGTCTACCGCAACTTCACAATAGACTGTGCCACCTCGTCATGCTGTGTGCCACGGCCCATGCTCAAGCGTAGCAGCGGTACTTGCTGCTCCCCTGCGTTGCAACCCTAGATGTAGGATGGTGGTGTTGAAGTCACTGAGGCTAGCCATATAAGTGTTCGAGTCATGCAATCGCCAGGGCTGGGGAGACGAAGACCAAGCACTATAGGGGAGCAGGGCCGCAGGGAGGAGGAAGGTGGAAGGACGTGGGTCGGGTTCGAGGCGGAGTTGTGGGCAAAGGGAGAAGGGACTGAGATTCAGTGACTTCGCTCTGTGAAGTCTGAGCATGACTTAGCCCCTCCCATCCAGCGTCCACATGTGATCCAACGGTCCAGATTTTACAAAGGCAAAAATTGTACAGACTAGGCAGATTTTACCATGGACGCGAGCGAGGCGGGGAAAAAGGGGTTTTCGTGGGCGTCTCGTCCTCTCTCGTGCCACACCGCGGAGGAGAGGGAGGAGAAGGAGGCAAGCCAGCGCCGCCACAGAGGAGCTATTTGTCACGGAGGAGAGCGAGGAGGGGCTGCGCCGTTGCGGAGAAGCTCTGTGCCACAGAGGAGAGCGAGGAGGGGTTGCGCCGCCACGGAGGAGAGCGAGGAAGGGCTGCGCCTCCGCGGAGAAGAGCGAGGAGTGGCTGAAATTGACAAGGGGATACCTCGAGTTGGTCTAAAATTCAGAAACACAAATGAAGCATGGCAGTTTTGGGTGTCCTATGGGGGTCGTACAGGCTTTGATGTGAGGAAAAGATAGACAAATGTAAGCAAATTTGATAGAATGGTGACTTCATGCAGATATATTTGTTCCAATGAGGGTCATCGAGCACGAGGGCAAAGAGATCATGTGACGAAGTGTTTTAGAGCTGAAACAAGAACTGATTGCAAAGCTCGAATGTCTCTTACATTGCATCGAGGGGCAGGAAATTATGAAGTCACCGATGTAGTGCTTGAACACAATCACTTTCTTCATTTGCCACAAACTCGTCACTTGATGGCATCCCAACGGAAAATTTCAGAATTGCAAGCTTTCAAAATCGAGACCACCAATGATTCTGGAATTGGACCAAAAGCTGCACATGAGTTGGCTTGTTGTCAAGTTGGTGGATCACTTAACCTTACCTACACTTGTCGTGACCACAAAAATTATTTGCAGAGCAAGCGGCAAAGGGAGTTGGCTTTTGGTCAGGCAGGAAGTATGTTGTAATATTTTCATAACAAAATCGCTGAGAACCCATCATTCCAATATGCTTTGCAGCTAGATTGCGAGGAGCATATAACAAACATATTCTGGGCCGACGCTAAAATGATCCTTGACTATGCACACTTTGGTGATGTTGTCACATTTGACACTACTTTTGGCACAAACAAAGAACATAGGCCATTTGGTGTTTTCCTTGGGCTCAATCAGTTCAGAGAGACTATTGTTTTTGGTGCCGCGCTTCTATTTGATGAAACATGTGACTCCTTTATATGGCTCTTTAACACTTTTCTAGCTGCACATAATGGAAGGCAACCTAGAACTATTTACACTGATCAAGATGCTGCAATGGGAAAAGCTATAGGGAAAGTGTTTATAGAAGCATATCATGGATTGTGTACCTTTCACATAATGCAGAATGCTGTCAAACATTTATCTCCGATGAAGAGCGAAGAGAAAGATGAAGGCGAAGAGAAAGATGAAGGCGAAGAGGAAGAATCTCATATTCTCTCTGATTTAAGTGCTTGTATGTATCGTTATGAGGACAAGTCAGCATTTCAAGAAGCATTTGACAATATGAGATATAAAGTGCATAAGCAAACTTGGTTAGATAGTATCTACAAGCTGAAAGAAAAATGGGTTGAATGTTATATGAGAGATGTCTTCAGTTTAGAAGTGAGATGCATTGAGTTCTTGATTTGATGAATATAAAGACATTGCCGACACATTATGTCTTAAAGAGATGGACTAGAGTAGCATGCAATGGAATTATACAAGACAGGCAAGGAAGGAATGTGGTAGAAAATCGAAAATTGGAAGCCATGCTTCGGTATAAGTTTCTGTCTCATAAATTTCTCCATTTGGCATATAAAGTAGCCAACTCTCCAGAATGTTGTGTGATGTTAGAAAATACGCTTGATTGCCTTGCACCACAACTCGAGGATAAACTCAATGCATCTACTAGTTCTCCGAATGAACCATGTAATGACCAAGAAAATGTTGAGCCAAATGTGCAGCAACCAGATGACTTTCTAAGTGATGCACAACTTAAGAAAAAGGAGGTTCAATCAAAAAACTCAAAGTGAAAGAGAACTTGGATCGACAAGTTACGCAAGGAGAAGCACAAGCCAACTAAATCAGCCGTATCAACAAAAAAAGGAGCAAAGGTATGTTGCAATCTAGACATTTCTATAAGCCTTTGCCATTCATTCCTAAACTAACAAGTTGCATTTTCATTGGAAGCAACAAAAGAAAAATGATGGTGTGCAGCCTCAAGTAGAAGTGGAGAATGATGGAAGGAATAAAGAAGCAAATGTGGAGCTTGAAGAGTACGTTGTCATTGACAGTTTTACCCAGCTCTTGATAGCGCCTACTTGTGATGATGATAATCTTTATGATGGAGATCTGTTCTAGTATCTAGAAGTTGGAACGTAGTATTTTGAGGGCTAACTATAGTATTTTGGGAGTATTTTGTGTGCTAACTATAGCATTTTGTGGGCTAAATGTACAAGTGAGAGGCTTAATATGTTTGTACTTGATGGCTGTTCAAGCACTAGCACTTGTTGCTACAGAATCTCAATGTAGCACTAGCATTTGTTGCTACAGAATCTCAATGTCCAGTACTGGTAATCTGAATCTCAATGTTCAACACTAGCACTTGTTATTTGTATTTTGTTCAGTGTTTGCTTCTATAATCTGTGCACATTTTATTCACTTGTTGTCAAGTTTTTATAGCAGTAGCACTTGTTGTCATGTTTGTACCGCAGTAGCACTTGTTGTCAACTGTTCTTTATATTTTATTAACAACCATATTTGCAATGAACAATAGTTATCTGCTGAATTTTCGTACTATGGAGTGCATAATTGCTGCCGTTTTATCACTGAATCTGCTGAAAAACTGCAAGTCTAGAGTTATTGCTTCAGTTTTTGCCTTTGTAAAATCTGGGCCGTTGGATCACATGTGGACACTGGATGGGAGGGGCTAAGTCACGCTCAGACTTCACAGAGCAAAGTCACTGAATCTCAGTCCAGGGAGAAGGAGGCAAAAGAGAAAAAAGGAAGAAGAACCAGAGGAGTATGACAGTGACGGAAACCACAGAGGATGTACCCACGTGAAAAGCTGAAAATGCCCTTAGCCTTTAGTACAACTTGCAGGCTCCGGTCACCGCAATCTATCCCTCAATTCATCCAACACCAAAGACCGGCTGTACTGCAGGGCCAACGAGTGTTGGATCATAGCAGCAGCCACATGAGGTAAAGAACGAATGATGCGAAAACGAAAAACAAACAATGGATCTGGCCCACCACTGTAAATTGCACGGCTGAGATTGATGGGAGCCAAGATTGAACGGCCAAAAGTCCCAAAGCTTTGACGATCAACCTTACCCCGCACAATTCATGTTATGGGATACTAAGAGCAATGCTCCACATAGATGTCTTTAGTTCTGATGTTAATTATAGATTTTCCATAATATTGCACATTTGCCACATAGATGCAATGCTTTATATGGCAGTGAGACATGGTAAATGTGTCATTATTTTCCTCCAATGAAAAATGTGTAATGTAATTTTGAACTAATGAAAAATATGTAAGTGTCCCAAAAAGAAACTAAGAGCAACAAGTTTTCCTTTTTCTTGCGGACAAAATACCCGATTTTGGCTTCACAACACGAACATGGAAATTCGGGCGTCTGAAGCTGCCCTCCCTCAAAATCAGCCAGATGCACATATTCATCGTAATAATCAAGGTTTTGAGCGAGCTATGTCGATGTGAATGTAATCTCAGTAATAATTAGGGATCGGTCATTGCTTCCTGCAGGCCGCAACACCATAGGAAGCGCAGCGTGCTCTTATATAGGAGGGTCATTGTATGACTGTGTGGCTTGCAACCAGTGGCGAAGCCAGAAAAAATGGTCACTGGTTTCAAGACAAACCACCAACACTGACGTGTTGTGCGTAGTAACTAACATGTCTATAATATATCTTGTAATAAACTGACATATATAAGGAAATAAATTATCGATGATGTATCATAAAAAAATAAATTATGTTTACAAAAGTGGTTACCCTGCCTCTTCTATTGTTGGCCTCTACGATTTTTCATCTTCAGAAAGCGATCTTTCACATCACCACTTGGAATTGTAGCTAGAAATCCTTGCTCCACGAAGCAAATGATACAGTGATTCATAAAATTATCACCAATACGGTTACGTAGCACTGTCTTCACTATTTTCATTGCCGAAAAGCACCTCTCCACCGATGCAGTGGCAATAGGTAAAACTAATACAAGCTTGAGGAGCTGATAGACCAAAGGAAATGCAAGATGTTTGTTTGTTTTCACCATCAGCTTAGCAAGTCTAGAAATAGTTTTTAGTTTCACAAATCTTTCATCTGCTCGTACATTATCAATGTAAAAAGGAAGCTCATGAGCAAGATCTTTCAATTGAATGGAATTGAAATCATCTGGATAGGACTTAGCCAACTCCACTAAACTCTCAACTTTGAAAGCATCAAAGGAATCCTTGGGACAGAATGCAGCCATTTGGGTAAGCAGATTTGAGTTTACCTCATTAAAACGATCATTGAACTCTGCAAGCTGCAAGTCAATAACAGGGTTCAAGCAATCATATTTGTAGTGCTTGTAGTTAGTGCGGTTGATCTTTTTCCTTGGTTTATGTTGGTCTATATACTGTTCTTCCATATCCAACCTCGGAATACCATGCTCTTCACAAAAGGAATGTATTCTCTTCAATAGAGGTTCCCAACCATCATCTCTAATTTGCTGAAATTTTTACTTTGTTGACTTCACCTCTAACATAGCCTCCAAGATGTCATTATCTTTCCTTTGTAAAGATAGAGACAAAGCATTTGCATGCCCTAAAATAAGCAACATCAACTGCAAATGAAACACAAAGTCAAAATCATTGAGATAATCTAAGAGACCCCGGGCTTGACGTTTCTTTGCATCATTTGGGCCATCTTTTTCAATATATTGGAGCACTTCAATAACAGATGGGAACAGGTTGTTTATGCTCTTGAGAATTTTATAGTGAGAACACCAACGAGTGTCTCCGGCTCTTTGAAGAGATTGCTCTTGATTCAATCTTGTTCCACTACTAAGTTGTCCACTTCCTATGGCTTTCCTTACTCTTTCCTTACTCTCTCTTGTTGACTATCTCGAATCATATCTTTTCTTTTGCAAGAAGCTCCAGCCACATTAAGCAGAAGAGATATCATGTCAAAGAAGTCGCTAATATCGTCATTCTTTTTAGCTACTGCCACAATGACTAATTGAAGCTAGTGAGCGAAGCAGTGGACATAATATGCTAATGTATTCTCTCTCATGATCAAAGCTCTCAAGCCATTGAACTCACCTCTCATGTTGCTTGCTCCATCGTAACCTTGGCCTCTAACTTGTTTTAAGCTCAATCCATACTTATCAAACAGATAATCAATGTTGGATTTGAGACATGAAGCCGATGTCTCTTTCACATGAACAACACCAATAAGTCTTTCTTTGATTGCTCCAAACTTATCCACATACCGCAAAACTACAGCCATTTGTTCCTTGTCAGAGACATCAGCAGACTCATCAACCAACAAGTAGAAAACATCACCTCCAATTTCCTCAATAATATATTTGACTATGATCTGCACATACCAATAAAAATCATTTTAAAAAGGACTATGAGAGCTAAAATCATTTGTAAGACATAAATAATAAAAGAAAGCATTTGTTACCTCAGCAAAACATTTAGCAATGTCCTTTTGAATTTTTGGAGCTACCATTTGATTATTTCCAGGAGAATCTCTTAGCACAACCTTCTTTATTTTTTCATTTTGCTCTGCCAAAAGATGTGCCAACTCTCGAAAATTTCCCTTGTTTTTAGAATCTTTTGATTCATCGTGGCCACGGAAAGCTAAACCTTGGTGCAACAAGTATCGAGCAGCACTTATGGAATTATTCAATCGAATCATATACTCCTCCTGAGTGACTTTACTTTGTTTGTTAAGAGCAACAACAACTGATTGGTCTTGTTTCAGCAAATTATTACATCTTTTGACTGCCGTGTTATGAAAACTATTAGGAGACTTGCCCACATGATCTCGAAGTCTGGATGCCTTGTTCCAACCATAAAAACCATCTATTACGAATGCATCATTCCCCCCTTGGCCTTCAATAAAATCTCTGAACAAGTAGCAATATAAACAAAAAGCGGCATCCATCTTCTCACTATACTCTAGCCAGTCATATTTAGTGAACCATTTAGGACTAAACCGACGTAAACAATTTGATATGTTCCTCTGTGGATACTTGAAACTAGTTTGCGGTCTGTATGGACCTCTAATCAAATATTTCCGTCTTATCTCATCTTGTAGCTTCGGCCCTATGTATTCTGATATCCCCTTCCTATCAACCGGGTCATAAGGAAGCTCATCTAAATTTACCTCTCTTGGAGACACCAGAGAAGGAGAAGGACGAGTAGTACGTCTAATGTTTGATGGACCTTCATCATGACCAGGATCATTGGTTGTGGCTGGTGGTGATTTTCTTTTCAAATTCAAAAAACGTTCTATTATATTTTTACTACCTGTCAAATTAGCAAGAAATTATTTAATACTACAATACATATCAATTTATCAAATATACAAGAGAAATTACCGTACTACTAATTTTCTTACTTGACATTGTGCCAGGCTGAGGAATATCAAATATGATTAGAGGCCTAGTCCATGTGAGTGTGTCTGTGTTAGCGTACACACCCAACCTTTAGCCAATCACAAAAAATTCAAGACATCCAACAAACTACAAACCCTAAGAAAATAATAGTATAATTAGGAATTAAGATCAGCGGCGGCATCAGCGAAAGCAATACTGGTTGGCACTTACTGTCTTACAGATCAGCAGGGGCATTAGCGAAAGCAAATGGTGAAATTTTTCAGAGGAGGCGATGGGCGGCCGAGCGATAGAGCGAGTATCCGAGTGACCGAGTAGGCAAGGGCGCCGTCGCGCCGATCGCAGAGGAATGCAATGTGGAGCGGCGTCGTTTCGTGCTCTTTTTCTTGGAGCGATCGATCGATCTGTTCCTGCTCTTTTATCCTTCGATGGGTGCAGGCCTGGATGGGTGGGTTGCTGCTGATCATTGGGCCTAGGCAAAGCTAAGTGGGCTGCGCACAGCACTTTACACTTTGTTGCTGATCGTTGGGCCTTTGGATGCATGGAAGCTGCTTCGCTGCTTTGAGCTGGCCAGCTGGGTGCAGATTAGTATTTGAGATAGTATTTCACTGGGTTCAGTTTTATCTCCAGGCTGTAGGTACAAGGGTTTGGGCCAGATGCGTCGGTGTCAATTGACACCGGGCCGATGCTGTAGCTCCGCCACTGCTTGCAACCAATAGTATATACACTTTGGGTGAACTCCAAATGCTGCTCATTCCCAATATAGGAGGATAATGTTAAAATTTGTTATGCATGTGTCAAGTTGCGGTTGACTGACCAACTGCAAAAGGAATGGAATCTTTACTCGTATAACCTTCAGGCTACCAGATGTGGCACAAATTAATCTTCTGAAACATGTAACCAACTTTTTTTTAATCCATAACAATGCACACACATTGTGCTAGTCCATTGAAAAGCCCAAATACACTGGTTACATTGAATATGTGCAGCCTCTCATGCATTGGAAAATATTGAACTTAGCCGTCGATTTTTTTCAATCAAACGGCTAATTGTTATGGTGACACTCAAATTTTTTTTTGCTCTTTTGAACACAAATTTTAAGATGACTACGCAATTTTCCGATGAATGTCGACGATAGGATGGAAAAGGCACTGATGTGCAGATAGGGATAGTGTAGTAATCCCTGAAAGCAAATGCTTGAAAATTGTTGCGATCGACAATGGCTTGTGCTTAGTTGGTCAATCGATCCATCGCAAGCACAAGACCGGCTTTAAGGCTCTAACGTCAACTAGTGGAGCAAGTTGTTGTCGCAAGTGACATGGTGGGCGTGACCCAGATTTTGTGTGTCGACATCCAGTTCATCATCGCATAAGAAAACTCTAAACACGAGCTGTTTCTATCTTTAAGATGCTGATTGACTGCATATAATCATTCAACTAGGCTCGTGTTAACTTGTTTTGTATTGTAAAGGAAGAGGTCTATTTCTCAACCCTCAACTATCTTTTGAGTTTGATTTTCGATCTTAATCTTCAAAACCATGTAATTTGAATGCTCCAACTCTCTGAGACCGTCCAATTTTCAACATAGCCGCACCTAAATCATCCGAGCAATTCGATCTTTTGTTGCATTTTCCTCCTAAAAATCAGTAAACAAGAATCTAACGGCACAGTAGCAAGTGTACATGTGGTAACTGTATTCAATCATATGCTTTCCGACAATGCAAAAGTCTAATTGAGCAGGATACTTGTCATTGCACACACTACTATAGGAAGAGTTATATAAGATCTCTAATTATAGATGATTCACTAAAAACCATCTATAATAAGATTATTCACATCAATATCATGACAGACGGTTTAAAAACTAGTCTGAGATCCAGACCAATCCATTTTGCCTATTTACCTCCAACCCGCTCCCAACTGGCCCATTTGGCCCAACCATCACCATTTCCCTAAACCCTAACTCTCCTCACTCTTCATCGCCGTCTCCCTATTCTAAAAAGATTGATGCACCCTTTCCCTCCTCCACTGGTGCCTCCCTTCTCCTCATGGTAGCACGCCCCTTTCCCTCCTCCTCATCCTCCTCCCCTCCTCTCAGATGTAGCCAAAGCTTCGCCTCCGTTGCTGCCTCCCACATCCGCCGTCGTGGAGGACGACGAGACGACGGGCATGACCGCCGCCACCTCTATCCTCGTGGCTGGATCTAGACGCGGCTGCCGAATCCGGGCTACCGCCACGGTGGGATGATGGGTGGTGGGAGGTGGAGATGGAGCGGTTGCACACTGGAAACAAGGAGGCTGTCGCTGTAGTGAGGGAGGAGGAGGTGGTATCGAGAGCTTCGAGGTGTTGGGGTCCTGACCCCGACCATTGAATCCGGCCACTCGAGGACGATTAGCGTTGCCGCCTCCACCACCACCTAGGTGCACTGTCTTCTGCCTCACTGTCATGGGTGAGCGCCCTTCCTGGATACAAATGTGTTTTGTCTGGTTCATCATTTTGTATGCTTGTCTTTTAGGTTATTGCTCAATGTTGATCTTCAGTAATTTCATTGCGACATAATTAGTTTGCTTAGAACAAATCCTTGATTTGGTATTGGCACATAAGCAACTTCAGCAAAGAGTTCTTGATTCAGATATGTGCCATTGATCCTTGACATGTTCCACTACACATAGGTTAATGTATTTATATTATTGTTCATGTCTTATGCATCAGCGCTTGAGTACTTATGTTGATAACTATTTTTTTATTTTAATGGCTAAATTTCACTAGGCTAACCATTAAAAAGAGAAATAGAACTGTTTGTTTATGATGTCGTTTTCTTAGACATTTGAGACCGTGATAAAGAAGCCTCATCACAAACTTATATCTACAAGCGGCTCAAAATACCATCTGTAATGAGCTTTCTGAATCATCTGTGATATGATACTCTGTAGTAGTGAGAGTTGGATTCCTAGATCGGCGGCCGCCGTTCCTAGATCGTCAACGACGGCGGCATGGCGATTGACTAATTGACCTTATTACATGCAGCGTCGACGTCAAGGCTAGTTTGCTCGCTAAGCCCACTGAGATCAACGTGCACGTCTCGCGTGCATGGCTTGTCTTCACAACCTCCCTGGCCGCGTAACCGTCTTGGTTGTCATCGGCTCGCGGCACTCCCGATCGAGGAGTCTCCACACACGGCTACGGCATTATTCTTAAAAATTAGTGAATTGTAATCCATTTTAATTGGTGCGCTGAGCAATAATCACTTCAGAACATTCTCTACAGTCCACATGGTGTAAGCAATAATCACTTGGGCAAAGACTGCAAGCAAGTCCCAGGGTTCCAGGCATGGGAACTATTGTAGAATGTATGAAATGAGAGAATGAAAATGAATCCTTGTATTATTGTAGTATATATGTACATATTTATATATATGAAAGGATAGTAGTTGCTAGTCTTGAAGAAACAGTATTAACTACTAATTGCAATTAGGATTTGATCACAATATTTATTTGTAACACTCTTTCTTGATCAATTTCATCATCATACATAGTGCAACGAAAAATCTCCTCAAAAAACCCTAGGAAAAAATATGAGGAGAAATATAACAATAATATGCCTAAAAAACTCATTCAAAACCCAGTTGAAAAAGTAAGGAGAAAATAATGTGACATACATGAATACTTCTACAAATACCTTTTATGAGAAACCACATTGGAAAAACTCGTAAAGGAAAAGAGTGCAATATATATGATTTGATGATCATAAAGAAGTTATAATTTACGAATTTACTCCCATTGAACCTTTCAAATCTCAAAGTCGTTTCATACCAATTCCATGAACATATTTCTGGAATGTAGATGTTAGTAAGGACTTTGTGAATAAATATGCTAGATTTTCACAAGATTTTTTTTGCAAAATTTATGTCTCATTTTTTGTAATTCATGGGGATAAAATAATTTATGAGCAATGTGTTTTGTGATATTGCTATTTATATAATCTAATTGCATCTGAATAATACAAGCGACATTATCTTCATAGATTGGTGACTCTATCATCAATACCACATGACCTTTGAATGTGGTTAATCATTCTTCAAAAGCCATACAAATTCTCATGATGGTTTATTGAAAATAATAATTTCAGAATGATTAGTGAAAATAGCCACTAAAGTTTGTTTTGTATGACTTCCATGAGAAGGCTGTACCACCATGTAAGAAAAGAAAATAAGTTTGTGATCTGATGTTATGTGGATCAGAAAAATAACCATCATCAATATATCCCATTGTAGTCATATCTTAATTTTTCTGACAGAATAAATCGAGATCTTTTATGCCTGGGAGATATCTAAGGATATTCCTTACACCAACCATATGCCTTTTTGTTGGAAATGCATTGTATCTAACTAATAAATTTACTACAAATACAATATCAGGTCCAGTGCAGTTTGCAAGATACATGAGTGCTTCGGTGGCACCAAGATATGGAATTTCAAGTCCAAATATCTCTTGATCATCTCCCCTAGGTCTAAATAGATCTTTATCTCTATTAAGACATAGAATGACCATAGGTTTTTTTTGATGGATATGATTTATTCATATTGATTTTTTCAAATATTTTATGGGTATATGTTGATTAATGTATAAGTATCTCTGAGGGATGATGCTTAAGTTGTAAAACCAAAGCAAAATTGGCTTTCACCCAAATCTTTCATCTCAAATTCCTTCTTGAGATGATTACTTGCCTCTTGTATATCTTGTGTAGTTCTAATGATATTGAGATCATCGACGTATACTAACATGATACAAAATTTAGTTGAGGATTTCTTAATGAATACACATGGGTAATCATCATTATTTGAGTAACCCTTCTGTAGAAGGATCTCAGCTAATGGATTGTACCACATTCTTCCTGACTATTTTGAGCTATATAGTGACTTTTAAAGTTTTACACAATGCATGTTGCAATTTGTTTTTGGATTCACAATTTTAAGTCTTTCAGGAACTTTGATTTAAATATCTGAATCGATTGACCCATATAAGTATGCGGTCACTACATCCATCAACTGCATGGATAAATTTTTTTGTACTGCTAATGATATTAAGTATCGAAATGTAATTCCACTCATAACATGAGAGTATGTTTCATTGTAATCAATGTTGGGTCTCTATGTTAACCCTCGTGCTACAAGTCTCGCTTTTATTCTCACCACCTTATTGTTTTCATTTCTTTTTCAAATGAAAACTCATTTTGCTCTCACAGGGAAGACATTATGAGGAGTAGGTATTACTAAGGTAAATATATCTCTTTTCTTAAAATAACACAATTCTGCCTCAATTGTCTCGTTCCGTTTGGATCAATTTTAGCGCTTGAGGCACTCTGTCATGAACTTTGGTTCATGATCCATTTGAAAGTTCCTGATTTTCAAGGAGAAATATATGGCAGTAGTCTTTCTATTATATGATTCTCCTGAACAGATAGAATTTTTAGAAATTTCATTTACGCCTTCTAAATCATCATGATTTCCCACCATAATGGAGTCAAGGTGTTATGTCCCAGCACCACAATTTGTGCGCACATTTGTGCTAGGTAGTTGTTGAGCATCCGATAGATGTTTCTCAACTTGAGGTTGAATTGCCTTTACCGGTTGAGGAGGTAATGTCCTCTGTTTGCACGGAGGCTTTTGAGAAGCTGTGTCTTTTGTGACCAGGTTTCTCCCCCTCTTGCTCTCATTTGGGGAAGGACTGGTTTTATTAGGTACCTCCACTCTTTCTTGTACATTGACCATAGGAATATTTGATTTAGTAACACTTTTGTAATCAATAAATGTATCTGCAGATTATTTGCAATATTTTGCAAAGTTGTGATTTTTTGAATTTCTAATGCATATTTTTTAGTACGTGGATCTAAGGATTGGATGCCTATGACATTCCAATCTATCTCCTGACATTCTTTGTGGTACTGATCTCTTCCTAATGCCGAAGAATTGTCTTAATCAAAAATGCAGTTAACATATGGGCTATGAATAAGTCCCCTTTGATGGGCTCAATGTATTTTATGATTGATGAAGAATTATACCTCACATAGATCCCCAATTTTCTGTGAGGGCCCATTGATGTATACTGGGGGTGATATCGGTGTGTATATGACGCAACCAAATTATCGCAGATGGGAAATACTTGGTTGATTTCCGCATACTAACTGCAACAGGGAAGCCGTATAATATGCAGTTGGTCGAATTTGGATTAATTCTACAACGTGTAATACTACAATTCTGTAGGAATGTTTGTGCAATTAATTTGACTCTCTTGATAAGAGATTCAATCAGACCATTATGAGTATGTACATTAGGTACTATATGCTCCAAATTAATACCCAAAGCTAAGAAATAATCATTAAATGCGCATGAATTGAATTCAGCGCATTATCCATTCTAATGGATTTTATCCTGTGTTCAGGATAATTTTCTCTTAATTTGATACTTTGAGCGATTATTTTTGCAAAAGCGTGGTTCCTGGTGGATAAAAGACACACATGGGACTAGATGCATCTATGAGTATCGTAAAGTATCTAAATGGTCCAGATAATGGCTGAATATGACCACATATATCTTCTTGAATGCATTCGTCAAAATTGAAGAGCTCATTTTGGATTTTAAGGTGAGAGGGCCTTAAAATTAGTTTCCCTATGGCACATGTAGTGCACATAAAATCTGATGATTTTAGGAATTTTGCAACTATTAAGTTGTGACCAACATAATTTTTAATAATTTTTTTCATCATCCCAATACTAGGATGATCGAGGCGATCATGCCAAATCTTGAATTTGTCAAGATTTTAAAAAATTATTTTATACACAACATGTGATTCTGGTCCGATGTATGTGTAGTACAATCTAGATGAAAAAAAAGGAATTTTCTCAAGTACTTCTTTTTCATATCTGTTGCACAAAGCTATAAGCAGATTTTAGCAATTACTCTCAGTACTAGTTTCCACATGGAAACCATTTTTATGGATGTCTTCAAAGCTAAGTAGGGTACGTGTGTAATAAAGATACATGACTGCATCCTCGATTACTATTTTTCTACCCTTTGGGAGACTAATTGTAACTCGATCTGAACTCACAATTATCGCAGCGCGTCCAACGATAGTCATAACATTTGCTTTGCTCCTTTTCAGAGTATGAAAATATTTAATCTCCCTTTAGATTGTATTAGTGGTATAACTGTCCACTAAACAAATTTCCTCCTCCATAGGATTGTCTCCCAAAAATTCCTGTGGATTCGATTGATGTCGAGTGCTCTAGATTGGAGAGACTAAAGTGCCGATAATGTGTTGTAGAATGTATGAAATGAGAGAATGGAAATGAATCCTTATATTATTGCATTGTACATGTGCATATTTATATACATAAAAGGATGGCAGTTGCTAGTCTTGAAGAGATAATATTAACTACTAATTGCATGTAGGATTTGATCATAGTATTGATTCATAACAGGAACCATATATTATATTTTGTGATCTGGTTTGCCATGAGGTTGCTGCCTGGTCACGTAGTCGAAGAGGGAGATAGAGAGCAGATGTGTGGCAAAGAGGAGATGGAGGAGGAAGAAACAGGAGTGAGCTAACCTAGACTGTAGTTGCCAAAATATTCATTGTTGCGGCATAGTCACCACTGTCATGTTGCCACCTTGTTCGGGCACTATATGTAGCCATAAGAAGGTGGGGGAGGGATCATGGTGACATGGGCTGATGGAGTGTTGAGTGATTTTGAGATATTGAGAGAGAGCGAGAGCATATGAATTGATGCAACCCCGCACATCACTGCATGATGTAGTGTGCTAGTCTTCAATATAATACAAGGAAACTCTGTCTCATTAATATTACATCCATCAGAATAGTAGAACAGAAGCATTGATGGTCCAACAACTATATTATTATAAACTCAAAATATACAAGAGTTTCCAACTCAGCAGAGGTATAATAAGATAAGTTTGGATAAGAGTAACGACTAAAATGTATAAAAGAAAACAAAAAACTGGAAGCCATATTAAGAGAGTTCTACTATGTTATTCCTAACTGCTATGCTATTCTACTCTTGGTCTATCTCCACATTGTCCTGCTCTCTGTCGAGGTAGTAATCTCGTTCGGTCCCTCCAGATAGGTCTAGCTCTTCTTTCCCCTACTGGGCTTTGGTTTCTTCGAACTCGTATTCTACCTACTCAAAGCTTAATAAAGGAGATTTTATGTAGGCGATGAGTACAGAGGGTACTCAACAAGCTCATGAATAGAGACTAGTATTTGATATGCACTATTTCTACCAGGACAATAGCCTCACATAGTTTATAGCTTTTTTCAACAACCTTTCCTATATAAAAGTCAAGTTTTAGCAGTATTCTGTGACTAGAAGTCTCCATCGGTTGTTAGAACTTTGAACTTCTAATGGTTCCTTTTCCACTATGTTCGTAGTTCATACCACAAACAGGAGGTGACAATGCCACACTTTAATACAATATGCAGAGGTGTGCTACTTTACCCACAAGTGGTACTTAGCCATGATGCCAGGTGCGAATCCCATCACACTCCCATCGGTGTGGCCAGGTCTAAGGTTTTGAGTAATTTCACTGTTCTCATGTGCCATATCTCCTTTTGCGTAGTTGGTCCTATACTAACTACCCACCACGCAATTATAGCATTTCCATTCAGATCTGGGGACATACGCCTCCCCGAGCGGAAATTTCAGGGGTTAACGCTCCCCTGGCGAGGGACTTTCACTTCCCAAGGCATTACAATATGTACGTTCCTGGGAGATATTACAGTAAGAAGGCACTACTTGACTCACCTGTCTCATACCAGGTCTTGTGTGGTTAACACTGTCTATACGGTGCAAGAATGCCAACTGACATTTATTATTAACCTTAATATGATATTGACTATGAGTAGTACAACTCTATCGTGTACGAAGATTGTATCCGTATACAACACCCTGGATACCCGGAGCAAATAGCATATGCATCAGGGATTCCAAGAGATAAGGAAACTACCTACAGGAAGCTAGATATCCCTTAAAACAAGGAAGTCAATCCCTACGTTTAAGGATGATTGGTCGGTGACGAGTCCGTATCCTGTATGGGATACACCCTCTATAAAAGGAACCAAAAGGCCCTGCGGAGAAGACATCTTATGGAACAAGACATCGCATCTTAGCTTTGATAGATCTCAATCAGCCACTAGACAACAAGCCATAGAAGATCAGCGCAAGGATATTCCCGACTAGTTGTAGATCTCATCTAGGCTAGCCACTATCTGTTTTCCTTGTACTCTGTTTAAGGATCAATATATACACAAAGGACGTAGGGTTTGTTAGCCTCCAGGAGGCCCGAACCTGTCTAAATCTTTGTTCTGTGGTATCTCAGCGTGGTTTGATAAGGCCTGAGGATGTCCCCTACCCCTTCTCTCTTTTTTATCATGAATACCGTAAGATCAGCATTTACCGATCGTCAAATCAACGCTAGGGTCATCACAAGATCTGACAGGATCCACACAGAGATCTAGCTTCTCGGATGAAGGGTTCTACGACAACATTTCCCCTCCATCCGACCAGGAGCCGATGACCAACCACGTGGATCTCGACAATTTTTAACCTCATGATGAGTCTAATAGTGACAAAAGTCGTTGGGCTTTCGGTGTCAATCTAAGATTACCCAACCACCAAGACACTAGTGTAGGCGACTCAAGCCTGATGTCAGGATTATCCCCTGCAGCTTCTGGTTACCTAGCTAGTCGAGAACAATCTCTGGAGATCTCCTCCGATGACAGGGTTATGATGGATCTAAACCACACGTTGAGCGGAGTAGGCTCCTGAAAAGTCTTTGCCATCGGAGATAAAAACAAAGATATAATTAGCCCCACTCAGGATAATGCCATAGGTAATCCTGTTGGATCGATGGCTTCCCGACAGAGGGGGGGTGAATGTCGGATACAAATTTTTCTTCAAATTCAAATACAGATAGCAATTGAGATACTACTGTAAATGACAAAGAAGATGTAGCGGAAAAGCCCTAGAAAGTCATTGATGACGTGGAGCTCGTCGTTAGCTTTAAAACGAGTACAAGATCACTGAAAACGGAGTCCGGATGCAAAAGTTACGGCCAAAACAGTGCGTGCAGCGCAGCCAGATTTTGGCTACCCGGACATTTCGGGGTAGAATGTCCGGACACTCTGGATGTACAATCTAAAAATCAATTCCTCTCGGGATGATGTCCGGAGACTCCGGGGTGAGCCCAGACACTCTGGATGTGTATTTTCAAGCACTCAAATTACACACCCAGATATTCCGGGTATTCTAGTCCGGAATCTCCAGGTGTAGTCCAAAACTGCGAAAACCCTGTTTTTTTTCGTTGGAATTTTTGCTCCGGTTTGAAATCCGTCCTACCAAAAAGGATGAAACTTTGCAAAAGGATCTAGGTATGTCTTGTGACTATAAATCAATGATTGATTCTCAGAAAAAGACCAGTCCTTCTCCCATTCTTCCAAATAAGCTCCAAAAGTTGGACGAACACCAAAAGATTGATTACTTGTTGCTCGTGAGGATGTTTGATCTCAAATCAACAGGATGATCTCTCACATATCACAGCAACCTATTCCATCTATCAAATCACAAAGATTAGCCCCCAAGCAAGTCAATTGCAAAACCCCAATTCTTTCTTCTCTTGCAAGCAAACTCAAAACGTGGGAAAAGGGATTGATTTCTTGAATATGCTAGGATGGAATCAAATAGGACGTGATTACTCCATCACTAACTTGCCATATCAAGAATCAACTCACAAGAAAAGCAAAAAAAAATCAAAGAGATTCAAAGAGTGAATGACTCAAGAACACATAGGAATTGAGGAAATCTTTTTATATTGAATTTTCGTGGGTTTTCTTTGGAGTTCACAAGCCTCTCATCTAGGCAAAGCACTTCATAAAGTGCAACTCTCACAAGCTAATCAAAAGAGTTAGGGGTTAAGAAAATCCTCATCCTCTATTTATAGTGGGGAGGGACAACCCCCTCTTCCACTCTTGGGCCTCATGCCCTAATGGGCCTAACTATCTAGCACGCATCCCAAAGCGTCTAAATAGCTTAGCCACCTCTCGATTTTCCTTCCACCCTAAGCTACCAACCCTAAACCGCTTTCGGCTGCTGCCGTAGTTTCTTGGTTGAGCTTCGGTGGTTTCTGCGTTTTTACCAAAACGCCCTCGCACTGACTTGGTCCTCACGTCTCATCTCCACCCGCTTTCTTGTCGTCCGCGTACATGCTTTTAAGCCGCACGATGCCGTCGCCACCTCCTTGACTGCATCTCAGCCCTCCAAGCTATCATGCCGGTCCATATGACCGAACCATCGCCGCACCTAACTCGCACCTGCACACAATAGATCAAGCAAAGCGTCGCAAGCACAAATTTTCCACTTGACCCATGTCAGCCGAGAAAAATCTTTCATCCACTCAATTTTTCCTTGAGACAAATTGAGAAACTCAATCAAACAATTTCATTGCAAATAATTCAAACCACAAATTCATGCAACCAAACATTCAACTCCTCATAAGATGGCAAGATATTCATCACAACTATTGTCAAAGTCAACACATGACTCACAAATGCCAACCCACTAGTCGGGGGTCAACCCCCATCATAATTGCCAGTGGCATCTCAAGATCAGGCTCCTAGGTGGTCTGATCCAGTCGTCCCTTGACAGGGGGCAGAACTCTATGCATCAAGAACCACTCAAAAACTCTCTGAAGTCCAACATTAACAGGCAACCTCCGATGATTGACCTCACCATCCCTAAGGGCAGGAAGTGGTTGACCTCCTACAAGCCCAGATGCAAGCCAAGTCTTCTCAATTGCTGACAGTGGCCAATAGCTCCAACCAAGGAAGGACTCCGTCCCAACCGGTCAGAGATGAGTCTGATTAAGAAGGAAGGAATCCTAGCAACCAGACATCTCGAGAAGCCGACCGACCCCAACACCACTTTAGAGCCTGCCGGTCCAAGGTCACCTGATCCAAGACCTACATGATGACCTCGATCATCATAGGTACTCGAAGGCCCTACTAGAGCACTCTCCCACTCGGAACACATCCCGACCACTATCGGAGTCGAGATTGATCTCTCACTCCAGCTAGCAGAGAATTCATACCTCCTTGGAGGACCGTCAATGGATGCCAATCTTTTACACCAGAACCCAGAAGAGTGCATTGGCCATCTCGATTTAAACCTAGATCGATAGAGAAGTACAACGGGACAACAAATCCCACTGAGTTCTTGCAGATCTATAGCACAACCATCGAAGCTGCGGGAGGTAACGAGAAGGTCATGATCAACTACCTTCCCACTACCCTCAAAGGGCCGGCTAGAACATGGTTGACTAATCTGCAGCCGAGAATGATCCACTCATGGGAGCAACTCTGCAGTATGTTCCAGGGGAATTTCCAGGGCAGTTACGTTCATCCTGGTAAAAAAAAATCTCTTCCGACTCAGCATAAGGATGAGAGTCTGCGTGAGTTCATCAGATGCTTCAGTAGCATCCACAATTTTCCACTCGATGACATCCTCCGCAACAAAGATGCCATTGGAAGGATAGCCAAGTGGGCAGTTGAATTAGGAGCTCAACACCCGCTTTGTCCCATGAACCACAATCAAATTGCAAGCGCTCGCTGACTTCGTCGCCGAGTGGTCCGAGCCCGAGCAGCCCAACAACTTCCTCATCGATAACATCAAAGTATGGACATTACATTTTGACGGGTCATTGACACTCAATGGCTTAGGGGCTGGGATAGTATTAACCCACTAACAGGAGAATGCCTGAAATACGCATTGCAAATCAACTTTCCAGCTACAAATAACATGGCCAAGTACGAAGGTTTGCTTGCTGGTCTCCGAGTAGCTTTTGCACTTGGTATCCATCGCCTTCTCGAGAGCGGGGAATCACAGTTGGTGGTGAAGCAAGTTAGCAAGGAGTATCAAACCTCGGATCAAACCATGGCAGCTAACCTTGCAGAGATGAGGAAGCTAGAGAAGAAATTCATCGGACTCGAAGCACGATATATACCAAAGAAGGATAACTGCCGAGCTGATAGTCTTGCCTGCCTGACATCCTCACAATCTCTATGTCCACTCGGGACCTTTGCAAAAAGGCTCTCGACGCTGTCCATAGCTTTGGCAAATGACAAGGTTGGTTCTGCGACGTTTGCAGAGGCTACAACCGAACAAGTGGTGGACCAAGAGCCCTATAACCATCCAAGGACATCACCAGGTATTGACGCTCCGAGGGGAGTCGTGGGATGACTCATAGTTCCTCTCAATTATGAAGATTCGTGGATGGCTCCCATCCACATGTACCTTAAAAATTGAAAAATACCCGAGGATGATGCGCTATCTGAGAAAATTTCCCGTAGGGCCCGAATGTGTACCCTGGTCGACGGGGCCTCTATCATAGAGGAGCCCACAAAGTGCTCATGCAGTGCATCACTCAGAAGCAGGGTAATGAACTATTCAAAGAAATTTATGGAGGGATGTGTGGGGCACATGCATCTTTCTGAACCCTAGTCAAAAGGCCTTTAGACAAGGATTCTATTGGCCAACAGCTCTGCCTGATGTGAGCGAGCTAGTTAAGCAATGCTATCAGTGTCAATTTTATAGCAGATACATCCACCAGCCCGCGCGAGCATTACAGATGATACCCTTGTTGTGGCCCTTTGCTACATGGGGCCTGGATATTCTAGGGCCTGTCCCGATGTCGCTCAACGGCTTCAAGTTCCTCTTCATCACAATTGATATTTTCACCAGGTGGATCAAGGCTGAACCCGTAGCGAAGATCACCTCAGAAGCTGCTACGTGATTCATCATAAAAAATATCATAACTAGGTTTGGTGCCCCGAGTAGGATCATCACCGGCAACGGCATTCAGTTCTCAAGTACGGCCTTCATCAATTACTATGAAGAACTCGATACCAAGATCTGTTTTGCATCTGTACCTCACCCACAGAGCAACGGATAGGTCAAGCGTGCCAATGGTCTCATATTACAAGGCATGAGGACCTGCGTTCTCGACCGCTTATCAGCCCACAATAAGGCTTGGGCCCTCGAGTTACCATCAGTATTATGGGCACTCTGGACCACCGCTAGCTAGGCTATAGGTGAAACTCCTTTCTTCTTAGTTTACGGGGCCGAAACTATGCTCTCCTACGAACTAAAGCTAAAGTCTCCCCATGTCGAGTTATACGCCGACAAGGATGAGTCCCTTCGACGAGAGGATGACCTAAACAACATTGAGGAGAAAAGGACTCAAGCGCTGATGAGATTAGCCAAGTACCAACAAATCTCAGACGCTATCACGACCAAAATGTCCAGGCACGCACCCTACAAGTCAGAGATTTGGTCCTACGACTCGTTTAGAATTAGAGCAATAGCAACAAGCTATCATCTAAGTGGGAAGGTCCCTACAAGGTGGTCAAGGTCTCCCGACCAAGTTCATTTAAGTTAGCTATGGAGGATGGTCGAGTCCTCAACAATTCCTGGAACATAAGTTCACACAGTCGTGGCCCATCTCAACCTTACAGTTGCTTAGATCATTTCATACCTCCATATCCAGTCCTCACACCCAAGCCTCGCCCGTGTAAGATGGGCACATTGGCAATAAGTCACTTCGGGTACCTCTACCCAGCACGCGCTCCCAAATACGCTTTGGCAAGGACACAACAAGACCGATGGGAGAGTCCGAAAGAATCCACAAACAAAAGGGCAGGATGGCACGCGCTTTCATTTTTTATTTTCTAGCCATTATCATTTACGGACTTTTATTTTCTTTGACTGCCTATCCGACATTTCTTCTCAGATAACCAGGCGGGGGTTGGACAGGTGCTTGGTATCAGGAAGCTAACAACAACGTATGACGCGAGTACCGATGACTCAGTCCTTGCAAAGGAAAAGGGTTCTGAGCTACGGTCTCGTGGGACTTAAGGAAAGTCCCTTATCATGTCTACAAGTGTCGGGGAGCCACTGAGCCCCCCACTTGACCTAGACCTAAGGTCTAGCCGAATGGAATCTCCAACTAGTAGCAACATTCCCCGACTCGAGACGAGAAGAGAGGATGAAGTATAGATGTTACACATTGGCAGGATCAATCGGTATCCTGCCCTCGACACAACCTACCGACTGGCTCGAATAAAAGGAATTCCGGATAAGTGCTCAGACTCCATCGAAAGTAAGATGTTGATAGATCCGATGTAACTCACCACACGAGTACATACGTTTCTTCCCCGTGAAGGGAAAATGTTCTGAGCTACGGTCTCGCAGGACTTAAGAAAAGCCTCTTACCGTGTCTACAAGTGTCGGAGAGCCACTAAGCCCCCCACTTGACCTAGACCTAAGGACTGGTCGACCGAACTCCCTGGCTGGTAGCAACGTTCCGCAACTCGGACCAAGGAGAGAAGCTAAAGTACTAAGTGTGAACATTGTTGTAATCTATTGGCACGTAGTGTTCGATAAGCCCTATCATGTAGTCATTCCATACAGGTATTTTCAGATAAACACTCAGGTATTAACACAAAAATAAGTCTTTATTCAGCAGGTGGAGCACCAGCCTCTTTACAAAGACTTGAGCTACATCTGCCATCACCCACACTAGCTGGTCAGTCTTCGTGGCATCCTTGTCTGGGAGGTCTTCTCAGAGAACTCTGACATTGACCACAGGATAGCGGGCCTTGATAAGGGCCAGCACCATTACCTCCGCTTCCTCAACCCCCTGCCGAAGTCGCTGAATGCCCATGTTAGCTCTGCCACCCGACTGGCAGGGATCTCAACTTCTACCAGGTCGATATCGAGAAGGTCCAAGGCAGAGGTAAGAGTCCCCTCGAGGAAGGACACCCGCGACTCTGCCCTGCAGAAGAACGCCTAGGAATCTGATAGCTTGCCTGCCAGTTGGGTCTTTTCCAACCAGAGCTTCACCTTCTCGGCCTCCAACTTGGCCTCTCGCTCCTCCAACAGGGCCAGCTGCTCCTTCAGCCACTGGACCGCTGAGTTAAGCGAGTTCCTCCTAGCCAGAGCATGCTAAAAAGAAACACTAGGTCTGTGTTCAATAACAAGCGAAATTATCTCTAACGGTTCTTCAAGTGTTTACCTCTAGGAGGGGGCCGATATGCTTAATTGGGTCGAGACCATTATCGACGAGCAACTCGACCAAGGGATGTAGCTCTGAGGAGGAAGGCCCTACGGCTGAAGGCTGCCCCGCTGCCAAAGGTGGAGGAGCAATGTCCTTGACTAGGGGCTCAACAACCTCCCAGGCTGGGGACTCGGAAGTCACTGAGATTAGAGTTGGGCCAGCCCCTGCGACTGGTCCGACCACGGCCAGGCTAGAACCTAGGGCGGAAAAGTCATCCTCTAGAATGGGATCGATTGTTGCGTCGGAACTCTCCGACCTACAAAACGACGAGTCGGAACACAAATCTCCCAAACTCGTGAAGGAGACAAGAAGAGAGGCGGGATTACCTCACCCTCTTCAGGAGATGCGGAAGCCTCATCCCAACAAGACCTGGCACCCTCTCAGCCATCATAACAGAAGGCCCAGCCTTGGCTGCCACTGCTTCCGTCTCAACCGGGGCCATCTCGGTCGGGGCAACGACCCCAGTCTCACCAACTTCCTCCTACACATCATCTGAGATTGAGAAATTTTCTCCCCTAAGGTGGGTACCCCCCGACCCACACGCTAAATAAGCCCGAGCACTGCTATCTTAAAGTGTGACTCGGAGGAAAAGCGAACCACGAAAAGGCAATACTCACCGATAGGATCGCCATCCGGTCTTGGGAACACATTTTCGGTATCGACGGTGGCACATCTACCCGACTACTCAAAGGAGTCGCCCCAAAAAGGAAATTCATCTAGAGCTCGACTTTCGAGTCCTTGAGAACTGCACGGAAAGCTCAATCAAGAAAGGAAGATATTATCTTGGATACCAAAAATTGTGCGAGTCAGGATTTCCCTTTATCGCTATTCCGGCACGGGTCTGCCTTGTCCGAGTACTCCCAGGCACCCGAGATCCTCAAGCGTAAGGGGCTCAAGCGCCATTTGACAAAGTCTACGGCCACATCCCACGCTGACAAGCCTTGAGCCCTGACGTCATTTATCTCAGAGACAAAGGTATCAAGCGATGTGGTTGAACGGGGCATGTCCGACCAACTCTCCATCTCGTGTGGCGGAAGGCCCCGGTACGCAAATTTCCCCAATGGAGGAGGCTGGCAATAGAACCATCTTTTCTTCCATCCCGCCCTCGAGCTTTTCTCAACAAACTTGAGGTACTCTTCCACCTTGTTGTCGCGCAGTCGGAAGGCTATGCTGACAACAGCACTCGGTTGCCTCTTCAGGAGATGAAAATAACTAAAGAGGTCGAGCAAGGGACGTGTGCCAAGATACGTCTCGCATAGATGTGCGAAGACACTTAGCACCATGATTGAGTTCAGATAGAGATGCACGAGCTCAAGCCCGTAGAACTAGAGTACGGCGAGGAAAATGCTCGATGAAGGAAAGCAAAACCCACAATGGAAAAAGTTTGTAAAGACTACCAACCAATTGGTATCTGGGCTGGGAAAATCTTGACCTTCTGCTGGCATACAGGGGATCATGGAGCGTGGATCAATCACTTCGAGATGTTCTAATTTGTCCCGATACTCTGGATTGACATTGTCCATTTCGGTATAACTTGCTTGAAACTGCCCTTGGAAGTGGACTCGCTCTTCCCTACTGCCTCCTTCTTTCCCATGGCTGATCCTGTTGCTAGATCGGAGAATGCGGGCGAAAAGAAGAAGGCGACGGTGGCTGAGGTTTATGAAAGCGCAGCGCTCAAGAGATTAAAAGATTTGGCAAGGTGAAAAAATCACAAAGTAAAATGTCATGTGGCATTGATTTTCGAGTGAATTGCTAGGCCTGATCACAAAATTACACATGCCGAGGTGCGTGGACGTGCCTGTTCGAGCCACTGCGAGTCTGCAAAGCTCTGTCTAGAGGCCGGACTCGACGGAAGATATTTTTTGTAGCCGATAGACTATCACAAAGCCGTCAGTTAGATGTCTAATGCTCTTGCAGTTGCTTAGGTGATCTGATGGTGTCAAAAGACAAATCAACAGAGCGATGAGTAGTGAAGATATCAAACCACAGGGTCTTGTCGGACTGTCAGTTTTTGCCAACTACACCGCACCACCAAGCGGTGTCTCTTATCGGCAGCTTATTGCAATTTACCACTGCAGGCCTGTAACAATTCTGCAATACATACCAGTGTGCAACACATAATGAAGAAGTTACGGTTAAGGTGGAAACAAAAATGATATCTCGTATCCTAAGACCCACAAAAGCAAATGCATGTCTGCAATTACTCTAAATTTCCATACAGTCTACGAAGAAATAATTTTCTTTGGAATAATTTCCAGCATTGTGGTAGAAAGACCATACGGCTTGATAAACACTTCAGCATCAGCCTAGTTGTAAATCTCCCAGTACTCAAACGAAGGGACGCAACTAATCGTTGTCACGGTAATAATTTACACTCGACACTAACTCTAGTGGAACCTGGCTTTAACCTCGTCAGAAAAAGAAGAAGATGCCACGTGGAGTACAAATCACCGCGTGGATACGAAGGTCGTAATTTTGGTGACTTTGGGTAGATTTTATCCCGGTTATTTATATCAAATCCAAATACTTGATTTATTAGGATGAAGGTGCATGACAAGTAAAAGGGAGTGGGAATTAGACTAATAGAGTTAATTGGAGAATGGATCTGTCGTGTTGAATCAGTGCTCTGAATTTGACAAGGACATGTCTCATAGAACATGTCAAGTGTTCATGCCTTAGAGAATGTTGTCTTGATAGACCAAAGGAGAGAGAAATTAGCTAGCATTTGTACAAATTAATTACGACCAAAAGCTTAGTACTAAAGCTAGGCTTAACAGCTTCCTCTGAGACACTCTCTCTATATCTCTAAAAGTTACCGGTTTAGAGATGAGAAGCATTAATATTTTAAGACAGTGACTAGTAATGTGATAACCCTAGTTTTTGAGTTAGTCGTAAGAGGCGTGAGGCGGAAGTCAAGTCAACTCACGTTGCTGAATTGATCCGATTCTATCGAGCTACATCGAGAGTTAGGATGAAAGGAGGGGAATTGTTGTGCATTCGCATCATTCATGATATTCATTTCAAATTTGTCATACACATGTGCATACAATTGAAATTAAAACTGTATTTATTGGAAAGATAATACAATTATCTTGGTACAAAAATTGATGATTACAAAATCAAGTAAAGAAGAAAAAAATACAACAATTGATGATTACAAAATCAAGTAAATCAATTGATGAAATGTCTACCTATATAAATATCTAAACCTAATCTTCGAGTCTTGAGTTGTAGTAGAACACCGAGAGTCGGGAGGGGGAAGTCTTCTGAAATGTTGGCGACATCCGAGGTCGTCGAGTATGTGCACTCGAGACTGTTGGAATTACGCCGTTGCTGTAGGAGGCAAAGGTTTCGAAAATGAGGTTTTGAAATATATGCGGTCTCACCGGCACAGTTCCGCCAACATCTGCAGGTTTAGTTGTGGGGGCAAATTAGTGTCGAGTGAACCTAAATAGTTTTTAGTTTTAAAAATAGTTTTGTAAAATAGTTTTTTTTTAAGTGTCCAAGGGCCATGTGGCTAAGACCCTCATCGGACAAATCTATATGTGTATGTATGTATACGGAGAAAAGAGGTGAGAGGATAAAATAATTTTATTTTTCACCTATACTACACTGCGTCCAATGGTTTTTCTTTTTAGAAAAGATTTTGTAAAAACCTTTACTTTGAAGATAAAGCTGATCCATCGAGTGGGTTATCCAGCGAGCCACCAAGATTGACTAGAGTCAATAGTTTAGCTCAGATAAGGCAACCTTACATCGAATAGTTAGCCAACAGGGTCAAAAATTCCTTAGCTCCCAAGGCAACCCAATAGTAGTAGTCATCCCGTAGTGACACCACTGAAGCAGAGGCAACATGAGGTGGCCAAGGTTAACCACCCAAGGAACCTTAGAGAAGGCTCAGTAGAAGTAGTACAAGGCAACCGAGTAGAGTCATACACAATAGCAGTCACCACCATTGCCACAAATCCATGGAGAGCTAATATCACAATAGTAGCAATCACCACAAAGACCACCATTCTTTCGAAAAATAGAGAGCAGCAGAGGAAGCAAGGACCAGGAAGCATAGAAGAGACGAGCAAGCCACTAGCAAGCTTTAGGAGGAGCAGGTCACCAACAAGGGGAGGATTAGCAAGCTTGGGAAGCCAAGACCTGCCCTTGACCATAGTGAAGCAAGGTAAACTTCTCATCCGAGATCATCACAACCTCCGCATTCATATAAGGGAAGTTGCAATGAATAGGACCCTAAGATTTGCCTCATCACAGGGTTTTAGGCAGCATAGTGTAATATGATATGTTCTTATCAGATTTTAATAAATTGCTTCAGATGCTTAGCATCATCATCAGCCTGCTGAGATCAATTGTAGGATCTGATCCTATTAAACTGTGCAATATCATAAACCTTTACAATGATCATCATTATTAAATGGCAGAGATCAAGATAATATCTGTTCTTATCTGAAACTACCTTTATCTCAGATAAAGATCATCATAGGGAATGAACTAGACCAACTATAATATCTATTCTATCAGTTCAAGTAAACTGATATGGATATATAGATACACATGAATACATGAGCAATAAACTAGTGTAATCAGCTAAGATTAACTTAGATTTGTTCTTGCTAGTCTTTGAGCATTTGAACTCATACAATTGCTTCATATGAAGAGTATCACCATTATCTAATTAAAAATCTGAGTATAGCATATGTTTCTTTAACTAGATAGTCTAGCATGCACATGTATAGGGATATACATGAACAAAAGGGAGAGAATCTAGAAACAAGACCAATATATGTTTTTATAAGTTTTGGACACTTAGCATATATTAGCTTTAGCCACCCCAGCACAAAGCACTTTAAACTGAACCAAAAAAGTAAATACTAGTCAATCAATGTAGCATAATGTTGTTAACAGTAAAAGGAGTTCATCCTTAGAACAAATAAATAACCGTTTCATGCCGTCTAAAGAATTCCACAGAGATATGTATATACATCGTGCTCAGGCCATCAAAAATTGATGTAACCAAACCATAGTACTTCAGTGTACGAGATGAATTAAATCAACGAGATGAAACATTCCTTAGCCGAGATCTTGTAAACGTAAAGGGGAGACAAATACTAAAGCATCTAAAAGATGCTTAGGTAGGTTAAATTAAGCCTTAGTGGCTATGAACACACATCAATCGAGTATAAGTAATCAGTAACACAACCATTCCTCAATTAGCTAGGATCAAAAATCGGCAAATTGCCGTTAAGCCAAATTAGCCACACGACCATAACCGAAGCCATGGGAGTCAAGACTAGAATGGAGGAAGTTAGGAGAAAGAGAAGATTGGGGAAGTTTTACCTGTAGAGGAGACCTTCATTGAACCTGGGTATGAGAAGAAAAGAGTAGAGGGGATACTTACCTGGGAAGGAGGTGGCTGAAGGCAAGGCAACCCAGGGTGCCACCGGCGAGAAGCGGGCCAGCAGAGCACCGGGGTTACCGGGCTGCGACATCGGCCACGGCCATCCCGGGTGGCGCCGAAGGGAGCGATGGAGGTGACGGCAGTAGGCGACCTCGGTGTGCCTTAGCGACGTCGGACCAAGACCAAGGGAGCGGCGCACAGGACGGGGTAACCATGGTGGCGGCCAAAGCACCAACCGAGGGAGGCCGGCAGGGATAAGCCCGAGCCCCAGACCGAGGCGGCGGCACGCGCCAGGAGGTGGAGGAGTGCTAGGGAGAGACCGGCGGGAACCGCGGGGAGCGGCGGAGGAAGCCGAGAGCCGAGGAATCGAAGGCAATCTTAGACGGCAGCACAAAGGGGGAAAAGAGGATCCGGTCAGGAGATGAGAGAGAGAGAGAGAGAGTGAGGGAGGTTTGGGTGTGGATGTGTAGAGATAGGATAGGCCTTTGGGCCTGATTGGTGGACCAGCCGAGCCCAAACCCAGCGCAAACTTTTGTTTTTCTTTAGAATTAAATAATAATAATAATAACAACAACATAAAGTAATGCTAATTTAAATTAACTTAAAATAGTAAAGGAGAATTCTAAGTGTAAAATAAGTCTTCAAGTAAAAATATTGGTCATTCTTCTTCCAAGAGAAAGGAAAAAGATAAAGATAACTTGTAAATCCCTAATTTTAAGTTAATCACTAAGTAAATTATTGTGTGATGAATAATAGTATTTATTTTCCAAATTAAGATAAAATAAAGTTAATGGAAAGTGTACGTGATATTTCATCCAAGCTTAAAAAAATGCTAAGAACATAACGTGATATTTCATCCAAGCTTAAAAAAAATGCTAAGAACATAACCATTTATTAAATACTTGTAAGTAATTCATAAGGTGGCAATGAATTTGGAGAGTTTCAATTTCATAAATTAGGGAACGTTCTTTCCCATGCATTGCCATATAATTTGCATTGATCCTTAGAATTTTTCTGGATTAGTTCTTATCAGACTATATTGCTTTTTTTTCAGAGGGCGGAGTTTGGCAAGCAGACCCATTGAACTCCACTACTTATCCGTTACCAGGCAAGTCTAGTTTATTGTTCATATCCGTTGAGAACATTTTACAAAATTTCCTTCTCATCTATAACATAAACGAAATGAAAATCTATTTTCTAAAGATGAATCAATTGTTGTTTTATTTGATCGCCGGTTTTTGAGCGTGATCATGGTGGTTGGTGAAATTCTGGAAAGGTGCCTGGGGCACATCGGAAGGTGAATTTCATCAAACGGGTTTGTTCATATAAGGTTAAAGCAACAAATGATCGATTGTGCTTAAGTGCCGTAGTGAACGCGCATACCACATACCTTGTATGGGCGGGGCTGAGTCAAAGTACCTTTGCTATAGGTCATAATCCCCCGGGAAAGGAAGACCTCAATAGTTGGATCTGGAGTATCAATTGTTGGGAAGGTGGTGTTAGTCGTTGGCTAACCACGATGCGTTGGATCTGTAGTATCAACGTGAGATCGGTAATGCCTAGCCTGTTGTGCGGGACTACGACGCGGGGTATGACTGAGCGGGTGGTGAAACAGCTCTGTGACTTTACGGTCTGGTTGTGCATGTGACGACGTGAACACCACGACTATTGATCGTTTATGGGTACAGTTGCGTACCTCTGCAGAGTGTAAGAAAGTGTGGCTGAGTCACTCCATGTTCCTGGTTGGAATTGCGAACGTGGTAGGAAAGGGATCCATTGGGGATCCTAGCAGCCTGTAAGGCATGAGATCATAGTCTCTTAAATTAAAACTTGACTCTCTTACCTTACAAAATTGCATTATTTTTGGAGAGCATTGCTGTTCTCAGTAGATAGTGCATCAAACACCTCTTTGCTATTCCTGGACTTGTTGAGTACCTTTTATACTCATCCCTTTACTCTAATTATTTTGATTAGACTGTGAGCTGACAGCGGAGATGGAGGTGGTGTACGTCAAGGTCAATGAGGAAGTTCCCGAAGAGCAGGCGTCGACGAAGGAGGACGAGGGTGTCGACTACTACGTCGAGTTCCACGATGAGAATACCATCGAGTAGAAGTATAGGACAAGTAAGTCGAGAGCTGTAGATAAGGCTTTTGCTGTATCCAAGTGATAACAGTTTTAAATTTCCTGTACTTTTGGGGATAGGTTTGTAAAACTTTATGTTATATTTCGAGTTTGTAAATTAAGTTGGTAATATATGGACCGCTGCAATGTTTCTGATGTGCTACTCTGTATGATATATTGTGGATGAGAAGGCACTTTGTCTACAATATATCAAAGACCGGCATATTATCCAGGAGGGTAGTATGTGAGTCGCCGCAAGTAATATCTTCAAAAATATTTAGACTAAATATTTGAAAATCATTTGTGTAAATTTGTCTCGAAAAATACTTTTAGAGTATGCTCCCTCCGTCTCATAATATAAGGGATATTTTGATCAGTTGAGATAAGGCTTTGACCATCAATTACTCTATTGGTATGTGGTTTATGTGATACAAAGTCACAATCATAAGTAAGTACTTTTGAATATAAATCTAATGATATCAATTTTATATCATATAAACCAAATACTAATGGAGTAATTATTGGTCAAAACTTTGTTTTAACCAATCAAAATACGTCTTATATTATGGGACGGAGGAAATGATTTTATTAGGATTTTATAAATGTATTATGATAGATATTAATGGTCGAAATTGTATTATGAAGACCGCGGCGTTGTTCAAAATGGTAGTTTTATGTTTTAAGGAACCAGAATGAGTATTCTAAATAACAAAAACTGAAATATTTAATGGGAGCGGCTACAAATCGGCATTGCCGATATTGGTCCAAATCGACATACCACGTGGCCATCGGATGTTGGTTCAATCAACGGTTGGATTGGCCAGATCGGCCGTCCGTGGAAACATGGTTGTCGTGCTACAAAAATATATAGTTAAAACATAGGCAACAAACATGTGAACTAATGAAACACTAACATGTATGCAACACACAGAGTAGATCCAATTTTTAAGAAAACTAATCCTGAAATTTTAGGAAACAAAATCCAGATTTAGTTGATTCAATGGACGGTTGGATTGGCCAGATCGGACGCTCATGGAGACATTGTTGTTGTGATACGGAAATATATAGTTAAGGAATAGGCAACAAACTTGTTGAATCAATGCAATACACGACGTAGATCTGATTTTTAAGGAAACCGGTCCTGAAATTTTAGGAAAAAAACTCCGAATTTAGTTGGTTTAATGGACGATTGGATTGGCCAGAGCAGATATCTGTGGAAACATAGTTGTCGTGATATAGAAATATATAGATAAACCATATGCAATAAACTTATTGAACCAATGCAAACAACAATATCATTGTACATTGTAAACAATTTCTGTGGAAACATTGTTGTCGTGATATAAAAACATATAGTTAAAACATGGGCAACAACTTGTTGAAACAATAAAATAACAACAATAATTTGTTTCCTCCACAACAATAATTTGTTTCCCCGGATGACGTTGGTGAGGAAGGCCATCGAACGCGATGCTCGAGCAAGATCTAGAGCTCTCCGGCCTGCTCGTACATGTCGTGGCAGCGCACAACGCCCGGGTGCTCGGCAGTGCGCATGATGGCGATCCCGTGCGTGATCTGCCACGGCATGGCTTCATTGTGGTTGCCATTGCGTGGTGCCGCACCATCCAGACCATCCCACCGGCGCCGTTGCTAATGTGGTAGACGCACTCTAGCTCTGCAAGCAACGGCGAGGCATGCGGCATAGAGCCTACCGAGGTGGGTGAGGTCGGTGCGCTCATCGATGATGACCCGGACGAGGATGTCGACAACGGCACGGAGGATGGCGGGGGGCGGCAGCGGCACGGCCAGCGACGTGAGGTCCTGTTGCAGCAGCGGCAGTATGAGATCCAGCCTACGCCATGATTGTCCCGGCATGCCTGAGTACTGCTGCTGCTTCGTGGTGGCGGCAGCGAGAAGATCTAGCCTGCGTTGCCACAGCCCTGGCGTGTCTAGCTACTGCTGCTTCGTGGTGCTAACGGTGAGACATGAGAGACGGGGAAACCCTAACTGGCGGAGGTATTGATTAGGAGATTTTGTAGTCCGTAAAACTATCGTTGGATGAAACCCACGAGAGTCAATGACCGGATGGTATACCGATGGGCTGCCTTCCATTGCCATATTGATCGGGAGAGTTTACCGATATTTAATCTTACCTTGACATCTACTGCCAGGTTATAAGTGATGCATCTAATTTGGATGCCAAAGGACGTGGGTGCTTCAAGATGACAGTTGGCATCCACGTCACTTTACGCCCAGCCCACCGGCGCCGCAGCCTCCCATCTTGACATGGATCGCCGTGAGCTCGTGGCAACCATGACATACTGTTGTGGCGGCAGAAATTCAACTCTACGGCGGCGCTCCGGCGATTACGGACGACGCTGACTCTATGAGGCGGTGGCGAACACAACTGGCACATGGAACACGGAGGTGAGAACGGGCGGCCGCAGCCACCTCGAGTCCGTGACGATGATGTTGGAGGCACCCTGCTATATGCTCACGATGATGAAACATTGGTGCATCAATTTACGTGCCTGGGGAAGAAGACGAGACGGCAGGCACCGGCATCAGAGCAAGGAGATGGCGCGCCCATGGATGACGGTGGCGGCGTGGCGGCGGCTCCACCAGGGGGGCTACAGATGGAACGCCGCAGGGTTAGGGATGGTGCGACATGGCGGCGAGCGGGTGGCGGAGGAAGTTGATGGTGCTTCGCCATGTGACGGCATGGCAGCTGATTGTTAAGGTAGGAAGGTAATTACGAGGAAATCAGAGAAGATGAATTGTGGGAGGATTATGGGCAAAATTTGGTATTTCGAATACTTGTTGTGCCCACAGCATCACAAGACTACAAGAGTCCCCTCGTCATGTCCATTCAGCAACCTCCACTGCTACATCAATACCAATGCACGCCACTTCAGCCGATTCCGTCGTCTAACAGCCAAATTTTGCATTGTGCAAACGGCTGCAAGTTTAGGAAGCCGAGTAAGCAATTTGCAAGTTCGAGGACTAATTGATAAAATTGCACAATTTTAGAAAAGTGCATCGCCTAATTATTTTGCAACTGAAATGTTATCAATCACTTAAGCAACTAGGAGGCATGTTCCTGCAATTGGGTTTGAATGAATTGGTCTATGGTAGGTTGAGCTCATGCTGTCTATAATAAACAACTAAAATGTTCCACATCAAAAGGAAAAAAATAAGCAGCTAAATGTGGAAGAGCTTGGACATCTGAGTTTCCACCATTTTATTCTACTCACTATCCTTCCATGTACCTGCAGCTATTCCTTTATCTTTTGTTTGGGTCAAAGACTTGTATGCACATGCTCTTCAACCATTTCTCCAAATGCAAGTTGCACACCCGTTGACTCCACATATTCTTCTCCCTTTTTGTTTTACTCAATTTTTTCTCCAAGGAGTAGGTATATTGGTTGTTGGATGAGCTGAGAGGGACGGTTTAAGTCAATTCATAGGACATGCATTATGCATACCAATATTTTGACCAATTCATGATGAATAGACATTTGGTGTCTCGTTCCCTACCTTACATCACAACTGGCATATTGCAATGCAAAAAGAGCTTCTGACCTTGCAAGAGATGAGCAGCTAAAAGCATTTCAGGGACATCCCAAGAAACTGTCCGAAAGATGGAGCTTTCTCTATGGCTCATCTTCGTATTAAGTGTTCTTGTGCAGGCTTCTGTCATCTTGGCCGATACGAATGCGCAAGACAGTATGTATTATTTCAATTCTTCTTTCAGTTTTTGTCAGGACAGTGCTAATTTGTACATTGTTCTTCTTCTTGTCTACGTTTGCAGCTGCTGGCCTCGTTGGTATTGCAGCTTCCTGGAATACCAAACCATCAAATTGGGTTGGCAATGATCCCTGTGGCGACAAGTGGATCGGGATAATTTGCACCCAGAACCGGGGTCACATCTATGTTAGCATCGGCACCAGATATGTATATATGGCTATGGAATTACATGATGAGCAATGATCACTCATTGTTATGTTTTTCTCCTTTGGTGGATGTTTTGCAGAAGGCTGTCAAGTATTGGACTGTCTGGGACTCTTTCAGGGGACATTCAGTCTTTGTCGGAATTACAGTTCTTGTACGTAATTTCTTCTGTACTGTATTTTGAGCACTTTAGATTTCTTTATTTTGTTCAAGAAAAGAAGAACTTATAGGAAAAGTTATTATTCAATCATGAATCTGGCTTCTCTTTTGTTCAAGATTAAATTGGTATTTTCATCAAAGTTTAACTAAGAACTTCAGAATGAGGCCTAAAATTGAATTTAATTTGTGGAATTGTGTGCAAATTTATGAGGTATTGTCTCCTTTTGCTGCAGGGACTTATCCTACAACAAGGATTTGGGTGGCTCTCTTCCTTCATCCATTGGAACCTTGAGCAAGCTCCAAAACTTGTGAGTAGTTCAACTTAGTGTAGCGCAGCTGGTTCACTAAGTCCAGAAATTCCAGTGCATGGATACTTCTTTGACTTATTTCCACCCTCCTTTCTCTGCAGAATCCTTTCTGGCTGCAGCTTTACTGGTGAAATACCTACAGAGATTGGCCAGCTCTCAAATCTGATATTTCTGTAAGGAGAAACTGACATATATCTATCTAAAATTCTGGAGGACTTCTTCAATTTTTTTCCATATGCAAAGGACACATGTGCAGTTTCTAAACTTCTATTCAACCAAAAGCATAATTTGCGCCATCTCTCTACCATGAGACCTTCCGACTGTTGTACTTCTTATGCTTGCTGAAATACCTCAATGAAATTGCAATCATATATGGTTATTTCCAACCAAGCAAGTAGCAACCTTTAGATCGGTTTGCGTGTTTATGGATCAGGATTTCACGTAGTCACGATATCTCTGCACTTGGTTTCAGTAAAATAAGATTATTCATTGCACTCTGCCTGCAGATCTTTGAACAACAACAGGTTCACCGGTCGCATACCGCCATCACTTTGTGGCCTCTCAAAACTATACTGGTTTGATCTGGCTGAGAATAAACTCACCGGAGGACTTCCCGTATTCGACGGGACAAATCTCGGACTGGATAATCTGACAAATACAAAGCACTTGTAAGTACATTCTCCTAATGACCTTTCTTGATATCTGAAGATTTTGCATCTCATATATGCACCATGTTTTTCGCAGCCACTTCGGGGTCAATCAACTCTCTGGCACCTTACCGAGCCAGATTTTCAACTCAAACATGAAGCTGATACATCTGTAAGACTATCCAAATATATAACTCATAACTGCCTGAATTCTGTGGTGAGGCTGAACCAGTGACTTGTTCCATTTTTTTCCAGGCTCGTTGACAACAACAACTTCTCCGGTCGCATTCCCCCTACTTTAGGCCTTCTTAATACGCTGGAAGTTTTGTAAGTAAATTTATCTACATATTATGATACTAGCATGCATATTTGATTCCAATCATGAAGTTTTATCGGTGCAGACGTTTTGATAGCAATTATCAGTTGTCTGGACCAGTTCCCACCCAACATTAACAACCTCACCAAGCTTGCAGAACTGTGAGTCTCCTGCGTATGTATGCATTTTTGTCAGTATCAATTCTATATGAGGAGCTTACGCTTTTGATCTGACACTAGCCATCTAGAAAACAATCAGCTCACTGGTCCACTGCCAGACCTGACAGGAATGAATTCACTCAGCTTTGTGTAAGTGATGAATTCACCTTTCCTTTCTGAAAACAAGAGTAGAGTTGTGTTAAATAATAGTATCCAACTTCTGAATCGTTCGCAACTTTGTCACAGGGACATGAGCAACAACAGTTTCAATGCATCTGATGCTCCATCCTGGTTCACTGCTTTGCCGTCTTTGACTTCATTGTAAGTTTGTAGCTCTGTCTTCTCAGCTCTCTTGTGCTACTTCATCAGGCAAATTTGTCTGAATCTTCATTGACTGCAGATACCTTGAAAATCTGCGTATTGGCGGGCAGCTTCCGCAAGCTCTTTTCAGCCTTCCTGCAATTCAGACACTGTGAGTGATTAATTACTTGCTAGTTTGCAACACAGTGCTACTGTCCACGGCTAGCTGATTAGGTAAAGAAGTACAAAGGTTCATGTTCAATTAAATTATTACTGGCCGAGAATGCAGGAAGCTTCGGGGCAACAGTTTCAACGGCACGCTAAATATTGGATCGGACTTCAGTACTCAGCTCCGAACAATCGATTTGCAGGACAATCAGATCACAGAGATCACTGTTGGGGGAACCCAGTACAACAAGAAACTCATGTAAGGACGTTCTGCTTTCTGTCACAACTAACAATTATCTGATGGACTCAGTGCTCACTAGATTCTCCTGTCACAGACTTTCAGGAAATCCAATTTGCAACCAAGGGAACAATGAACAATACTGTAAAACCACTGGACAATCTAATCCGACGACGCCGTCCCTATAATACTGCTAAAAACTGTGCTGGGCTGCCACCCACATGCCTTCTCAAGCCAGCTTCTAAGCCCAAACTGCATCTGTGCTGTTCCATACAGAGGCACAATATTCTTCAGAGCACCATCATTCTCTGACCTCAGCAATGGCTCATACTATGTTCAGCTAGAGCATGGCATGAAGTCCAAGTTCTTGGAATACAAGATCCCAGTGGACTCGATTGCTCTTCAAAATCCATTCGTCAATGCGAACAACAACTTGCAGATGAGCCTGGATGTGTTCCCGAGCGGCAAGATTCAGTTTGGGGAGCAAGACATTTCTGATGTTGGATTCATCTGAGTAATCAGACATATAAGCCTTCAGCCACTTTCGGTCCTTACTATTTCATTGGCCAACAGTACTCCTTTGCCAATGGTAAGATCATTGAATTCAGAAACATCTCTTCAATTGTGACATAAAGCGTTGGTTGAAGCAATTTGCATTGACACAGAGGTGACAGCGTCTAAATCGAAGACAAACAACATGCCTCTTATCGTCGGAGTTGCAGCCGGTGGCGCAGTTCTTGTTGCAGTGGTGCTTGTTCTTACAATTTTTATTACCAGGAGGAAGAGGAAAACCAAAGCGGACTGAAGAGAGAAGCCAATCTTATGGTAGCGTTGATCAACCATCTCATCTTTCACTAATCACCATTGCTTAGTTTGCGTGCTGATCACTGACTGAGGTAGCACAACCATCTGCAGTTTCTTCGGAGATGAAGAGCACCAGCAGCAGTGTCCCGCAAATGCGTGGCGCGCGGATGTTCACGTTCGATGAACTGAAGAAGATCACCAATAACTTCTCGGAGGCGAACGATATCGGAAACGGCGGCTTCGGGAAGGTGAAGCAGAGACAGGTTCTTCAAACATGTCAGAGTTAATCAATATTCTGAGTTGTTCATGCTCCTTACTGCAGGTTTACAGAGGGACACTTCCCAGTGGACAACTGGTTGCTGTCAAGAGATCCCAGCAGGGCTCCCTGCAGGGAAGCCTGGAATTCAGGACTGAAATCGAGCTCCTGTCCAGGGTTCACCACAAGAACGTCGTCAGCCTCGTCGGTTTCTGCCTTGATCAGGGTGAGCAGATGCTGGTCTACGAGTACGTCCCCAATGGCACACTGAAAGAGAGCCTCACAGGTAAAGAAAGATCAATGCAGTGTCAGATACGTCATTTGTCATATTGCTCATGCATGCATATGTGCCTGGAAATTTCTTCAGGGAAGTCCGGCGTGCGTCTGGACTGGAAACGGAGGCTCCGGATCGTCCTCGGTGCGGCGAAGGGTATCGCCTACCTACACGAGCTCGCCGACCCTCCGATCGTCCACCGCGACATCAAATCGAGCAACGTTCTCATCGATGAGCGGCTGAACGCCAAGGTCTCAGACTTCGGCCTCTCTAAGCCTCTAGGTGAGGACGGCAGGGGCGCAGTCACAACTCAAGTGAAGGGCACAATGGTTAGTTTCGACCAACTATTTTATCTAAAAGCTGAAACTGTTGATGGAAGATGAATCCTACTGACGTTTCGATGCACCACGTGTCTATGTTTTGTTATACGTGGCAGGGGTACTTGGACCCCGAGTACTACATGACGCAGCAGCTGACGGAGAAGAGCGATGTGTACAGCTTCGGCGTGCTGTTGCTGGAGGTGATCACGGCGAAGAAGCCGCTGGAGCGCGGGCGGTACATCGTCCGGGAGGTGCACGCGGCGCTGGACCGGAACAAGGACCTGTACGGGCTGCACGAGCTGCTGGACCCGGCGCTGGGCGCGTCGCCGTCGTCGCTGGGGGGGCTGGAGCAGTACGTGGACCTGGCCCTGCGCTGCGTGGAGGAGGCCGGCGCCGACCGGCCGTCGATGGGCGAGGCAGTTGGCGAGATCGAGCGGATCACGAGGATGGCCGGCGGCACCACCGCCGAGTCGGCGTCCGGCTCCATGAGCTACGCCACCCGGACACCGCGCCACCCGTACGGAGGGGACAGCCCGTCGGAGTACAGCGGCAGCGGGATGCCGTCGTCGAGGGTGGAGCCCAAGTGAAGCCAAGTGCGTAGCTAGCTGCGTGCATGCATATGTTGTTATAACGTATGTTTCTGTGAGTTCAATCTATATGGTTTGTTTTGTACAGGTTTACATGTTTATATCTTTGTATATTTTGGCTCATGTAGTCTCTGGATTAAGGATTAGGTAATTGTTAAATTAGGACTTTGTTACAATATTTGGCTTGATAAAAATTAAGGATCCATTCTTCTGACTTAGCTCTTTTAAGTCGATCGTGGCACGGAAGTGAGATTTGTTTAGTATTCCTTTTATGTATATCTTTCTTCGTATATGTAATATAGCCACGAACAAACATGCCATGTGGCTGAGGTCCTGGGCTATCATTACGAATGTCTCAGTTCGGAGAACTCTGATAGGCCACCATTTAATGTCCTAGAATGAGCTAGTTCAAAAGGTTACAGGTATCTTGCTCAATACGAAACGGGTTGCTTTAAGATGGTGCTTACATCAATCTGGTCTATTTTTAATCCATTCAGTGTATACGGAATTCACTACTACAAATAAGATCATCTCTGATCGCTTAACACTGACAGTCGGCAAGTAACCCATCAGTTTTGACATTATTACGGGTTCAAGAGTGTGTCCCGATAAGATACCTCTGACGGGCTGAGAAACAACCCGTCAATGATAACTTCTTAGTATAGCTGAAGTTTTTCTCGCAAGATAATACCACTGACAGACAACAAAATGACCCAAATCTGTGATGATTATCACAGATGGCTCAGTTTCTTACCTATCAGTGGTATGTATTCACGTGAATGACGGAACATCTATTCACCCGTCAGTGATGTAACCGCCTCTCCATAACATATATAAAATCCCCCGTGCATGGAATCTAGGGTTTTACACAACACTTCTAACCCACGCCGTGCACCGCCGCTGACATCCTACACGTTCCCGTCGACCGCGAGCGCCCTCTCCGATGTCCCCATTGCCCCCGTGCACCATGAGCGCTGTCCCCGACCTCCTCCACGCCTCCCCTCCCCCTGTCGACCGAGAGTGCCACCGTCCACGGGAGCGCAGCCCCCGACGTCCCCATGTGCCGCCGTCCACGGGAGCACAGCCCCCAACCTCCCCAAGCGCTGTCGTCCACGAGAGTGCCACCCCCAACGTTCTTATCCACGCCGGTACACCCTTCGCCCTCCTCTACAAATTATAGGGTTTCGTCCTCCTTCACGTCCCCGTCGATTGAGAGCGCCACCATCCACGGGAGCACGGCCCCCGACATCCCCAAGCACCGCCCTCCCCAAGCGCCGACGTCCCCAAGCTCTATCCCGACACCGCTCTACCCTGGCCGCAGCTCCACCCCGATGCTGCTCCACCCCGACACTCCTCCCCGGCCGTAGTTCCACCCCATTCACAAGAGAAGGTTAGGTCTTTCCACCTTCATGGTTTTCAACTTATCCTTGGCAAAGAATGTGGTGAATGGCTTTGAAACCTGCAAGAAGTTTGTTAAGGATAGATGCTAGTCACATAGTTAGTTTAATCTATTAAGGACAGATTCTACACTGTAGGGGATTAAATTTGATGTTAGCTTCTTCTCACCGATTCTGTTCGTAAATTGGCAAAGACTTTATGGTTTAGGGTTTAGGCCAATGATGAAAATGACCACATAATATGCAGTTCTTGTAGAAAATGATATGGATTTGGCATAAATCCATAACTTATTCTAAAAGAACTTGCATGAATAGAGGTGATGTGTATAATTAATCTGTTAAGGATAGATGCTACACTCTAGGGATTAAATTTTGATGATAGCTTCTTCTCATGGATTCTATATTGTGACCAGTTGCTTATCGACAACGGAAGGGTTCTACACAACATCAGGAGGAACACGTTCTCCTTGACATTGCAATGCCATCAGGAGGAACACTTTCTCCTCGACAGTGAAGAAATCACACTTTTTGGGGAGAATGTGTCCCTGCTGATGTTGTGTGGGACAATTCTGCTATTAACATGCAATTGGTCATGCATATAGTGTTAGTCAGGAGAAAATAATAGGCACGTAATGTGCAGTCCTTGTAGAAAATGATATGGATTTGGCATAAATCCATAACTTATTCTAAAAGAACTTGCTTGGATAGAGGTGATGTGTATAATTAATATGTTAAGGACAGGTGCTATGCTCTAGGGATAAATTTTGATCTCACCAATTTTGACGTTAGTTAGGAGAGAGCGGGTTAATTGCTATTTGTAAATTGGCAAAATGTTTATGGTTTAGGGTTTAGGCCAATGATGAAAATGACCACATAATGTGCACCTAATGTGCAGTGAAACAATTCTTGTAGAAAATGATATGGATTCGGCATAAATCCATAAATTATTCTACAAGAACTTGGTTGACTGTACATGTGTTACTTCTCTTTTGTGGCAATATTCTAAGGCTATCTTTTTTTAGTGGACTCAACCAGACTTGTATGGTAGTTTTGTTTTGAACTTAATGAGATTTTTGTTTGTTGTGCTTCATTTGTATGTTTGATTAAAAGTGTGTATATGTGATGTATGTGCTAGAGCTATGTATCTAAATGGTGTAAATGGTGCCACAAATCTGTAATGTCCAAAATATGTGATATGAATGCTGTGAGAAATTTGTGATAATGTTTTGGTTTTTTGAAATGTGGTCTATTTTTTAATCCCTAGAAAGTCAACATTGATGGGTAGAAACGTCAATCAGTCAGTGGTGACACTGACAGGGACACATAAACCAGTCAGTGGTGACTCCACTGATGGGGAACCAGAGGCCAAAGATTATTTACTGACGGTTGGAAACCCGTCAGTAATGAGGGTTTTCAGCTCGTCAGTGATAATGTTTTCTATAGTAGTGATTGATCAATACACCATCACAGCCAGGCATAAGAATTTATGAAATTTAAAGCCACTCCTCAAAATCAAGATTTTTTTGGGTACCTTAGTAGATGGTTGATTCTAACTAAGGACAATCTGCCTAGACGTAATTGGCAAGTCATAAACGGTGCAGCTTTTACAACTAGGATGAGACAATTGAACACCGCTTTTTTGATTGCCCCTTGACACGTGTCATGTGGCACTTCGTTCACCTAACCTTTTCGATTCCTCTACCACGTAGCATTGCTCGTATGTTTCGGGATTGGCTAGGTGGTTTGCAAAGGTCTTTAGTTCACTTATTTATGTGGTAGTTGTGGCACTTTGTTGGTCGATTTCACTATGTATGAATGACTTTGTTTTTGACAAAAAGAAACTCTCTAATCCTTACGGATTCTCTTGTTATGTATCAATTGGCTGCGATTTTGATCTTCTCTACGACGTTAATTTACACGATACGGAGCTGATGGAAGCTGGAGCCAAGAGATGGAAGTTGTTTACCGATGAGTTTATGTCCTAGTTTTGGATAGCGAACATATAATAAGTTATGTAATAGATGAATTTTGCTATTTGTAGCTTGTCACAAATTTTCTGTTTGGTACTCATTTGTAATGACTTTGTATTAAGCACGATACAAAGAGTCTCATAATACTGAGAACGGAAGATCTACAATTATCTGAAAAAGAGTCGGATAAATCTATGCATATCTAGGCGTCTCTTTCACTACGAGGGTTAGAACTGGCAAAGTCATCCGATAGAGAAAACAATCATGGATCTACAATTGCATAAAGAATATTCTATTCATTCCTAAATAGATACCATTTATTTAGAACGTGCGAAGCTAAACTTGAAAATATTCAGGCTTGCACATGAAAATGACTATTAGGCTTCAGTGCTTGATGGCCCGATTAGGTTTCCCTCATCCTATCGACATCATCGTCCTCCATTGTTCTGTACCAGACTTGGGGTCCAATGAACAATAATCTCTGCTGATATTTTTTGACGGAAAACAGTAGGAGAATTCCTTACTGCAGCTTTTTATTAAAAAGAATCCAGTAAATATGTACAAACAGAGGAAGAAAGGAAAAGAACACAATTACAAAGTGTTTAGCCAATCAGTAAACTGGACAGCATATTCTTCCTAGCCCGATGACCAACCATGGCTAGCTCATGTTTCTAGACTTGTTTCCATTTATCAAATGATGGATCTCTGCTGATTGTTGACCTGTCCCCCGAGAAAGGTGTAAAATAGATATGTGTATGCTCAGGGGCGGAGACAGGCCCCAGGCAAGGGGGCACGGCCTGGGTCCTGACGCCGGAATTCTTTGATACTGTAGCATTTACTATAACATTTTTGGCACTGTTTGACACAGTAGCGCTTGTTCGGTCCGATCCTAGCTTCGCCACTGTACGCTCCCATTCACGAGTTCTGAATTATAATCTTCAAGGGTTGCAGGGCTGCCAATGGGAGTACCACATACCAGTACCATGGTTAGCCTGTTTGGTTTTGTCGGCAGAAGCATTTTTAGCAGTGGAAGGAGGAGCATCAGCGGAGGATGTGAATCTACTGCCAGTAATATAAAAAAGCTATTCTCAAATGATTTAAAATCTTCATCTGAAACGATTTCAACGATCGTCTAGAAACATGCGTCACGAACAATCGTCTTTATCTCAAAAGATAAATAAACCATCTATTCTCAAATGATTTAAAATCTTCATCTGAAACGATTTCAACGATCATCTAGAAACTTGCATCAGGAATAATCGTCTTTATCCCAAAAGATTAATAAACCATCTCGGATCACATATATCTTAGAAGATTCTTTTTTTTAGATCATATGCTAGAAGATTCTTATTCCAGAACTACCTAGGATATATAGATTTCCAAGACAGTTCACTCTTAAGGAATCATCTCAGATTATATCAACATCCGAGACAGATTACAACACATCACACAGCGACTGCAAGATAGCATGTGTAGGTGTTGGATCAAGAATCGGCGGTCTAGATTGATGTTTGATTTGAACTGTAGAGTGCGCGATTGGGTGACTAGTGCATTTGTAGGTTTGTCGCTGTAATGACTCCAGCTATAGCCCATCACCTCCAACGTACTGAGTGATCAAAACAGCTGACCCGTGCTACCCTTCGATCCTGATTCCAATTATCTTGAAAAGTAAAAGATTAATTTTGAACTTGAACTATAGTGTTTGGTCCAACTTAAACCATAAAATGTAAAATTATTCATGTTAGGCCTCTAAGTTCTAAAACTGTTTGTCCTAAACCCTAATCCGGTCGTGGACGGTAGTTTTTTATGTAGAGTTCTAAAAAGTGTGGAAACGAATTTATTGGTGTAGAGAATACTATAAAATTGAAGCCTTCAATATTTATCTAAAAGTATGACTATTTATAAATGCTCATAGTTTTCGATAAATTTATACTGGTTCCCATGTCTCGTCCAGGGAATATGTCTCCTATTGTATCGAGTTATTATCGCTTAATTAGCCGCAACAATTATCTCTAGATGGATAACCGTGACAAAACTTGTCATCTTTATTCTTAGGAAAACACTACAAAACGGTATGCTGATTTGAGGAATTTATCCTCCTAACATCTCACCATTCATTCTCTCACTATTCATCCAACCATTCATCTCCTCCTATAAAATTCCTCAATCCTAATTACGGTTACATCTCTCCTCACATGCTATTCTCACTGCATGCCATGGCCGCCGTCACCATGGAGACCCGAAAGCGCCACTCCCGCCGTCCTCCGTGTTGCCCACAAGACCGGCGCTGTGCCCCTCATCCTCCACACGCGACTCATGCTCATGGCTGCACCTCCAAGATCGGCCGGAGGCCTCCACCGCCATGCACGACCCGGCCGCCACCGCCACGGCCGTCGCCGACCTCCGCTGTGCCTCCAAGGACGACCCGGAGATCCGCGCTCCGCTGGCCGACACGGGCGCCATCCCCTTCCTCGCCGCGCAGCTCACGGCGCCATCCACGTCGACGTCCGCTGAGGACGCTGCGGCCACGCTCCTCAACATCTCCATCTCGGTGCCCATCATCGGCGCCAAGCGGCCATGACGAGGATCGGCCACCGCCTCGAGGAATCGAGCACTAGCACCGTGCCCCTGCCGTCCACCCACGCCATCGTCGAGCCTTCTTCCGCCGGCGTCGTCATCAGCAGCAGGGACTCGGCGAGCGCCTTGTACAGTTTCTCCATTAATTGTTTGATGGAAACAAATGATTGTTGTACATGAAACAAATTATTGTGGAAACAAAATACCCGGATGAATGAAACATCAACAAATTAGCTCGGCGAGCGTCTACTGCAGCTTCTCCATTAGTTGTTGATGGAAACGAATTATTGTTGTATAGGAAACAAATTATTATTGTATGGGAAACAGAATATCCAGATGAATGGAACATAAACACATTAGCCCGGATGAATAAACATTAGTTGTTGTATTGGTATGACAAATTTGTTGTGCAAGTTCGAGTAAAATGTTTCCCTCTCGCTACGCAAATGTTTCCATGTTGCCATAACAGAAGGAGTCAATGATACCGAAAATCTAGCGATTTGAATCATAAGTTTCCCAAAAATCCGGGATTGTGTTGTATACATTCCATTTTTATATTGGTTTAAAAATTTTGTTGCGCAAGGTTTAGTAAAGTGTTTCCTTCTTATTATACAAATGTTTCCATATTGGCAGAAAGAGCCCACGCACGTATTGCATACAGACAGTTGTTCATGTTTCGTATTGTCACTATAATTGTTTCCTATAGTCACTAAAATTGTTTCCCGTAAATTTAGCTAATCCTGTTTATTGCTAATCTTGCCGTCAAATCCGACGGCTGTGCACTGTGCCGATCGGCATGCACAAATAGACATGCCGATTTGTAGCGGTCGCCTTATTCTTATTATATCATACACATGATAATTATTGTCCGCGACTTGGCATTGATATATGGGCATCCAACTTCCGCCGATTTTATTCCTTCGGGCTTCTGTTTCACTTAATGAGCTGTAATTAAATTCTCCTTTTTTCTTTCCTGGAGTGGACAAAAATCTTACTTAGGTGAAACTTAATGGGGAATTCTAGAGTGCACGAGCGTCTAGTCTGCGTGCACTTATCTCCGTTAGATCTGGACTCTAAGCGGGCGTGAAAAAACTAGTGATTCTAGAAATCGACGGGCAATAACAGAAATCGATTAGGAACACAAGACATTAATTTATACATGGAAAATCTTTACAAAAAAAAATCACAAACGCATATGATAATTTTCATTATCAAATTTTTTTATAAACACGTGAGATTAACGATGAGATCACATCTCGTCCAGTATGACTTAGATTGGATAATTAGAGGTGACGCATGATTGACTCGAATCGTTTATGGAACAAAATATGAAAACAAAAGATCCAAAACGGCCTCCTTCATAGAAGATCCTAAAAGTGGAATGCTTGGTGTGGCCACATCAAAGTCCACCATATCATTGAAACATCAAGCGCTCCATCATATGGAACCTTTTGTGGCTGGCAATGAATATAAATTCCAATCATATATCAGTAATCTCCACCTTAAGATGAATTCCCTCCTTATAGCATATCAAATAACAACAAACTCAACTCCTTCAACAATTAAATATTTACCATGCGTCGAAAGTCTCTTAAGCTAAACTTTAACACCAACCAAGTTTGAGAAAAGTACAAACTTAGTAATAGGAACTGATTTTGTCATCATATCTACAGAATTATAACGAGCACTTATCTTGTATACCTTAACATTATCTTGAGCAATGACATCTTGAATATAGTGATATCTCACATCAATATGTTTGTTCTTTCATGAAACATTTGATCCTTTGTAAAGTATATAACACTCGTACTATCACAATAAATAATAATATAAGAAGTATCTCCACAAAGTTCAATGTATAAACCTTTCAACCATGTAGCTTCTTGTATGCTTTGAAAACAGCCATATACTCTGCTTCACTAGTAGATAAAGCTATAGTAGCCTGCAAACTTTCTTTCCAACTCACAGCACAATCACCAATGATGAACATAAAACCTGTGTGACCTTCTCTTGTCCAAATCACCACCATAGTTAGAATTCACATAACCAATAAGTCAATCTCCAGATTTCCTAAAGTGTAAACAAGCATTAGAAGTACCACACAAATAGTTGAAGAATCCACTAAACTCATTTTCAATGCTCTTTACCAGAATTAGCCATGAATTTACTAACAACACTTAGTGCATGTGATATATCAAGACGTGAATGTACCATGACATACATAAGAAAACCAACAACAATAGAATATGGAACACTAGACATGTATCAATATCATCATCTCTTTATGGACATAAAGCTAAACATAATCTAAAATGTGCATCTAATGGAGTACTCACCGGTTTAGCCTCATGCATATTAAAGTGACGAAGAACCTTCTCAATATACCCTCTTTGACTTGGGTATAATTTAATATCACCAATATAACAGAGCAAATATGTAGCTGAAGGATTAACAATTTTCAAGTAAACACAACTATCAAAATCAGACATTTTAAAACCTTGAGAAAGCATGAATGTATCAAATCTCTTGTACCACTGCCTAGGAGATTGTTTCAACTCATAAAAGACTTCGTTAACTTACAAGCAAGGTTCTCCTTTCCAGGAAAAACAAAACCTTCATGTTGGTCCATATATATATCTTTGTCTAACTCCTGATGTAAAATGCAGTTTTGACATCTAATTGGTGAAGCTCATAATCATGCATAGCAACTATACTGAGTAAAATACAAATTGATTTATATTTCATAATAGTGGAAAAGCATAATTAGAGTGAATACCTGAAATCTTGCTATAACCTTTACCAACCAACCTTGCTTTATACCTTGTCTCATGATTTAGAGAAATACCTTCTTTTCTCTTAAAAACCCACTTGTAGTGGATGAGCTTCTTTTCTTTAGGCAGCTTTACTAATTCCCAAGTGCCATACTTATCAAGTGACCCCTTCTCATCATTCATAATAGTCATTTACTTATTGCAATTAGCAGAAATAATAGTTTCAGAGTATGATGAAACGTTTTGAATTACGTTCAATTTTGTCTTCACGGTTAATGCATAAGGAACAACATTACATTCTTCAATATACCTCTTGGCTACTCTATGTTCCCTCCTAATCCTGTTAGGTGCTAACAACTTGTTTGGTGGTGATGGAGACTGCTCAACAATACGAGTATCCTGAATAACGGGTCTATCCTGATCAACGGGTGCATCATGAACTACTATATTTTCCTTATCTGATGTGTAACCTGAACCAACAAAGTGCTCCACCTGAATACTTGATTTATGCTCACTCTTAATAGAAACATTAGTAGACAGATTATCTTGAAGCATGGTAGATTCATTAAAGATTATCTTGAAGCATGGTAGATAACTTTTCTGCTAATCACAACCTTATTTGTTTCAAGGTTCCACAACTTATATCTTTTAACACCAAATTTATAAATAAGAAAGATGCACTTAAAAGCTCTAGGCTCTAATATTTCACAATCAACATGAGCATATGCAGTACAACAAAAAACTCTCAATTCTGAATAATTTGCTAGGGAACCAGACCATAGAGTTTTCTTTTCAATTGCAATAAAGGGTGACCGATTAATCAGATAACAAGCAGTGGAAGTAGCTTCAGCCCAAAAACACATATGAAATCCTGCATTTGACAACATGCAACGAGCCTTGGAGATAATATTCATATTCATATGCTTAGCCACACTGTTTTGTTGAGGAGTATGTAGAACAATGCCTTCGGACTTGCAATATGATTCAAATGCATTATAACAGAATTCCATCCCATTATTAGTGCTAAGCTTCACTACTACAAAAAATGTCATCCTGGACCCTACCATCACTGACGGGTAAGAAATATCGGTTAGTGATGAAAACCATCAGTGACAGGTTTTGATGAAAACATCATCACAGATGGGCAAAATAAATACCCGTCAGTGATGTCGAGAATATCACTGAAGGGTAATAAAAAGACACGTCCGTGATGTGAATCCCGTCAACTCTGAAATTTCAAAACCCAAAATTTTGTCATCACGGACGGGTAGTTTTCTGACCTGTCAGTGATGTGTGAAACTCATCACTGACGGGTTAAAAAGAGACCCGTCCGTGATGTGAATCCTGTCAACTCCAAAATTTTAAAACCCAAAATTTTGTCATCACGGACGGGTAGTTTTCTGACCCGTCAGTGATGAGTGGATCTACTCATCACTGATGGGTTAAAAAGAGACCCGTCCGTGATGTGAATCCTGCCAACTCCAAAATTTCAAAACCCAAAATTTTGTCATCACGGACGGGTAGTTTTCTACCCGTCAGTGATGTGGAACTCATTACTAACGGGTTAAAAAGAGACCCGTCCGTAATGTGAATCCCACCAACTCCGAAATTTCAAAACCCAAAATTTTAGAACCCCGCCGTGGGTATATAATTCACCTCAGTGCAATGCACTCCACTCCACTCAAATCCAGATCTAGATTTTTCTCCTTCTCCCTTCCTCAAGCACCCCACCGCTGGCTCCTCCTCCCCACCGTCAGCCCCTCCTCCTCTCCAACTCCATGGAATCACAGTGAGCACCCCATCTTCCTTCTCTTTCTCCTCCCTTTTTCACCCTCCTCTTCTCCCTTCCACCCTTCTCTTCCTCTCACTTTTTCCATCCAAATCCACCACAAGGGAGCATGTCCTCTTCACGTCACCATCCCCGTAGGAACATGGTGGAGCTTACACGGGAGTTTCAGTTGGATTCGAGGTAAGAAAGATCCTCCCGAGTCTTAATTTCTACTAGTGCCTAAATTTTTTATTTTTAAAATTTTTTTCTCGTATTTTTTTGTAGCAGCACTACTCCCTCACGGTTTGGAATCCACAAAAATTACTGCATTTGGAGCTCGGGAAGAAGTTCAACGGAGGGTTCGGTAGCGACAAATATTCGTTCGGGGCGAAAGTGAGTCTTAGAGGTCGAATTTGGAGTGAAATTTTTTTATTTTAAAATTTTTTTTGTATTTTTTTCTAGCAGCTCTACTCCGTCACGGTTCAGAATCCACAAAGATTACTACATTTGGAGCTCGGGAAGAAGTTCAACGGAGGGTCGGAAGAGGCGATGTTTTGTTCGGAGGGGAAAAAGTCAGTCTTAGAGGCTGAATTTGGAGGTGAAAAATTGTACAAGTCTAAAGACAAGTAGATTTTTAGATGTGCCTCGTCGATACAGTCATTTTGAGTGGTTGTGGACCCAAAACGGACACCGTATGCAAAAGTTATAGCTATTTTAGTGAAACCCTACCCGGTAGTGCCCGGGTAGGGCTTTTTTTGCGCCTCTGAAAACGTCATCACTGACGGGTTAAATATTTACCCATCCGTGATGACTCTCATCACTGACGGGTTAAATATTTACCCATCCGTGATGGTAGAGTCATCACTGACGGGCTCTTTTTCTACCCGTCCGTGATGACTTTTCGTCACCTGTGAAAACGTCATCACTGATGGGTACCCGTCAGTGATGACGGTACCATCACGGACGGGTAAATATTTAACCCGTTAGTGATGACCTTATCAGTGAAGGGTAAATTACCCGTCACTGATAATACGAGTCATTACTGACCTTTAGTTGCTGACGGGCCAAAAACCCGTCACTGATGTGGGTTTTTGGCTCATTAGTATTGACATGTTCTGTAGTAGTGCTTCTTTACCTTCTCTTATTTTGCCTTTAAACCATAGTTTTTCAGGATGGCAACAGGTCAGGTTCGGGCGGGTAGAGCTATACCAAACCTGCACCCGAACCCGGTTGCCCGCCACTTACCCGCCCGCAAGAATATCCATGGGGGACAATTTATACCCAAACCCGAACCCAATGGATACCCGGTATCCATGGATACCCGGCTATTGGGGTTCTTAGGTGATCTACAAACTAGGATTTTAGCATTTTATCTTTACTTTTGTGAAAGGCCCACATGTCAGAATATATAAATTATGTATTCTAACTATTTTCGGGTATCCATGGGGCCATTTTGCCCTCCATGCCTGACCCGTGACACTCACGGGTACCCGCCCGTGGAAAATCCATGGAGCAAGAATGCCCTCCATACCCGTCCTCCACGGGTATGTACCCGCGGGTACCCGGCTCCATGGATAAAATTGCCATCTTGAATAGTTTTCCACTCTTTAAATGCTAAAAATGATTCTAATTTATGCTTCAAGAAATAAGACCTAACTCTTCTAGAGTAATCATTAATAATTAATGGTCAATAAATAACCTGCCCCCACCTAGCAAAAGCTTGCGAGATTGTCCCCATAAATCAGAATGCACATAACCTAAAATACCTTCTATAGTATGAACTGAAATATTGAATTTCACCCTCTTGTGCTTGCCGAAAATATAATGCTCACAAAATTTTAGGTCACTAATGTTATATCCCTCGAGAACTCCTCTTTACTTAATTCTACCAAGGCAATTTCACTCATATGCTCAAGACACATATGCCAAAGATTAGTAGCATCAGAATTGGATACCTTATTTGAAACAATAGGAGTATTACCTATAACTATTGTACCCTGAAGATAATATAGGCCTTTGGGAGGCTTTCTGTCACCTTTCATCGCAACAAGAGAACCTTTGGTGACCTTGAGGACTCCATCTCCACTTGAATACTTGTAACCTTTATCATCAAGAGCACTCAGCGAGATAAGATTTCTCTTCATATTCGGTATGTACCGAACATTTGATAAAGTTCTAATAGTGTTGTCAAACCTCTTGATACAAATAGAGAAAATTCTTGTAATCTTACAAGCATGGTCATCATCCGTCAAAATAGAATTAGCACCATTGATGGGCTCTAAAGTGGTAAACAAATCTCTATGCGGGCACATATGAAAAGTGCAGGCAGTATCAAGAATCCATTCATCATTAGTTTTAACACATCCAACAAAAATAGAAACAACAAGCATATCACCATCAAAACTGTTGTCACAAGCAAAATTTGCCATATCTTCATCTTTAGTTTTACCTTTCAGTTGTATGTGTTGTTTCTTTTTTGCTTGTTCTATAACTAGTAACACTCAGATATATCGCGCCCATCCTTCTTGGAATATTTTCATGACCCTACTTGCCTCTGGACTTCGATCCGTCCTTGTAGCCGTTCAAACTTTTGCCTCTGTTTCCATTGTTTGAGTTTTCCTTCTTTGTTCTACCACGAGCACACAAGCCTTCTGCTTGTGTATTTGAACCTTTAATTGGTTCAGCTTTTCCTTGGCATGCAAGGCTTCATAAACCTCATTGTGGGTTAGTGTATCATGACTATATAATATGGTATCTCTGAAATTTGAGTACGAACTTGGTAGAGAACACAAAAGAATTAAACCCAAATCTTCCTCGTACATATTTTACCTCTATTGACTCGAGATCAAAGACGGTCTCTTTAAATTCTGAAATATGGTTCAATGCATTGCCTCCCTCCTACATCTTGTGTAAGAACAACTTCTGCTTGAGATGCATCTAGTTGGTAAGATATTTTGTCATGCAAAGTTCATCCAGCTTCAACCATAGGGCAGCGGCTGATGTGATCTTCAACACCTCCCTTAGAATATTATTGTGCAAGTAAATTGAATCTAGGAGAGAGCCTTACGATCCTTCGGCTTCTCTTCATCGGACCAAGTATTGGTTGCCTTTGTGCCGAAGCCATCTAACGCCTCATCTATATCGGATTGCGCCTATAATGGCCGTATCTTCACTTGCCACAATGAGAATCCTGTGTCCCGATCTAGCAATGGAAGATCATACGTCATGGACGGCATGCCAAATAAACCCTAGATTGAACAACATTGACAAATGTGGCTTTGATACCACTTATTAGAAATTGATAGGCAATAAATGAAATAGATCAAGAACATGAGACACCAATTTTACGTGAAAAACCCTTGCGGAAAAAAACCACGGGCACGTGATGGCGATCTTCACTATATCGGGAGAGCTTACAAATGCAGGGAAGTAACAATGAGATCACATCTCGTCCAGTGTGGCTTAAAAGGGGTATTTATAGAGGTGACGTATGATTGACTCGAGTCATATATGGAATAGAATAGGAAAACAAAAGAATCCAGAACAACCTCCACAATAGAAGATCCAAAAAGTGAAATGCTTGTATGGCCACATGAAGATCCACCATATCCTTAAAACTCAAGTGGTCCATCATATGGATCTTTTGTGGCTGGCAATGAATATGAATTCGAATCATATATCAACAAGTGGTTTCAGACTTTTTTGTCCTTCATTTTGCACTAAACTTTAATTATTCTAATATCTCTAATATCCTTAAATATCTCAATAGAAGATTTCAAAGTGTACGAGTGTCTAGGCTAGGCTATGTGCTATTTAATAGAGGGTTCTAGCACGTGAGAGTCTGTGAGTCTAGTTTAGGTACATATGGATGCAATCTAATTAAACGAACTAGTTTGCACTCTAGTTTAAAATAAGGCCTACTTGGAATTGGAAGCCGGTTTTATCCAAAATCGCACTAACTTCCACACTCCAGAAGATTTTCCGCCTAGTTCAATGCAGTTTTCTCCACCTAGTTAGAGCATCCATCTTCTATCCTAAATGTTCAATGTGCTCCAAGATTCATGTTGGATAGCTTTTGCACATTCAACCTCCAACTACACCACTTTGTCTCCATTTATGGAACCCAAATGTGTCTAGCACAACCCCCCTTTTCTCTCTCTCCCTCAGTACCTTCATCTATGCACCACGTCTCTCTCCTACCTCTTAGACACGCCGCCACCTTCGTCCACGGTGAGGTGCTCGAGTGGCGCCGCCACCTTCGTTGTCTGCAACCCCCGCTGCCTCCATGTACGGCCTTCTCGAACCACGATGCCTTCAGATTTGGCACATCCACGGTGAGGTGGTTAAGCCGCACCGCCACATCTGCCCTCGATGACCCTGCCACTGCCATCTCTGACCTCCTCAAGCCTCATCGCTGATACGTCAAAAATGTATCATGTTTTTCTGAGTTCAATTATGCCTTTTCATTATATTTTTATATATTTTATTTATTTTTCTATATTACTAAATATCGTTAAGACTGTCTATTTCTCCTTTTATATTCTATATGCAGTAAAAACATCTCCAAAAATCACTAAAGTGAGGGTATTTGGGAGGCTTCCGAATGTGGATATTTCGTGTGAAAGGAAGCGGCCAAACGAGGCCCACATTGGTGGGGCGTTAGGGCGTCGAGCACTGCCGCTTCTTCTCAAGTAGATCAATTTTGACCCTCATATACCCCCTACAGAGTTTCGCCTTCAATACGGAGATAGAGCATCGCAAAGAAGATAGAAGCTTTCAGGATAGGTCGGAAACACCGCCAGGATCCACAATTTTAATCTCCACTATCACTACCCATAGATTAGTTCTCCTTATACTTCATCTACAACATCATCAACCTTTGATGTAGTTTGTATCTTGGTATTTTTCTCAAGTTATGGATTCAATATACTATTCATTCTTGATGTCGTTCATGATTTGTGAGTAGTTCCATTGAGGCTACAGGGTGTGTGGTAATAACTATGTAGCATTCGCATGATTATTGTGATGGCTATCCATCTTCGATGTCATCAACTTTATTATTATGATTATCATCTATTTTTGGCATAATCAATTATGTGTTCAGGACTAATCTTATGCATGCTATGTTTTTAATAGATTATTAGTTGTGTGTTGTGAATTGGTCACACTTAGCGATGCATTTGCTGTTGAGCATAGGGCATGGGGTAGAGCAGCCAACCGTGTGATCTTCTTATGATTTTCGCTAGAAAAGTTATCAGTATTATTTCGGTTACGTCCTATTGTACGCCTTTAATTGGTGGTTGAACAAGTGATAGATGCATCTACCTATTGCTAGTACTATTAAACTATCTTTTAATTCTTGCAAATTCTTTGTTGGTATTCTAATGTTGCATAATCCCTATTGCATGCTTGAAAATTGCTACCAGTGAACCTACATACTCCATGCCTTAATTTTAGCCATTAGAACATCCTTTCTAGTACTTTTAGGTTTAGTTCATTTTAACTTTTATTTAATCCAAAAATATAAATTGTATCATAGGTCATGTAATTGCATATTTTAATTCCCCATTACATCATTTGAGGTTCATGGGTATTTGAGAAAGGTAGTCGCGCATCTCAACCCTCACTTTAATTTATTTTTAGTGTGGTTTCAGATTTGGACAAAGTAAGATCAATCGCCGCTTACCTGTGGGTGAGGCTCATCACATCCACCGGTGGTGAGCTGCGGCCCCTCAGATATGAGTCTTGTTCTTCTTTCATTCAATCTGATTTTGGGATGTGATTTGTAAAGATCAAGTCCATTTTTCTTTGGTTATAATTTTCGATGAATGTTCTTGATCTGAATTGCAAATTTTGTTTGCTTGTTTTTCAACGGTGAACTTTTTCATTTCTGATCTCAATTGTGCAATTTTGGTTTGTATGCAGTGGGAATGACCCTCGTAAAAAAACATCATGTATTCTTCTGTTCTGATCTTACATTTCCATTGAAAAACCGAATGGTGGAGTGGTTTTTCATTTTTTTTTCCGTAACCATCTGAGATGTGCAAGACGTGTTCCTGAATGGTTGTGAGAAATTGAAGATGCTAGATATTGTAATCTTGACCATATCCGTGATCTAAAAAGAAATTACTTTATGTTCATTTAATCATTTAAAAAATTATGTTCATCATGTGTTCATACAAAATGCATGCAGTTGAGTTGTTAAGAAATGGCAATAAGAAATTTTTGTATTATAAATGATATGTCCATAATGTATCAATTTTATTTGCTCATTCATTTCACATTATCATTATAAAGTGTCCATTATTCCCTGTATTTGTAGTTTATTATTTGTGCACAATTGCCTCTCTTGTCACATGTATTGCATAGTTTTTTGTTTTTTATTTTTAAGTATTTTTATTCAACTTATTGTAGATGGATGAGTTCTTAGAACCCTAATGTAGTTGTCATAAAAATATAAGCTAATTACGAATTCATCCACATGAGTTTCATAAGGCTAATATGGTTTTTGGGAATTTTCACCCTCAAGATGGCCTCAAATCAGAAAAGTTACAACATAAAAGTTGTTCATCTCATTGAGCTACCATAAATAGGCACAATTCTTGTGAGAGTCCGGACTTAACTTCCAGACCCTCCCTGCTCATCAGTCTAGGATCAAGCTAATGAACACAGGCGAATTAATACCACTGCACACATCACGAAACATTTTAGAAACATAAATAATTGAGTTATAGTAGAAATTATGTCCCTTACCATTCAGAAATACAGCGGAAAAGTGTAGATGTCTCCATCTCAACCACAGGCAGTCGATAAAGGCCATGTGACCTAAACCTCGGCATTGACGTAGAAGATACATCATAGTCTTCATCATCCTCATAGATATCTGAACACATCCAACAAACAACATGCTCGATGAGTACTTCACGTACCCAGCGTGCCTCCTCATTAGCAAATCTACGATTACATGCAGGCTTAAGCAAGGAAAGGTTTTATGGCTCTTTTACATAAAAGTAGCTTTGGTTGCAATAGTACAGTAATTTTGAAGACATCATTTCGATGAAAACTAGTTTTACTATAATGGGTGTTTCTCATAAATGTGAGGATCCATGACCAACACATACGAGTAAGGCATCCTGCCTAAATTCGTTCATAGGTTCCAACCACCTTTTCACATTTCTAGAACTGGGGTAGAGGGAATTAGCAAGGGGAGAAGGATCATTTTCATCAGGAATGAGTCATGTGCAATCCATGACCGTGGATACGGCTAATCGATTAATTTAACACTCTGTAGAGGTTGTACACTTTACCCACATGACACAATCTCACCTTGTTGCCCACCAGTGGCCACTGGTAGAGTACACACCCATCGGTGTACCCGTAGGGAGATCGTGACGAGGTCTTTTAGCTAATCTCCTCCCGATGCGACATGCCCACTAGGTTTCGACACGGAGGAGCATACACTTGCTTACCCTGCGTGGCCCCCTTTTATGCCGAAGTCCTCGTAGCTACTTCCACCCTTTTGCGGTACGGCAATGTCGACACCAAGACTCGACTAACCTATTTAACCAAGCCAGTGCCCATATAGCATGTGATTATACTATTTTCACACTTTCCAAAATCATGACTTCGGCCTTATTCGATATGGACGACCAATGGTTTCTTCAACTCATGAAGAATGACTATTTGCTCCTTCGACTGATGATTTAGCTGTCGCCCGCACCTATTAGATGGTAAGTTTCACCCAGAGTAGAATGAGAAGAATAGAGAGAGAGAAATCAAAGGGCATCCGGCCCAGCTCAACGAGCTCAACAACAAGTTTCAATATCAAGAATCATTGATCCAAAGATCATTTCTTTGAAGAGGCAAGTCAAAGCATCCTAAAGATATGTTTAAGCATGGCTAAGCAATATCTCTACTCTATTCTGAATATTAAAATAATAATCTACTTGGGGTATCAGGTAAAAGGGCGACAAGCGGATAAAGGTAAAGGTGTGCCAATCGACACGCTAGCTAGAGGAATAAAATAGTATGCATGTTTATAAACAATAAAATATAATGACTTTAAAAATATATGATCAACATGATCAAGAAGAGGGGGCATGCCTTTGTAGACGAGTTGTTCTTCTTCTGCAGGAACTTGTCATTACCCAACGTTGTTAGTTTCTATTCGTCACAACGGCAATAAAGTGCAAAGCAAATAAATATAACTCTAAATTAAATATCAAATGGAAATACTAGAAGAATAGGGGTAGCAAGGTCGGATAGGTTTCAATGGACAAAGGTGAAGACTTAGGATTGTCGAAGGACCACAAGAAAGTTGTGAGATTATGTATCTCAACCGGATAGAGTACATGTACTTGAAAGATGGTCTTCTGGATCAGGACTATTCTGGAAAAAGGATAGGTTTATGGAAGGTAGAAATTTGCACGGCAAAGGACTAAAGTTAATTCACATGCGAGATAGAGACATATGTGCAACTGAGAACAGGATATGGTCGATGATGACTATAGCACAACCATATGATCAAACATGAAAATCTAGCATAGTAGCAAAGCAAGCATGACGTATCATACTAGTAGACAAACAAAGTCCTGACATGCTAATCGGTAAGAAATGATAATATGGGACATGACAATCTACATGAACTAGCGTGTAACATATAATTAGACATCATGTAACAAGCTAGATAGACTAGACATGAAATCGAGATTAGGCAGGGTTAGCATAGGAAAACATATGACTATGCAATTGTAATTCTAAAAGGTAATTATAACCCAATAGCAACCATTGATCTTGGAAGCTGTGATTAAACTATATTGCCAAATAATAACTTAATAAAGAGTTATTATTCTGACATATAGACAGTCAATAAATATTAAGTTTAATAATACATATACATATATATGACTATATGCAACCACATGATTATGGAACATAAAATCATGATGAACATGTACAACCTAATTGTGTTCAAATAAATAATTAAACTAGAAATAGGAGTACAATAATGTGCTAAACCAATTCATAGCAAACTATTATCTGAAACATGGAATGGGCTATGTATATATGCATATACATATATTGCATAACTTTATATACAAACCATATGAGATGCATTGTACAAATATGGACTATGTGCGTAATCTTAACCATATTATAAATAAAGGTTAATAACATGACCAATTATTATATAACAATTCTAAAATAAATATGAGTTAAACTATAAGAATATATGCACATACCACCATACAATATACATCATGCAACAATAACTACATATGTAATAAACTTTATATTATTGCACAACATCATGTCATACTCCCATTTAAATCTACACATATATCTCATCATGCTAACTGCACATAGTGACGTGACAATCCTAACGTGCTTATTCATCACGTGTGGTTAAAGACATTAACATACTAGTAAACAATCATGTGCCACATGCAATAAGAATTCGGTGTGTGCTAGTAGGCATACATTATACAAAGATCAATTAACATGGAGTAGATCATACTAATATTAATTTAGGAAAGATTATGCTTCTAGTATTATAGGTTATTTGCAAATATTAAGTTTTGTTATATATATGCATCACACACTATATGTCTACAGGCATCTGATCATGCAATATGAACCTTGTTAAACATGAACAACTTTATCCATGATACAAACAAGATTGAACTAACATGTTGAACCACTTCATGTCTAATGACTATTAAAATGAAACTATATTGTATACATGCATATTATATTCAACTATCTAAATATGCAACATGTAGCTACATGAACATGGATACACCTATTAATTAACTAAACATGATTAATCAACATGATGAAAACTCTTAAGCATGAAAAATATATAAAAGGGAAAAGAAAGAACTATATAACAATCATACTTATAACTATATGAAACTATAAGCTATCATAACATACTATTCAATTGGATGATAAAACGATGATCAAAATTATTACATATGAACACATGATGATGCGAGTGCTTTCAAACAAGGATTAATGGCAAAAAAAAATACCATGATGCACCAGAAGATGATAGGAGATTAACTATATAGGTGATGGCGACGTTCGCAACATTAAACGGTCGGAACTGGACATATATCGGTTCAGGACAGACCGGAGAGTTTTGGATGATGTGTGATGCTCGCTCAATGAAATTGCAATCCACCAATTGGGTTAGAAACTAGACATGCAGAGGTACAATCCTACTAAAGGGTTTTAGAGAATTCTTAACGAGTCAACGGGAAAAGATCAGACAAGACATACGCAATGCAGATTGAATCTAAATGTCCGCGGACAGCACGTCGGAGATGGATCAATTCCTGCTAAACGGCTACATGGATGAAGGTGAAAATTTACAGAGGTGTTCATAGGAACTCAAGGCTCAAATTTACTGAAGGGATTCTTGAAAGACTCATCGGATCAATGGGAGAAGAGGTGACAATGCCGTTGTACCGTTCGCGCAGTCAAATCTGGACGTGAATAGCAGCACGAAGAAATTTGATTTCCCAAAGATTGGACCATTGGATTGCCTTTAAATTTTGTGGAGGTTATCTTGACAAGATTCTGCACAATCCCACCAAACGGATCTTGAAAAGGTGGTCCGAGGCAATGAGGGTGTTGTTCCAATCTAGATGCAGACGCAGAAAAACTGGGTGCAAACAGCACGTTTGTATTTGGAGCTTTTCCGGTGATTGCACTATTGGATCTTCACCCAATTTTGCAGGCAGGTGCATGAGGAGGTTGCTCACAATCTCACTGAAGGGATTTTCTAAAAGATGTCCGAGGCAATAGGAATCGTGAAAATACCGAGGAGATGCATGCTGTTTGAAAACTGCACAGGAAGAAAAGTGGGGGTGGTGGCTGTTTGGGGGGTTTGGGGGCTAGGGTTTCATAGAAAAAGAGTGTGGGGGAATGGAGAAAAGGTGGAGAGGTGTGGGGCGTATTTATAGGAGGGTGAGGGAAAGAGATTTGGCTCAAAAACCATTAGAAAAGGGGTGACGACGTATTTTGCGCTACACAGCGTTGGCTAGGGTGGCTGCTAAAGGGAGGAATGAGGCGGCAGCACGCCGGGTGGAGACGGGCCGGGATGATGCAGCCAAAAAGGAAAGGAGACAAGAAAGGGAAAAAACCAAAATAGAAACAAAGAACAACATAGCAAAATTAAATACCAAACAAACTCTGAAAATTCTGAGAAAACTCTGGGAGACATATTCCAAATTGAAAAGCAAATCAAGTTCAAGTTGGATTAATTCAAATTAACTCTAGTCAAATTTTGAAATCCCAATTAAGCTTTAGTTAATTTAAGAATAAACAACGAAATTTTCTAGCTCTGATTGTCGAATAAAAGATATTGAAAAAACTCTAAAAATCAGGATGTTACAATTCTAAATTCAGACAAATAAGATACGAAGATTACAAAATCGGGCCAAACCCAGACTTTCGGGGTCCCATGACGTGAGCCCGACGGGAGCCACATGATTAGTCATAACTCTCTCAATTTAAGTCCAAATCAAATGAGGTTTTTTGCATTGAATTCAACAGAGGATAAGGAAGGGTTTGGAAGCCTCTAGAGATGTCCAAGGACCCTTGTATCAAAGTGCTATTGATCGGGTTGCCAAGAAAGCAATAGGATAGGTTTTTAAAGAGAGGAAACCTTACCTCTTGATCTAATCTCCACGAGGCCAAGGATTTTCCTCCACCATAGCCACCATCTATAGTTAAGAACTCATTTTATAAAAATGGAAGAAGGCCAAGAAAGAAGGAGGGGATGGGGGGCCACCACCCCCTCCACACCGGCTACCGATGGCCCACAAGTGTAGGAGATCAATTGTAACAATTTTCAATGAGAAAGATGTTGAAACCCATAGGAAGTGTCGAATAGATCACTTGATTCAAATCTGAAATCACACTAAGGAAAATGAAAAGTGAGAGTTGAGGTGCACACTACCTTTCTCAAATAGGCATGTAACTGAATAATGCAATAAGGGAATTAAACATTTGAGTAGTTCACCTAAGATGGAATTTCTATTTTTGGAGTAAATAAGAAACATCAAGCTACCATTTCTAAAAGTGCAAACGGAGGTGTTCTAATGGTGGAAATTGAGGCATCAAGTATGTAGATTCATTAGTAGCAATTCTTTTTCATATAATAAACTAGGATCATATGACATATAAAGTTTCACTATGAGTTTGCAAGATTTAATATGTGGAGCTAATATTACTAACAATAGATAGATCAATCTACGCTTTGTCCAACCACCCTTTAAGTGTACATTTAGGCATGAGGCCAAACAATACTAATAAATTTGCTAACAAAAACAAGAGAATTCCACATGGTTGGCTGCTCTAGACCATCTTTTATGCTTCCTACTCATGCATCGGTAAGTGACATGTGTGGCCAATTCACAACACACAAAAATTAATCTACTAAAAACATAACATGCAAAAAATTAACCCCAAGCACATAACTTGTTACGCTGAAGGTGGATGGTAATCATAAACATAAAATTGATGGCAATCAAAATAATCATGATAACGCTACACAGTTAATACCATACACCCCGTAGCCTTGATGGAACTACTTACAAATCATATACGACATCAAGAACAAATAGTAGATTGAAATCATAACTTGAGAAAATACCAAGATACAAACCAATCCAATGTTGTTGATGGTGTAGAGGAAGTACAAAGAGACCTAATCTATGGGCGGTGATAGTGGAGATGAAAACTATGGATCCCCACGATGTTTCTAATATGTCCCAACTCTTCTATCTTTTTTGCGACGCTCTATTTCTCCTCTATTCATGAAACTCCACAAGGAGTATATGACGGATGAAACAGATCTACTCGCAAAGAGGCGGGAGGGGGCGGCACCCTCTTTTGCCTAGGCCTGCCAGCCAACCTATGTTGCCCTCCACTGGTTGCGTCCCTTGCAGGAAGTATCCCCCTCCGGAAGGTTCCTGAATACACTCGATTTTCTGATTTTTGCGGTGTTTTTCCTACATATAGAAAATAGAGAGAGAAATAGACAGTTTTGGCAGATTATTTAATAATCTAGACAAATGGTTAGAATATATAATGGAAATATAACAAAAAGACACTATTAAACTCAGAAAGACACGATACGTTTTTGATGCATCATGATACCCCATGCTTAAACTCTTACTCGAGTAAGGTGGCCTCCATAAGGAACTTAAGTTTAATAATGACTTTGAGTTTAAAAAACCCATACTAGATTGGTGCACAATTTACTTCAATAAAGTAATACCTAGAAAATCTTAGCAAAGAAACTATTACAATGCATAGGTATTTGTCTAGATTTTTTATTACCAATCACTAAGCCTAAGGTTGTCTTTGAAATTCAATCATTAAGAACATAATAAAAATAGAAAATAAACTCTCACTAGATTACTTCCTACCCATGCGTAAAAGGAAAAAGTATATTATAGATTACCACAATGAAACTTTCAGTGCTCAACTACTAGAGGCAAGTCAGAAGTGCAAAGCGTTATGTACCAACAAGTAAAGATTCTTGGAGTATTTCGCTTTGAAAAGATCATGCAAGGTTTTTTATTGGTCACCATTTGTTTCATCAACTCATCCACAAAACTACTTGATATCTCATGTTTAAAGACATTAATGAGAGGGTATGAATGACTCGATCAAAGATAATAGAAAGGCTCTTGTAATGTAAAGTGACACCAAGCCCTAGTGATGTCCCAATTATCAATATTGCAAGTTTAAAGATTTCCATATAAATGCACAAGTGAAATTATATCACAAAAAAGAGATGCTCTCTAATGATATAAGTGAAGGAAATGAGTAAGGTGGGTGCTCCCAAATGATATAAATGAAGTGCATGAGCACAATAAAATATCTAATGAATGTAAGTGAAGACCATGGGCAATGATAAAGCTCCAAATGATATAAATGAAGAGAAAACGTAAATACTCTCTAATTATATAAGTGAAGCACAAGAACTAAATGTTGATAATAATATTACTACTGAAAATAAGATGCATGTACTAACCTACAAATAATCATCTCACATAAAAGAAAAATGGAGCTCTTTAAATGATGGTACCGGCCCCTCTTCTACTATTTTTATCTTTATATTTTTCTATTTTCTTTCTTTCCTTTTTGTCCTTTTCCTCTTTTATTTCTATTTTTCAAAGGCTATAAAAATGAGAGGTACCTTACAAAGGTGAGCTCTTTACATGACATAGCAAGCAAGGTACAGAGAGTAAAAACAATGCTATATGCATGCAAAAGTAAGCTCTAATAAGTGACAAATTAATGATAAGTGCGATGACAAGATACTCGAATGACTAAGGATGTAAACCCATGATAGGTTGGTATGGTGAACATCAATAGTGAAATTAAAGGGTTTTTGGGATGTCTCTTATTATTATTATTTTTCAACCGCATGTTCTGTTTCAGCGGTCTTTATTTGCCACATCTATTTCATCTTTATTTTTATTTTATTTTAGAGACACATACTCCATGGGTTTGGATATATCGACGAAGTATGCAAAATATTAAGGTGACAAATGCAAAATTGAGCACCGTGGAGGCAAGCATTTAAGATCAAGTGGAATGACCGGTTTTAAAGAACATACTCAAACTAAAGTAGAATCACATCACAAACATCAAGTTTCTTTAAACCAATTTATATGATACCTAACAATGTTCTCTTTTGGTTAAACCCCAGTTCAACATACATATGGCCCCTATTCATTACAAGTGACATATATGCTCTCAATTAAAGATTTTGTGAAGCATGGCAAGGTAGTAGGTAAACATCACAAGAATAAATAAGCCATCCTAAATAACATCCTTAATAACTAAGTAGAATATAAACAATCGTCCTAGTGGATAACAATAATTGATGGACAAGATACACTATAGTTGCCATAAGTTCTTGTATAAGATAATTCAATTATTTCAATGAAGAAGAAGCATCATACCTCAACCGTCGTGTCTCTTTTAATTCATGTCATCGAGGAACATCAAGAGCATAATTCATACTTCTATTAAATCATAATTCAAGACAATAAGCAACTACGGCAGCCTCATTAACATCTTTATCCACATCACCCATTAATTAAGATAATCATAGCAGTCACCAAGATAACTTCAACTACTCCAAAGACTCATTTTATTCAAAAAAAATAAAACTAAAGGTGTTGGTTAAGCCAACCAACAACTAGAATATCAAGTTTCATAACAAAGAAATGCATATAACAATTATCAATCAACTATGAATAATTAAAAAGGAGCCAAGAATCTTATCCAATTGGGGGAAGGGCTCTCCCCCAAGATTAAACCTTTTGCTTCTCTTCTGACTTTCCTTGGTGAAGATTAAATAATTGATTGCTTTTTTTCCTCTCAGTAGCTTTGCGTACAAAATATTAGTTCTCACATAGCAATTATAAAGTAAATATTCTTCGGGTAATTAAATTAAACACAGTGAGTACTCTAGAAATAAAAGACAATTGTCTTCTGTAAAATGCCTAACTAAATAGTGAGAGTAAACAAATATTTTTAGAGCAGATCACAGAATTAATTTCAACATTAAAATATGACCTAAACTTATAAAAACTAAATAGAGATTATAATAGTACAAGAAAAATATGGAAAATTTAGGTCCATAAACAATGCAACATAACAGAGAGCTATGAGAAATTGGAGCATTAAGATAACACCATAGCAATTAGACGACAAAGGGCTACCACTTGGCCCCTCTGGGCCAATGATGACTCTTAGCTTTTTATAGTAGTTTACGTACCTTCTATAGATTGCAAATATAAATTTTCCACGACTTATTAGACATTCAAGAACATTAGAAAAATAGTAGCGAGGTTATTGCAGCAATAATAATTTAATTATAAGCAATAGAACTTGATGCAATTTATTCAAACTAAAATCTCAAGCTCAACAAAAAATAAAGACTCTAAATTTCCAGGTTGCCTACCGAGAAGCGTTTTAGTTTAATTCAATAGCTTGAATTTTTACCTTGAGGCAATTAACCTTTTTCCTCTTGAGCTTTTGAGCCAGAGCTTCAAGCCCATAATTTTTACCTCAACTTCTTCCTTGTCTTTACCCTTTCTTGGGAAATGCGTAACAAATTTACGAGGAAGAAGATTAAATTTAATGTTCCCTTCCTTTATGCCAATCAAAGCACATATGGTTCTCAAGAAAGGTCTTTCCAAAATAATACGAGTGATATTATCTTCATTAATATCAAACACAATTAAATCAACTGGAACAAGAAGATCAGTGGCAGCAACAACAACAGATTTTTCTTGCCGTGGCAACAGATTTGCTAATGTTGGATCCGGACTCTTCAACTAGTATCCTTACCACGGCAGCAGATTTGATGTTTTTCTTGCCGTGACAGGACTTTGGTGGCTTCTGCAGAGAGTTTGGATGCACAAAAAGAGCTAAAATTTTTGGGGCAAGATCAGCACATTATATCTCCCAAATGGCAGAGTTTGATCACAATTTGAACACTTTGAATTTTGGAGTCCGAAACTAGTAGGAATTGTGTTTGCCCTGGACTCTACCCGTGACAAATAAGGAATTATGTTTGCCCTGGACTCTTCTTCTTCCCTAAAACCAATCTAATCAGCACAAGATGGTGGCGATGGCAATGGAAGCAAGATGCAAGACATGACTAACTAACTAGACACCAATTCTAAACTATGACCAGCAAAATGACACGACAATGCAACACAAATTCAATGATGCAAAATTACTGAAAGATAGATGCAAAGGCACAGATTGGATAGGGGGGAAAACAAATCTAATCTACTATTTTTTGGCTTTTTCTGGACGATAGGATGAACAGATCTAATCTACAAAAAAGGGTAAACTCTCACCGATCAATTTGTGCTCTGATACCACTTGATGAGACGGTGACACGATCTTTCGATGAGACGAAGGTAGCTAACGGTTTGATGAAGTTTGACCTTGATGATCTAAACAAGGTAGTAGTCCTACACGACTTATAGATGTGATAATGTAGCAGTAGGTAAACAACTTAGTGAAACCCAAAAACTAAAGAGAGAATCCAATGGGGTATATAAAGAGAAGGGATGATCTATTTCAGAAATAGTTGTGGACTAATTTGACAATTACGGTGTGCTCATAAGAAATTTGGAGATGAGGCTAGACAGGTTGGAAAGATCACGAGATAAGCTTTCCAAAGAGTTCAAGATCAGCCAAATCGGAGTCCGTATGCTCGAGATATAGACGTTTGAAGTCAGAACCATCTCAGCAATCCAAATCAGAGTCCAGATCTTGTGGGACTTGATCTCTAGCTCTTCTTGGACCAAAAGTGACATGCGGAGACTTCTGGTATAGTACCAATTCATGTCGAACATGGTTATAGACACATGAACTTCATTCTCTTCTCCTCTTGAGAGCTTGAACTTAAATCCTTGCATGTTCTTGAAGATCTTAACGGACTTCCTTTTGTTCTTTATGGCTTGAACAGCGGATGTAGTTACAGTAGTGGAAGTAGAGGAAGCAGCGGGTGTATCAATGGGGGTCATGTCCTCATCAATATGGAGGCATGCTACTCCCTTCCCTGCATGTTGCTACTCTGGGTACCTGTAAAACCAAATAAAAACTAACAAAGAAAGAAAACAGGAGTGAGTAAAGAACACTCAGCAAAGCATAATTTAGGTTCAAAAGGCCAATAACCTTTGTTGGGAAGCAAGGCACTAAATAATCAAATGGAACTACTTACAAGCAATAAGCATATAACTAAAATAGAACAACTCAAATTAGTAACCTTTAGCCTTCCTCACCGGTCCTCGCCGGAATAGCTAGCTAGATATACTTAGCATTTATCACCGGTCCTTGCCAGAATAGCTAGCTACACTTACTTAGCAATTCTCACCAGTCCTCACCGGAATAGCTAATACATGTCATTTTGTCCACTCTGACCCGGCTAATAATAAATTTTACCAAATATTCACAAGGTAAAAAATATCGAAAGAGAAGAACACGATAAGACGTCCACACATATAAAGGGGCTCGTCATGCACTTGCCTTAAACGTGACGCTCAACCCGAAGACTTAGCCTCGACACCGGAAGCTGTCGAACCAGTGAAAAACCCCTCTTAGCACTGACCAAAGACATACACAATGAATAGATGATATATCTAAAACTACGCCTCTCAACACACCCAAATCGAGCTTCACGACATAATACTGGGTCATCCCCCTTTTCTGGTTACCCGCTGTTATTTTTGTACCTTTAATTCTGTAGGACCAAATTAACTGAACGAATACTCTACAGACATCTATAAAAAATTTCCAACAATTTTGTTGTTCAACACACAATTTAATTCGATTGTTAAGATCACTTAATTAAGCCCGACAACTCCCAGCCCTAGAAAAAACAGCTTATCAGCAGCAGTATTTGGCTGTATTTTTTTATCTACAAACCCAATTTGAGCAAACTTCACAGCATTGAAAAGCTATTGACAATACACAACTTTTCCTTATAGAACTTATCTCCAAATTCATCATGGTTTAAGAGAAGTTTTCATACTAAACTCGCTGGTCTAATTTATTCTCAAACTTCAAATTTCGAAATTTCTACACATCCAAACCAATCTCGAGATTAATTGGAGTCTACCTTTGCAGCGAGAACCTCAAATTCGGGATGGGCTTGACGAATTTTGGATTTAATCCACAAATTTCTCCTCCTCCCTTTCTCTTCTTCTCCCTCCTTGTCTCCTTCCTCTCTTCTCGCTCCTACTCCTCTTAGGCATAGCAACTAGCCCAGCAGCACGCAGCAGCAAGTAGCAAACGGCAGCAGCCATGGCTGTTTGTGCGTGAGGTGAGAGAGGAGAGAGGGGCTAGGCGGGTTTTATTTCCATTTTTTCTTTAATCTGAATTTGTATAGGGTTAGGGCTCCAAATAACATCCAACGGTCAATATTAAACGAACTCTCCAAAATTCGTACGGACTTCGATTCGAACAAACTTATACTCTATCTCATTCAATTCGATGAGACGAACGCAATCACAATCCTGAATTTTCCGTTCGATGCACAATTTAAAAAATCTCCGCTGAACACCGTGCATTTGTACCCTTCAGTAATGTGCGAGAATTTATTTTCGTACGAGATGCCAACGTATAGGAAGAGGATATGCCTTCGACATTTGCTAATTATTTCTTTTAGGTGATCTCTACTATAGATGAAGGTATCCCTTGAGATCTGGGTGGATGAGCTAGTGAGCACCGAACCCTAGCTATATGGCTTTAAAGAAAGTGCTTCCCGGGAGGCACCCGAAAGTGGAGTCAATTTTTCTTAATGTCTTTTATTTTTATTTTTAGAATAATTTGCATTCATGATTGCATTAGCATATATATAGCATAAATAATTTAGCATAGATTTTGAAGAATTTTAGCATCATTTGCATTCATGATTGCATTGGCACTGAAAGTCGTATGATCTGAAGTTTTATGATTATTTATGCACTTATTTTTCTACTAATTTTTTCATAGTTAACATCAACAGGGGTTAAAAAGTGTCTATGAAAAATTGTGATAGAGGGCCATGCCCCAGGCAGCCTACGTGGCACACTCGCGCGGCAGCTCCTGACGCAGTGCCCCTCACCAGCTGGAACTGTGCCACCTTGGCCGCCCTCCATTCTTTTTTTTTACCTTCATCAATGCGCTATAATTTCATTTGTTACATAAAATTCTTTGTTCCTATAGTGTTCTTTATACTATTTATTTATTTTAACAAGTTGATTGTACGAATTTTAGTCGTTTGTATACTAAATCATGTCACTTTTATTTTCCTTTCTTTTTGTAGGGGATTGGACTCTATTTGGATATTTATATATTCTGGTGCCTATCATATGATTATTCATATAGCCTCGATTGCTTCATTTATTTGAGCCTGCACCATATGTTTCGGTAATATCTTCCATTATGATTTTTATAACAAATGTCGTTGTAATATAGTGGTGATTAGTAATCTAGTTAGTTTTTCTCACTACCTTTTCTTTAGTACTCTTTAGGCACATAGGGTTGCACACTTATTTGTCTCAACTACACTTTAATTTAAAATGTTAAGAAGTAGCGGCTCTTACAGATAGTTTATCAAAATAAGTGTGGTGCTTAGATTGATGAACTAAACTACTGAGATAAACACTTTGACTTGTCCTATGTCCCAATTAATTTTTCCTTATTAATCTAAAGTTAACAAAAATATTTTTTTATTGATTTTCTAGTTTGTTTCTTTTACACAGGATCTATTGGAGGATGTTCCCCGGGCTTCAAAGTTGAAAAACTAATTATTATTGAAGCTCAGGTTCATGTCTATTGGAGATTGAGGAGTTCACTTTACCCTCTCTTTTGACTGCACTTTCTTTTTATAACTATCTCAAGCATAGTCCTTGTAAAAGTCCTAAGCTTGGGGAAGTTATTTTTGCATGATCATGTCATACCTATGCAATGCTTGTTTATTATAATTATTCTTGCACAAAAAGTATGTTTGCTATTTTTAAATGCTAAGTTTAGTTAAGATTATTTGCACTTCTATTAAGGAGACTCTTGATCTTATTAGATCCCACATTGCCTAGGTTGAGCATTTAACCGTTGTTTTTCATAGTATTTATCTAACTTGTAGCATGCTTAATAAATTCCAAAAATCAATGCCATGCTAATCTTATTTAATAAGAGAGTGATAGTTGCTTTTTCTAGTTAGTAGAGGTGAGAACACTAATATCCAAGTGCTTAATTTAGATTGATTAGATAAGTAATTGGTTACGAAGCTGATCTCCCTCGAGTTGGTGTAATGGAGTTAATGCCACTTTCTAGTTTTTTTTGGAGTTTAATTTTCTTGTGCTAACAAAGCTTATATACACACCCTTTTTGTGAGATGAGATAAGCACTTATTGCAAAAAAAAATATGGTGAGTTTGTTTTCCACATGTTAAGTTGTTCTTTGAAGCTTGTCTCCATTTGTTCATCCAATTTTGGGAGCTTTCTATGGTACTTGGTCTTGCATTTATCTCATTGATATTTTGCATACTTCGCATGTATATCTAAATCCTTGGGAAATTAATGTCTCTCTACAAAGAAAAAAATAAAATGTAAAGATGACGCTGATGAGGCAATAAAGACCGTAGAAACAGAACCCTTCAGTTTTGCCATTTTGTCCACCGTACCTATCTATCATGGCTCTTTATCTCATTAGCCATTCGATTATCCCATTACCTATCATAAAACGAAGCCTGTCATTCCATTCATTCATCATATTTTTGCTAGCCTCTACGGTACTTGGTCTTGCATTTATCTCATTGAATTTTGCATACTTCATTAGTACATCTAAATCTTTGGGAAAAGTCTCTCCAAAAATTAAAAAAATAAAGATGATGCCAAGGAGGCAATAAAGATCGTAGAAATAGAACATGCGGTGCAAAATAAGAAGAGAAAAAAGAAAAAAAAGAGAAACATCCCAAAAACTATTCAATTTTGCCATTTGTATCCACCACACCTATCTATCATGGCTCTTTATCCCATTAGCCATTCGAATATCTTGCCATTGCACTTATCATTCATTCTTCGCTTTATTACAGTTTATTTTTCATGCACATAGAGCCTCGTTTTAGTTCTTCTCCTGTTATGCCTTGTGAAGAGCTCATTACTGTAAGGTACCTCTTAATTTCTGTAGAACTATGAAAAAAAGAAAAATAAAAAGAAAAAGTAAAGAAATAAAAAGTAGTAGAAAAGAGATACCATGTTCTTCAGATGCTCTATTTATTCTTTTATGCAAAATGAATCATTTGTAGGCTAGTATCTGCATATTCTTTTTAATAGAAACAGAATTAGTAGCGGCATTATTTTGGTTCATGTGCTTCACTTATATCTTTTGAGCCCTTTCATTTGCTCATTATCTTCACTTATATTATTTGAAGCATTTATTTTTTCTCATGGTCATCTCTTATATCTTTTGGAGCTTCACTTTGCTCATGGTCTTCACTTATATCGTTTGGAGCATTCACTTTGCTCATGCACTTCACTTATATCATTTGAGAGCACTCACCTAGCTCTTATGCTTCACTTATATTATTAGAGAGCATCTCTTTTATTGTGATATGGTTTTCACTTGTGCATTCATATGGCAATTACTACTACCAATGTAACATTGAAACCAAGGACATCACTAGTGCATTGGGGTCACTCCGTGTTGCATGGGCCTTTCTTTTCCTTGATTGGGTCCTTTCACCCTTTGATATTATTTGCTCTAAATGACTGGAATGACGGAAGTTATTACTTATTTGGGTTCTTATTCAACTTTATTGATCCTAATTTAATTTTTCCCCATACCAAGCTCCACATATGTAGCCAAAATTTTCTTAGAGATAGGGTGAGGCCACTTAAATACATTGTGTGAATGAGGGAAGTTCTGAAACATGAAGTAGTGTTACAAAAGACTACTCTTGGTAGAACAAAGTTGTTCTTTAATGAGATGAATTAGGAATAACCTTTATTGCTTATTCTTTGATACCAAAAAATATATATCTTGGTGATTTAGTGCTCAGAAACCTTGAATCTACTAATCATGCTATTCACTCTCATAATATGACATCTCTTTAAAACTCTCTTCGGCATTGGTGGGAGGAAATTATTGAGTTGTGTTTACTTGTTAGATTTGTGCTTGATGTAGTGCTGTTAGTGTCACACCAAAAGCTCTTGTGGAAATGAACTCATTGCAAATCTTAATAACCGAGGAACTATAGCCTTTTTATTTCCTCATTCAATCTTAGTTAACCTTGCATGTTTTTAATAGCGTGCGTAAGTGCAATGGAAGAGCACATATTTCTTTTTATCTTTCTTTTCTTTCTCAATGACAACAAAAGTTTAATCTTATGGGACCTTGATATGTCCAAAACGTATCAATTTTACTGGCTCATTCATTTCACATTATCATTATAAACTGTCAATTATTTCTCTCTATTTATTAATTTTTACACAATTACCTCTTTTGTCACATGCACTACATAATTTTTTTTTATTTTTTAAAAGTATTTTTATTTGATTTTTTATAGATTGATAGGTTCTATAAACCCTAATGGAGTTTTCATAAAATATGAGCTAATTACAAGTTGATCCGAATGAGTTTAGAGATGTCGAGTATGTTTTTGGACATTTTCACCATCACGGTGGCCACAAATAAGAAACTTTACAACACCAGAGTTGTTCATCTCGTCGTGCTACCCCAAGTGGGTACAAGAATGACCCAAGTCATACTACAGACAAAGAATATATGAAAATAGAAAATTAGGCCAAACCTAGATTTTTAGAGTCGGCATCAGCGGCCCAATGGAAGCCATGGGGTTTTCTGCGCATTGGATTTATTTGAGTATAAGGAAGGGTTTGGTAGCCTCAAGAAATGTCCAATGGCCCTTGGATCTAATTGTTATTGATTGGATGGCCAAGAAAGCAGTATGAGAGGTATTTAAAGAGAGGAAACCCTACCTCTTGATCTAATCTCCATAGGGTCATGAAATTTCCTCCACATAGCCACCATCTACAGTCAATAACTACTACGAGGGTAATAAGGCCAAGGAATAAGGAGGGGATGGGGGCCACCGCCTGCTGCCGCGCTCGTCTCCATCCCCAGGGGCCACCATCACCGCCTCTTCCTCCCTCTTTCTCCCTTGTATACCTACTGTATTTGCATGTTCAACATCATGTTTGATTCAATAAATTATTTCTTTTGTTTGGTCTCTATATGTTCAAGTAGTGTGTCGTTCCATGGCATCGATAATATAGTATGAGGTGATTTACACATCATATTATTGGTATTGATCAAGTATTTGTGCTAGCATATGAGTGCACACATACATTAGGTGAACACATGGGTTTACACCATTAGATGTAAAGTGATTAGGGAATGATAGGGAGAGCAGCCTCTTTCTAGTTCGTGAAACACTGATCCGGCCGGGGGATTTACTTATGGGGACTTGCATGGTTCATGTTATGGCTAGGGAAACCTTCATTATTATTTTCAGAATATGGTCATGGGTGTGAATTATCTACTGGTTTTATTCACAGTTAAGCCTCGCCCTCCTTATCGACAAAGATCTTCACTTTTAATTGCAAAAGACCGATCGTCTAGGAACTCTTGTTTGTATTGAGTCTAGTCCTTTTATTTATGCATTGCATATTTAGTTTTAGTAGCTTGTCATCACCTTATTGCTGTTTATTATCGTATTAGTTGCTCTCTTTACATCACCAAATATTAATCCTAGCTTTTGCTACTAAAGTAAGCTACTTCGGCCTTTTGGTTGCAAAAAAATTATATTCAATGCATATAGTTGCGGAGTGAGGTACTAACCTTCTTGCACCTTAGGTTCAATACTCAATACTCCCACATCAAAAATTTCTATGATTGATCATATGCACTTGTAGGCCATCAGGAGGTGAACCTAGGGTTTCTCCTCAAGCGTCGTCGTCTCATCTCAAACCCCCGCTGTCGCTGGAGGCAGCCACCAGCGGTGGCGGGGCATCTTCGCCCTTGCCCTAGGTTGTTGGCCCTCCTTCCTTTCATTGCTTAGATGGGAAATGTGGGTGTTGGGTTGAGTGATGGCGTCCAGTTGTTGGGCGACAGGTCTAGGACAGTGCGGTGTTCTCGAGTAGCGTGATGACACGCCTAGGATGCACTTATGGTTGTTTTTGGTGGTAGCCTGGGAGTCCTGGCATGCAAATGGCAATCTCGTCGTAATTGGTTGGATCTGGCGATGATTATATGGGGGTGTCTTCGAGCACCGGTTCCTGCTCTCCAAAGTGAAAACCCTTGGTCTGGCTTTCACTAATTGAATCTGGCAATAGCAAAGTACGTGTGTTGTCCCCTTCTTGGATGCGTTGTCTTCGATGCTGCAATCTGACCTTCATTGGTTGGATCCAGCAATGAGGTTTGGCGGTGTGTCGTGCATCGGAACCTGCTCTCTAAGGTGAAAACTCTATATCTGGCTTTCAATGGTTAGACCCGACAGCGTTGACGTACGTGCGTCATCTTCTTCTTGAAGGCATTATCTTGGAAGATGGTATTCTACTCATTGAGGTGAATGCCCTTAGTCTGCCCTTCACAGTTTGGACCCAGCATCGACTCTTGGTAGCATCATATGTGTTTTCTCTTTCAACTTCGTCGTCATTATAGTTGATTATGCCAAAGCTGGCCATATTTTAATAGTTTACTTGTCATTTTTGTCTCTTTTTTATAAGCCGATTTATTCGGTTTTAATGTATTTAGTATCATTTAAAATGAAATTGAAGAACGTGTGCATCAATCGATATGGTGGCCAGGAAAGATCCTCTCTTGTTTTATGTAAAAGAACCTTAAAAAATGAAGGAGCATCAGAGCTCGAAAGAGGACGCGGGATCTGCTTTAGCCGCATAACTACTGCAAGGATGTGTAGGCGTCAGATCGAGAATCCAAGGTCTAGATCGAACTTGGCATGAAATATGTGCTGGTTTAATATGAACCATGTATTACAAGCTATCGATGGCTAACAATTTGTGCATTTCTCGCTGTCATGACTCCAACGCGCCAACTGATCAAAACAGCTGATCGGTGCTATCCTCCAACCCTATGTTCGAATGATCTTGAAAAGGTTATGAATTAGCCTATAAGTGACTATCAATCTAATAAAACTGATGGGATATTGATGCCCCGTCCACCGAGGATTTGTCCCATCTTGTCTGGAGGTATCGGTTAATTAGCCACCGCGCGCAATTCCTTCTACATGGAAAACCACGGGTGGAACTTCACTAAGGAGCTTGTCGTAAGTGCAAACGTAAGGAGCGTCTAAGCCATTGTTATCGGCTTAGTACGTCGGATCGCTTATCCGAGTTCCACCTAGACTAGCATTAGGTCTCTACATTCGTATTCAGCTTACACACTATGTCTTTAGCTCGACAGCTACATCTAGTCATGCTTATTTGTGACACGTTCGATGCTTCAGTTTTTAGAGACTTTTTACGAGGTGGTTAAATTAGTATGTTTTAGTTTGTTAGTTTATTATATTTTGTTAGAAATTCTTTTAGTAAGATCAAAAAGAAGAAGAGATGTCTGGATAAACTACCACCAATTTTTATTTATATAATAGTAAAAATGAGCTACAATACGTATCATTTACTCTCCTTTTTCAGATGTCACATAACTTTGTTGAAGCAATACAACAAAAGCTAAATCCAATGGTGGAGGCGATCCACTCACCTTGTCCTCCCATGCTGGTTTGAGCGGGATCTTTCGCAAACGGCTGCGAGGGGAATCCTGTTTGCCACCAAAGTCAGGATAATATTACCCACTATGCTACTAATTCATTATATGAATTCTGTAGAATTTCAGAACTTTGGCTTATTCTCTCTGCTTTGTTAATGAACATTGGGTAGTGCCAATATTAATTAACTTTACACTAACAATATCCACAGCAGTCTCTAACTTTCGGAGTGCATATGTATACGCTTTCCCATCGGAGCATATAATGGCATATGTTTGGCTAACCAGTTTTTTTTTATTTTTTAGCTATTTTTCATAAAAAAATTATAAAATAAGTTCAGCATATTAGAGTTGAATAAAGTAGAAGACGGATGTGACTCCTCGCGTCACGTGTGAATTGTGGCCTGACGTGAAAAGGTGTGGCAGGGTGGAGAGGCCATCAGATCCGACGGGGAAGCTTGTCAGACTTGAACAAGAAAGTAGAGGGAAGGAGAAAGACGGTGAGTGGAGGCACACCATGCGCGATCCGACAGTCCCATTTGTTGGCATGGTAGGTAGAAAGTCCCTCCCCATTCGACTAGGTAGAGAAAAACCTTACAACCTGTTTGATAACACCCTTTAGGGATTAGGTACGCGAAGTTGATTTTTAGTCTCAATTCCTTGTTTGATATGTGATGAGAGTTACTAGTGAGAATTTAAGAGAAAAGTTTCTTCCATGGCTTGGTTAGTGGAAAGTCATGAGAAATTAGCTTAGAGAGTATAATATAAGTTATGATGAAGAATTGAGATGTTCTCTTGAGAGCAATTCTTCCAATTTCCACCTCCCTCCCTATTATTAAAATAGTGGGAGTTAGATCCTCAATTTTCATACCACATTTATATCTATACTACTAGGAAATATATGAGTTTGACGGAATCCAAATGATCTTAGCCATCCATATAATTAGACCTGATGGCTCACAAATTAGGTTAGACCTTTGAAAATTAGCTCATAACTACATATTTAAGAGACAGAGTTAAGGGAGAATTAATCCTCACAATTGATCCTTTGTTCTATTTTCCCCTCCCCGCGATCAGTTCTTGTGGCTTGCTCTAGATGCCCCACGCCAATGATTAATAGAAATGGCACACTTCAGTAGATATTTGCATAATATATATCCACTGCAATATATATCATCAAAACAGTAAAATGGACTTATAATAACTGAATTTGTTCGTCTTAATTTGGTCACCTATATTCAAAAAAGTACAAATTAAGATCATAAAGGTTGTTAAAGAGGTCTAATATGATTGCTAACTCATTTTTACTACTTATTTGCTATGAATTTTCCTAGGTCAACATTTAGGTGGGCCAATATGACCATGGGGCCCACTTGCTAGCAAACACAAACAATAAACAAAGGAGAGACGAGGGGAGTCGGCCATGGCGAGCTCACTGGTGGTGCGATGGCCGATGATAGCATTTGATGGCAAAAATGGGTCGAGGGCATCGAAATGATGCCATATGTGGGGCTACACGGGTTATCATAATACTCCAAGCACAAATTCTTTTCCCGAATGATGTCCTTCTACATGCATAAACTTGATAATCCTTTTTTGCATACACCAACTATCATCTATCAAATGAACTTGTGATGCACATATAGCATTTAGCTTAATTAGATGTCCACATGTCTATTGTTGTACTAAAACAATATTGAAGTGTTTTAAAGTATTTATAAATTTCTTCTTTTCCTCCACTAATATGTTCACTGTATCTTTCATCACGTTAGGGCGACTTTTAACTGGAGAAGTAGGACGCAAAGACTTGATGAAATCAATCATGTATTCATGTTCAACAATATTAAAAGGATATTCATGCATGATAATTGCGAGATAAAATTTCTTCAAACCGACGGCCTCATCATACCTTTAAGTCTCAATCGATGCACTAGTCTCGCTACCTTCACTCTTCTTCAGATTAAGTACTTGTTGCCTGATTACAATATTGTATCGGTGTTTCAAGTGACTTCTAAAAGCCAATGTGCCTCAACTGCTCTCTCGTTAGTTCAGGTATTTGCATCCACTATTGTTGCACTCAGCCCATAGCTCGACAATATCATTGCCATTTTCATCTTTCATAGTTTATCATACTTCGTGAAGTGCTCCCAAACATCAGATGTTGACTTGTTAGATCTATTTATAGGAGGAGGCTTGACCCTAGTTTCATCGATTAAATCCACGGTTGGAGTCGGAATAGCAGCTGATTGAAACACCATTGGAGATAGACACCGTCGGGGTTATCGCACTTACACTTACACTGCTACTTGCAGCAGTGTCCATCTATGAAAAAATATGGAACATGTGGGAAGATTTCAACATCTCATTTTGCCATAGAAAATTAAAAGATTAAACAAACTAACAAACATATGGACATGGTAGCCAATAGTGGAGGATACAGTGTCATTGGCGTGGTCGAGTCGACGGAGGTCACGGCGGGCAATGGGCGACTGGTGACGGGTGCGACAGGCTAAGGTGATCTCAACGGGGAGGATGGTGTTGTGGGCGGAGCGGCAGCCAGTGGTAGTTGCTCATAAGGTAGTCGTTGGTTTAGTCGAATGGGTAGGAGGAGGGTGCAGCGAGCTGATAATGAATCCCTGGTTCCATACATTTCCGCTGTACGAACAAAAAGTACATGATTTGCAAAGAAAAAGGGAGAACATAAATATGAAAATATATAACTAGCTGATTTAGAGTGGCAGCCAGTTGATCCCACGACCACGGAGAGACGAGCCGATTACCTGATCAAAAAGAAAAAGGGAGTGTCTATTTCTAAGTCGACTTAGAAATAATAATTTCTAAGTCAATGATCATAAAAGTTGATTCTTAATCCAATAGTTAATGGGGTAGTTGCACATTTTAGAAATCATGTGTAACTTACGGTCTAGAGATGTGCAACTGAACAAAATTGAGCAGTTGCACATTTTCTATAACTAAGTTGTACTTTTTTTTATATAACTGAGGTACAAAAAATGTGCAACTCAGACGACTGAGAAATAACAAATTCTGAGTCGCCTGAGTAATAGCAATTCCGAAAGAAAAAATCACAGCCGAGCGCCAGCCGGAAGGAAATCCTATGCGACCGGGTCGTTTATTGCTGATCGGGAGACCAAGCTGGAGCTTTGACACCTGGCAGCACAAATCTTAAAGCAGTCTCAATCGTTTAGCTCCCAATCCCGAATCCAATCCCAGGTTTCATCGGAACGTTCGAGCTCTTCGAGGGAAGACGCGGGAAACACCTCCTCCCGATCGTCGTCGGCGAGCCAGCCCCGACACCTCCTCCTCTCGATCGTCGTCTTCGAGCCAGCCCCGAGTCCCGATCATCGACCTCGAGGCAGCCCCCATGGAGCGCGTGAGGGAGGCGGCGAGTGGGTAGACGCGGTGGACGGTGGAGCGCGTGAGGACGGCGGCGGCCGATGTTTCTTCCTCCCGATCGTCGTCGGCGAGCCAGCCCCGACACCTCGTCCTCCCGATCGTCGTCTTCGAGCCAGCCCCGAGCCCCGATCGTTGACTTCGAGGCAGCCCCGATGGAGCGCGTGAGGGTGGCGGCGAGCGGGTAGACGCGGTGGAGCGCGTGAGGACGGCGGCGGCGTTGTGGGCGGGCCCGCTGGCGTCGCGGCCTCACTGAGCGACGAGACAGCGGCGGCGGGGGCCGGCGTCTTCTTGGCGGGAGCGGCCGGCGTGGTGGTGGACGGCGCGGCGGCCGGGGCCGGGGACTTGTGCGCGACAACGGCGGGGTGCGCCGCGAGCAGGCAGAGCAGCGCGAAGCAGAGAGCGTCGGCGCGCGCCATTGCGGCTGTGTCTTCCTCTCTGCGTGCGCGGGGCGGAGCGAGAGGCGAGGGCTCTGCTGCTCGGCAGTGTCTCTGGGCTGTGCGATGATGGGTGAAGGGAGTGTGGCAGTTAGGGGAAAGCCGTGATAATTATCACAGTAAAAGGGGAAGGCAAGGGGAGAGAAGAGAAACGGCGACGGCGCCTCTAGATGGCGATGGCGCAGCAGCAAGACGATGGCCACGGGGCACCGGACGAAGGAACAGACACGGCGGCCCCTCCGCCGGAACCCTCTCTGCCCACGGCTCATCCACTCATGGTATAAGTTCAACACGCGTACAACCCTCATACGATATTTGTGTGTTTTTAGGGTTCACCAATAACTGAAAAATAAATTTACACACGGTTGCAGGCTGATAAAAATGTTCCAAGAGTTGGGATGTGCTTTGAATCTAAGGAAGAGGCATACGATTTCTACAATTCTTATGCTCAAACCACAGGATTCAGCATTAGGAAGTGCCACAAGAAGTGTAGAGCAGATGGGACTTTATCTTCCAGATATTTAGTTTGTAGCAAGTCAGGTGTGAAGCTTGCTCATCCAACACATGTAACCAAGAAAGAACAAGCTACTTCGAGGACCGCTTGCATGGCTCGTGTTCAATTCAGCATTACTCGGGAGGGTATTTGGAATGCTCAGAAAGTTATGCTCAGTCACAATCATCAGCTAGTAAGTCCAGATAAGAGGCACATGCTTAGGTCACAGCGTCAACTCAAAGATGCTGATCGCCACGTGATCAAACAAATGCGGACATCGGGTATTAAACAAGCTGAAATATATGATTTCTGTGAGCAATGGTATGGTAAAGAAGGTGTACCCTTCTTGCAAATGGATTGCAACAATTACTTACGAAGTGAGCGCATGAAGTATTTAGAGTCCAAAGATGCACAGACATTAATGGAGTATTTCAAGAACAAGCAAGCTGAGGACCCTTCATTCTTTTATGCCTTGCAGTTAGATGAAGATGATGGTAGAATAATTAATATCTTTTGGACCGATGGAGAAGCTATCATGGATTATTCTGTCTTTGGAGATGCTGTTTCTTTTGACACCACATTTTCAACAAATAAGTTTCAAATGCCATTTGCTCCGCTTATTGGTGTTAACCATCACAAACGAACTATTCTTTTTGGTGCAGCGTTGCTATATAATGAAACTGCAGATTCATTTGAGTGGCTCTTTAGAACCTTCCTACAAGCTATGTCCGGTAAGCAGCCTGAAACAATATTCACTGATCAATGTGCTGCCATTATAAAGGCTATTGGAATGGTTTTCCCCAACACACGACACCGTCTTTGTTTATGGCATTTGTATCAAAATGCTGCTAAACATCTAAGTCAAGTAATCAGTGACCATGCTAACTTTCTTCAAGAATTCAAGAGATGTGTGTATGAAGATAGATCAGTGGCACAATTTGAGAACATATGGCATGACCTATTGGTTAAATACCAAATTGAGGGAAATTCTTGGATAAACAATCTGTACAAGTTGCGTGAGAAGTGGGCAACTATTTATCGTCGAGATTCTTTCAGTGCAGACATGACATCGACTCAAAGGAGCGAAGGAATGAACAGGGTGTTCAAGAAAACTTTTCGTAAAAGACTCTGCCTTTCAGAATTGATGCAAGCATATGATAAGTGCATTGGTCGTCTTCGTCGGAAAGAAAAGTATGAAGATTACAAGTCACGCCATACCAACCCAGTACTCTGCCTACCTAACCTACCATTGCTGAGGACTGCAGCTGAATCATATACCAGGACACTCTATTCTGACTTCGAAGAGGAATTCAAGAAGCAATTTAGTTTGTCATGCGTTTTGCTGAGCACTGAGGGCACAACTAGCACTTACAAGGTGACATCTTACGAGGAGAAGAATGATAAAGCCATAATCACTTTTAACCCAAGTACTTTGGAGATATCATGTTCATGCAAGTTGTATGGTTGTGTAGGTATGTAATACATGCTCCATTGCTCCCTCCCTTTCTTTATATGACAGCCTTTGGATTTACCTTATTAAATTGTTCTGAATGCTATAGGTATATTATGCAAGCACACGCATAAAGTTTTCACATGCTGCAATATCATCACCTTGCCAAATCAGTACATATTGAATAGATGGACAAAATATGCAAAACATGAAATCTTTACAACCAAAACGAGTATGAATGATAGCCTACAACCCATGTTTGCACATACTTCTCGAAAGATGATGTCACTTGCATTGAAGTGTAAAACTTCAAAGGAGGTCCTTACATACCTTAACGAAGGTATTGATAAGTTGGCTTCGGAAGCACATGATTTACTTAGCAACCTCAACTTGGATGAAGATGAGGACTCTGAAAGTTCCCCCGAAATTACTAAAGATATTGCCAAAATACCAGTGTCCATTAGAGCTCCCGAACAAATACAAGGTCCAATGAAAAAAGATCAAAAGATGTGCTAGAGAGGGGAAAGAATGGCAAAAAAAAAGGTACTTTTAATTGTTATGTGCGAGTAAGTAGCAAGGTTTAGCTTCTATTTCTTATATATACACAAATGTGCAGGAAAAGGTACAAACCATCCCGCAAAGGAATCAGTGTTTATTCCATCCACAGTTAGCCCTTCGAAATTTGATTGTGCTGGTAATATAAATCCACCAGCTATGGCATTTGGAGAGTATCCATCAGGTTTTGTTCCACCTATCCAAGGAGAATTTACAAGATTATTGTTTGAAGCTCATGGAGATGGCACAACACTGCCGGCTGCTCATCAATTGGATTTCAGCGAAGGTGCTAGTACATGACTGTATTGTGGATAGAATTACTCAGGTAGTAATCTGCCCCTTGAATTCTTTTTTGTTCAATCAGAGTAGAGCTAACAAGAATCTGATTTACGCAGGCATCAGAGGTCCGGGAACATGTCTCACTGTTGCGCCTGATTGCACAAGTGTCTTGGACTTAGGATGGACAAGAATACTTTTGTCGGAGCTATGCTGAGTTGTGCTAATTGTAACCACTTCAAAATTTTGTAGCAACCTCAACAGGATATTGTTTTCCTACTATCTGTTATCCTCTGTTTTGAATGGGAGCATAGCCAACTTTCATATGTAATATATAGCCAAAGTTTTGAATGAGACTCTGTGTTGCATATGTAATATATAGTGTGTCACTTTATGGCTCCATATTTTGACAGTTTTGTGTCTCTACTTAAGTAAATTTTGTTTGAATCACCGTAGCATTTCCAGGTTGTTTAGGGTCATATGCCACCAAACTGAAATTTGAGAAGAAAATCTAAATGATTTGCACAGGGGAGGAACAGACTACAAAGTCCAAACAACTGCCCCTATGAGCCAGTTCATAGTCAGGTGCCTGGAATTCCCAGGTGCCTCCCTGTCGCAAACATAAGAGATCTCTGGTAGTCAGGATCAGTACGCAACTTGTCATATATATCTCTCATATGAAATGGATTCGGTACAACTGAAATCAAGTAGCTGTCTCCGCAAAGTAACTGAAATCTCACAGGATGAATGAAAACATAATCTTCATTCACAATTATTACATCATCTGACATGCAAAATTCACAATGTCTTGACCACAATGGGCACCTGCATCCTCATGCACAATACAGTTATATACAAATTTCATCTTCATTCACAATGTCTTGACCAAGAGTTCACAATGTCTTCATTCACAATTATACAACAAATTTCATCAAATTCAATTATACAACAGAACAAAAATCAACAAAGCATCAACTGCTGAGTGGAGTTGAGCACTACACAAAACTAAAAAACATTGCGATGTATCTATTCCACACAAGGGAATTCCCCACACAAGCCCAGCCCACTGCAGCATCGAGCCTTCATCCAGCCTTCAATCCCTGCACGGATCTGGGCGCTTGACGGCGGGAAATGGCGTGAGGACGGCGACGGCGCCTCAACATGGCGTGAGGACGGCGACAGCAACGAGCCTTCCATCCCTTGAGTTCCCATCCATCCCTGCAAGAGCGCACCTCCACCTGGCCGCTCGAGGGCGGGAAATGGCCGGAACGGCTCCACCTCCACCTCCTCCGGCGGCCGGACGCGTCGTCGGCGCAGATCCGACGGCGGGGGCAAGCAGCCGACGCGATGCGCCAGAGCTACCGTGAGCGGAGCCGTCGAGGGGCGTGGCTGTGGACGGCGGGGGCGGCGGGGGAGAGCAGCGGGGGCGCGGTAGGACGGCGGGGGAGAGCAGCGGGGGCGCGGCGCACTCCAAGGGATGGGAGAGAAGTGAGGAAATGGGATTTGGGAGGAGGTGAGGGAAGGGGATTCGGGATTGGGAGCTAAACGATTGAGACTGCTTTAAGATTTGTGCTGCCAGGTGTCAAAGCTCCAGCTTGGTCTCCCGATCAGCGATAAACGACTCGGTCGCATAGGATTTCCTTCCGCGCCAGCCGAGATCGGACTGGAATTGAATTCGGATTCAAACACTAGACGAATAAAAGCGGACTCCCGCCTCGCGGCAATGGCACCATATCACAGTTCGCTCCATCTCCATCCGCCCCTCTCTCGCACGCGCGTCTCTCCCCCGTTCTTTCGATCTTTGCTCCCGTCGCTTTCGATTCCGCTGCCCCCGCCGCTCGCGAGCATGGCCGCAGCCGGGCCCCTGCTGCCCCGAGCGAATGCCACCTGGTTCTTGGTCGACGGCGCCATCACGATCGTGGCGGCGGACGACCCCGTGGAGCTTGCACAGAGGCGCGATTGCGTCGTGAAGAGAGCCCGCGATGAGGACGAACGAGAGGAGGTCGACGCCCGTGGGTGGTCGTCCGCGATCCGAGAGCGCAGCCTCGCCTTGCGCCGCCGCCGTGGCTCCGCTCCCTCTTGTTTCTCCCGCGGCGGCGGCACCACCGTCGTCCCCGACCCCCAGGAGGAGCAAAGCTGCACCCGGGAAGTGGCGCCGGATGTGCTCCATGGTGAACAAGAAGCCAACGATGTGCCTTTGGTTTGCAGGGAATACTTTTTCGTGGCCGTGCTGTAGTGTAGATCCAGCTATTAGAGGGTGTGTCCACTGTGTTCTTGTAATTTATCGAGTCCAATTCTTGATGTCGAGCTAGGTAGCTTTGTTGTAAAGATGATGGAGCTGCGTAATCAAAGAATCGTTCTTGTCTTGCGTTTTCTCCCTGTTTTTGTAATGGAGCTGTGTACCGATCCAAGAATCGTTCTTGTTTTGCGTTTTCTTTGAATACTGTCATTTAACTTTGTCGATCGCAAGCTTAAGTGCCAAACCGACAAGGGCGAACGCCGCTGCGAGGGCTGCCAACAAATCAATGCCATTCTAGAGCCTGGAGCGGCGGTGGCCCACCGCGCCGCCCCAGCGAATGTGTTCGCGTCCACGCCCCCACTCTGTTCTCTATTCGTGCGCTCCACCGCACACGGCCGCCGCGGTAGCGTGTCACCGGCACCGGCGCGGCGTGCCACGAGATTGTGGAGACATGGCATCAGGAGTGGGCAGCAGGTGTGCACGGAAGGAGTGTGCGGAGCTGATGCCCAAGAGGGGTTTGATGAAATGCCAAGCGCACGTCCGGCAGGTGTTCGATGAAATGCCAAGCGTTTGTGGCGGAGCTCCTGCTTTGGATTCTAGCTTCACCCTCCCCCGAGCTGCAGCATCACAACCTGGCAGTGACATGGTAGCTGCGCACGACTCAGAGTCCCTGACCCAGACCCGGATCAGCTCACGGACGTTTCTGAGACCATCACGGCCTTGGCGACCGTGGACGCCGCTTCTGCTGCAATCTCGACACCGCCTGGGACGTGCATCAGCTCCTACACAGTGAGAGGAGCCCCACATTCTTCCCTGCTTATAGATCATCGTGTTTCTTTCACTGTTGTGGTTAGATCGAATGACTTAAGGTGTTAGCGCATAAAATTTGTGGGAGGTAATAATTAGGGTTCATAATACGTCTACAGTATGATCCTGTTATGACTGTGAATCGGGGGTTTTGATGAGGAATTTTACCAGCTGGAGGTAACCTATGCTCGTTCGATTTTTGTGAACTCAATTTCATTGCTTACTGCATTTATAGGTCAAAGGCATCTTCATGCTGCAGTCTGCTCAAGCGGCATACCTAGAAATTTATTATGAGACCTGATCTATTTAGTAGAGATCTAATTTAAGGAGACATTTTCTTTCCTCTAAATATAAAATATAACGCTGCAATCAAGTGCTTCTTGAGCGAACGACGAAGGTGTCGCATAGTCCCAAACCTGGCATCACGGGTTTAGTAAATCTGATTTGTTTTATCCAACCGGATATTTAGCTAGTCAGACGAAAAATACCATATTACCACTCCGATATGTCTAGTGAATTTCCATGCAAAAAAAAACATTTCCATGCACCCATTTAAATGTGACAGAGCCCAAACCAAAAAAGATCATAAATGAAAAAGAAAACTGTTTATACTACTGCTTAGCTACAAGTACGAGGAGGCCATGCTCCTCACATCCGAAGGCATGAAGGCCAGCACCACCAGCAGCATCAGCATGCACACCGGCACCAGCAGCAGCATCGCCGGCGGCGGCGGCAGCGGGGGCAGCACCAGCGGGAGCACGACCAGCGACACGGCAACGCAGGCTAGCACGAGGAATGCCTCCGTGCTGAAGCAGCTCGACACCGGCGACACATTCTTTTCTTGTTCCCTTCGATTGATCATCACATGTTGCGTCCTCCTACTCTGCCTTGCCCGGTCCTCGAGGATCTGGGTCTCCAATGCCATGAGAGCAACTCAAACAGCATGTAAGAACCCAACAGGTTGCTTATTTCTCTCTTCACCAAGATGGCAAAATGGTGTGGAATCGAAGTTTCTTCTGAAGACTGAAATCTGAGCTTTGTTTCTGAAGGCTGTAAATCTTCTGACAAAGATTGATATCTTGGCTATCCAACTGCTGCATCCAGTAAATATCAGCTTCTTTGGGAGATTTGTAGTGGTAGTATCTGTGATAAAAATGATAAATATTAGAGATAGTTGTAACATAGAAAACTGGCAGCAAGCTGATCTGATTTGTGATGGAACACATCAAAAGAACAAAAGGTTACACCTGAAGAAAAGTACCTCTGATCTTGCACGTCCAACCTGTTCTTAGAAGCTGGAGCTAAGCAAATGGTGAATGGCAACTAGAAACTTCACAGAAGTAGGTAGGAGAATGATGATATGAGGTGGAATTGTGTACATTTGACCAGGGGAAGGAAGAACGAGAGAAAGATCAAACAAATGGATCTGTGGAAGAATGAAGAAAGTGCGTGTGCCAGCAGCACAAAAGGAGCAAGATTAAATGGAGACTTTTGATGCTGAAGCAGCAGGCAGATATGCTTGTGCAGACAGAAAACTTGTAGCATCTTCCCCCTTTTTGTGATGTGTCTGGGGAGATGAGCATGGTTGGAAGACTGCCATTTTTATCTGTGGACTAAAGATAGCGGTTTTGAAATCTTGGAAGCCTACGGAGGGAAGGATAGGTACATTGCATCAGGGACCAAGTGGAGGGAAGGTGGACCAGAGGCTTTCCTCCTTGTAAGGCACATAGGACTTTCTATTTAAATCTAATTTCGGGACCGTCCGATCGGAACGACAGGCATGGTGGGAAAAATCTGGTCCACTATTAAATCCAGATTAAAATATGTTTTATTTCAGGACAAGTAGTATGGAGTTCATCTCCAGTGTTCTTTCATAGTGACATCTAGTGCCGTCAATTTATATCATAGATGGGATTTAGGACATGTGCTCTACATATACAAGGTTTTTGGGTGCAAGTATTCTCCGGAGTTTGGGCGAAATTTATTCGGTGGATGTTGATCGTATACAAAACATATAGTGCATGCACACCAGGAAATTGTTACAGTGGTGGAATTTGTTCCCATGTGCTTGAGTGCGAGAGATATTCTTCCAGACCACTTTTGGAAAGGGGCAGGCAGGCAGGCAGGCAGGATTGCTAGCTGCTCAAGGTTCCTCCCCCCTTGATGCACTTTTCTGTGCTGGTACAATCTTCACCTATCGCATGTTACTATACTATTGCTAACCTTCCAATGGAAGTATATATGCTGTAGTTGCAGACTTGCAGTTCAGCCGGTTCTCCTTGTTCTAATTGAAACCAAGAATAGTAGAGGGTTCGCTAACTCAAATTCAGACATGCCTTTTTTTTAGTGAATTTCGTATAACTCTAATAAAACCTCTGTTTTTTACGAGTATAACTCTTAAGCCCAAGTTTTATGGTCAAAAGGTTTCACAAAACCCGACCATGTCGAAATATCTCATTGCCACCGGGTATCTTCCCTCCAGCGGATCAACCATAGAGCTCCCATCCGATGTCAATTCGCTCCACCGTCGAACTCAATGTAGGTGGATTGCGATGTTCTTAGAAAGGGGTTTTTTTTTAACCAAAGTCTTTAAAATCATGGGTTAAGTGTCACTAGCCAAGGAATACGGGGTTTGGCGCCACTATGAGTCTATGACAACATAATTTAGAATTATCTGAAATTTATTCTCTTTTTATTCTTAAAAAGGCATATTTCTACTTACATGCTCATCAGCTCATGAACATCGGTTAGAAGTGAGACCACGTGAATCATCTGGATGGCTCATTTTCTAAATTTTAAAGCATTGTAAGGTTTAGTTCCACATTATTAAGGGAAGGAGGAGGGAACCAACATATAAGATGAAATTCATGTCTTTCATTAAAATATGATAAAGATGTCATGAGAGGCTTGAGCTAAACATACACGCTCATGCGTATTTGCGTATTTTTGTGTGAATATCTACATGACTTGCGATGTGCGACGTAGTGTAACTATTAGTACATAAAATCCACTTATTTGTTTTCATAAATCTTGTTGTTATCTCCTCATTAATCTGTCATTTTGAATTGTGAATTCAAATGGCTTAATTCAGTGTTAATTATGTTGGTTACTAATAAGCACTAAAGGGAATTAAAGATTACGGTTACTAGTGTGAGGCTGCAGCTATATAATATGGGGAGAGTCCAAAACCTCTTATAAATCTGTATTGATCTGTGATTGGGCCTGCGGGTATAGTGGCCTAATGGACATGGGCCAGGACACTAGTATAGTGGGCCCAAGGTGCAATGAGGGCAGGAACACTGGTTTAATGAGTCCAGGATTGCGCAACAAGTGGTATCAGAGCCCAGCTGTCCAGATATAGATCTTGTGGACCTCAAGGTTGCGGGCCATGGTTGGTGAGCTGGAACGCTGGTGTAAGTAAGCTCGGTTATGACCGATTTGTGAGGGAGAGATTTGTTGGGTTTAGTCCCACCTTGGTTATAGATAGAGGTAGAGCACGACTTATAAGAGGGAGGGTAACATCTCCTATCAATCAAGTCTTTTATGGAGAGCGGGTCCAAGATCTCCTATAAGTTCGTGTTGCTTTGTGATTGGGCTTGTGGTTATAGTGGCCAAATGAACCTGGGGTTGGAATGCCGGTATAGTGGGCCCAGGGTGTAATGGAGCTGGAACGGTTTAGCGGGCCTGAGATTGCGCAACATAGATTGCTCTTCACTACATCAGCGCACAACCCTACACTACTTCCAATTGTGGAGTTGTTGTAAGTTCTCCTGAAGAACTATACTGCTCTGTTGATCTTATTTGTACTACCATACCATGATGGTGTACATAATTAATGTTTACATGCTATTGGAAATATTATTTACATCATTTACTCATTATGAATTAATTAAAATATGGTTCGTATTTATCAACAACATCTAGATTCAATAATAAGTCAACGTGGTCTACTCTTTGTGAATACAACATAGAGCAACTTCTTTCCGACTGCATTAGTGATAGGTACCGTAGCTTTGATTCGGATTTTACGCACCTTTGTTGAAGCTGCTATGCAATGAAGTGGGGGCTTTTGTACTTTTGTGCATCTGTTTCTCCCAGATCTACGATGCAAAGCTGCTACACACTGGAGATGCTTCAGGGAGCTACCACGACATAGGATGAGCGCCTGGTGCGCGTGGATACGCATATTACAGAAAATAATATAAGAAGAGGTACTACTTTTGTGAAAGGAATATGTCAAGACAGTAATACAGTTCAAACTGGTTTAGTACATTATATTAGTCAGGCTCCGTGGCCTAGTTTGTGCCGGCTAATGATGTGGAATCTGGAATTTCACGGAAGAAAAGTGCGCCATATATTAGGTTCGCAGAAAAGTGCGCCATATATAGGTTCGCAGATGTTTCGCCCTCACAAGAATAGGTTCGATGCTGGCAAGTCGGAAGTATGAAGCACCACGTGGAAAACATGTCCGTCAACAATGCATAGTATAGTGCGTCTGTATTGTGACGTAGAGAAAGAAAAACGTGTACTCGGTGGGGTTTTTATTCTCCTAGGTTATTATTTTATTTTATTTTTTAACGGCATTCTAAGAAACACGAAATAAAAAGTGAAATCCACCTATCACTATGATTGCCCTAGAGTGCTTTCTTTCGAATCATACGCCCCTTCTGTTAGATCTAGGCGTAGCTTTCTTCCATGAAATCAGTTGTTGTTCAAGTTTGAGTTTGGCTAGTTGCAAAGGATGAATTTTTCGAAATGATTGAAGAACTTTGCCGGTACACTATGCGGGTTGCCTAAGCCAAGGAGAGATGGTAAAATAGAATTAGGGCAATACGATAATTTTTTTAGGTGATGGGCCAGCCATGCGAGTGGCGTCAATAAAAAGGAGAAAGAAAAGCTCTTGGCAACTGTTAATGATTTAGACAAGATGGCAGAATCTAGGAGGCTGTCCAATGCTGAACTAGCTAGGCAGCGTGAGGCAACTGACAAGCTAGCTAAGCTCTTTCGGGAGGAAGAGTTAAAATGGTACCAGCATTCAAAGTCTAGATATATCCTTGAGGATGATGACAATACTATATATTTTCACCTACTTGCTAATTGACGCCACTGAAAACAATAAACTTTTCAGTTAGAGCAGGATGATGGAGTTATTTGAGGCCATGTATAGTTAAAGAGGTACATCATAGATTATTATTGTAAGCTCTTCGGACCCCCTACTTGAACAAATTTTTAATGATAGAGGAGGACATTCCACAAGTAACTAGTGATAGAATTGTATGATGGTCCAGCCTTTTACTGCATAAGAGGTTTGCGAGGCGGTATTCTAGATGGAGCATAATAAAGCTCCTAGACCGGATAGCTTCCTGGCCAAATTTTATCAATGTTTCTAGGATGTGATTAAGGATGATCTCATGGCGCTTTTCATGACTTTCAAGTTGGAAAACTCCCTCTTTATAGTTTAAACTTTGGCGTCATAACACTATTGCCAAAAAAGCCGAGGCACTCCAAATACAGCAATGTAGACCTAGCTACTTGCTCAATGTAAGCTTAAATTTTTTTACCAAGTTTGCCACCAATCGCAATTCTAAAGTGGCTGAGATGGTGGTACATCCATGTCAAATGGCGTTCATGCCAAGTCACAACATCTTGGAGGGGTTGTTATTTTAGATAAGACCCTTCATGAAATGCACAGAAAGAAGCACGATGGAGTGATATTTAAAATAGATTTTTAGAAAGCTTATGATAAAGTTAAATGGTCTTTTCTACTTCAAACCCTTCGCTTAAAAGGTTTCTCCTCCACATGGTGCAATTGGATCGCAAAATTTGGTCAAGTCGGAAGCGTTTGGATTAAAATGAACGGTGTCATAGGAGCATACGTCCAAACGAAGAAAGGTCTCTGGCAGGGAGATCCGATGTCTTCCATTTTGTTCAATATTGTTACCGACATGCTAACTATATTCTTGAACACAGCAAGGGATAGGGAAGTAATAACAGGAGTAGTCCCACATTTAGTCGAAGATGGCCTCCCTCAATATGTCAGTGTATTATCATCTTCATAGACAATGATATTAAATAGGCCAAAGATTTGAAACTTATCCTATGTGCTTTTGAGCAACTTTCAGGGTTCAAGATCAATTTTCACAAAATTGAGCCTTTTTGTTTTGGAAAAGCTAAGGAATCTGAAGAGCACTATAAGCAGCTTTTTGATTGTGAGCCGGGTTGTTTTCCATTTCGTTACCTTGGCATACCCCTGTGCTATAGGAAACTTAGGAATAGTGATCAAAAAGGGATGGAGGACTGGTTTGAGAAACACATAAGTAGCTGGAAGGGTGAGAATATGCCCATCGGCGGTAGATAAGTCCTTATTAAATCAATCTTGTCCAGCATGCTGATGTTTATGTTGTCCTTTCTTGAAATACCTCAGGAGGTGCGGAAGCATTTGGATTACTACTAGTTGCGCTTTTTTTGGTAATGTGATAGTCACAGATGCAAATATAGACTAACTAAATGGAGGATTTTCTATATACCTAAAGATCAAGGTGGTTTGGGAGTACAGAATCTAGAGCAAAAGAATAAATGCTTACTTGCTAAGTGGTTGTTCAAGTTGTTCAATGAAGATGTCATGTGGCAGAGGCTCCTTCGAAATAAGTATCTCCAGTCTAAACTCTTCAATCGCAGTACCCCATCCTATATAATGTAGTGAGGAAGAAATACGCTACAATGGTGGAAGTTTTGTCTATGACCCCTTAAATGTTTCATTCGATCTAGCTATAGTGGGCACAAAACTAGTGGAATAGAATGACCTGGATCCCACATAGCACCTATAACTTTGTCTAACGAGCGTGACACATTCACATAGGCTTTACATTAGAACATGAAATTGTTGGTGTAATCTATGTACCAAGATTAATGAACTCATATGCTAGTTCCATCATAAACATCTGTGGAAGTTGAAACTACCTTTCAAATTAAAGTTTTCTTGTGGTACTTAGGAAAGGGGTAATTCTTACTAAAGATAACTTGCTTAGATGAAATTGGTACTATCCAACACTCTGTTGTTTGACTCTGAGGTAGCTTGTTTTGCATAGAGGGTAGTGTACGTCGCTTTTAAGATACCTGCTCCTACTCGCGTTTCTCATATGCTAAAACGATGGCTGACCGGCATGGAGTATGGGTTGTGATCACAGGTTCTTGTAGGGACGGTGGCTATGTGCTGGTCATTTGGTTGTGTCGTAATGATATAATTTTTAATAAAAAAGTTTTCTCTCATTTGAATCAGGTCGTCTTTAATTGTGGAGGTTTACTGAAATGTTAGGTGCCCTTGCAGAAAATCGAGTTCAAGCAAAACCATGGTGTAGGGGAGCAAACAATTAAAGGCGTTAGTGATAGAGCTCTTTGCTACTAGTAGCTAGCGCACTAGCAGGCGATTGGGCGATAACGGTTAGCCAGCCACATAATTAGTTTCACTTATGTTTTGATTCGAATGTTTACTGTTATACGGTCTCTTTTTGTTTTCACTCTTAAGTACTGGTAGAAATGCACAAATTAGGGAGTAACAGTATTCATTTTTGAAAAAAGGTTGGTTGTTTTGTTTTTTGTGATGTTTGTACAAACCAAAAGATAGTTATTATCTACGGTGTCTGAAATACCTAAAATTACATTACGTAATTTAATTACACTACGTAATTTAAAATTATAGTATTAAAAATAGTGATTTTAGTGTAATGTTACTATCTATTACTATCTATTATATTTGAGTTGGTGGTGATGGTACGTCTTTTTTCTTTCCGATTTTACCCTTCCACCAAGTAAAAAACAACTTCCTCAACAAACTCTCCAACTCTCAACAAACTCTGCTAAACAGACTCCAATCTTTACGTAACTCTCAACAAACTCTGCTAAACATACTCCAATCTTTACGTTCTGAGTTAGTTCCTTCCCCACACATGTGCATAAATTTTGTTATATGTGTGCATGTGTCACTACGTCGGAATAGGCCTCTACTGACGGGCGTGTAATCCCCTCTACTGACGGGCGTTCCGCCCGTCAGTAAGCTCCTGTCAGTGGAGGGGTCGCCATCACTGACGGGCACGTTGCCCGTCAGTGGAGATGCTTACCAGTGACGGGCACATAATGTTAGCCCGTCACTAGTATTTACAAATCAGTGACGGGCTCTTTCAATCAGCCCGCCAGTAGTACCTTTTTTAGGATTTAAAAAAATACGCAATATTTCAGCACATTTACATAAATTACAATATACATACACAAAGACACACAGTTACATACATCGCATATACACATTTACAGCAATTAGTTACACAGACACAGCAACTTACAACTTTTGCATAAAGTAGTACTGTAAATCATAGCTTTTCATTCTAGACCTTCGTGTCCTCGTCCCCAATCAGCAACACCTTGCACATTCACATCAAGGAGCAAAAAAAATCAACTAAGTCATTATCAAAAAGTAATTCCAGAAACATTACATGTAACTGACCGAAATAAGCATGATTAGAGATATCAGAAAAGAGGAGAAGGGATAGCATCTGCTCTTATCAGTTTAAAGAAATAGATAAGCTAGGAGGTAACATCTGTTCTTGTTAGACAACTCAGAAGATATAGTAATCTGTTCTTGTTAGTTCTTAGGTCAGACAAGAACCTGACAAATTGGACGCTACACTGATAGGCATGCAGAATACTCTAGATAACAAGTTACTCCAGAATGTTCTTTCCCTGCAACTCCATAAACCTGACATATAATGGTAACAGAGGCAACTGCTGCTGGTAAGGCAATTTATAGACATTGCAGCAGGTGCCTGCCCAAAAGTGTAATCCTGTGAAAACCACATGAAATCGCTGTCAGAGTTCAACTACTGAGATAGATCACACATAGTAAAATACAACATAACTATTAACATAGATCTATCAGGCAAAGTTCATAAGTTATGTAACACACAAAGGCCAAAACTCGCTCAAAGACCAACCCCATGTGGGATGGCCTCACGGGCATGCATGCCTAACAACATGCTTGCGCCCTTAGTATCACCTTGAAAATTTGCACTTGAGTTGAATTCTACCACACTTCCGGGTTAACTCATTTGAGCAAAACAAGGACAAAATCTCAAACGAGGTGCTATGCATGTTTGCCTGTCCCACATGGGTATTAAGCTTTGGAGCGAATTTTGGGCCTAGAGTGTTACAAGTTTACATTTATTGTGTTCTAGAGATGATCATATTGCAGCAAAATGAATGCAGGAAAACAAATGGCATTCAGAAGGTCAGAACCATATGGTGAAGCTCTGCAGGCAGCTCTCTACCCCCGCAGCCGGTGCCATGGCCGGCCGAATCCCCTGCGCGGGCCGGCTCAGCCTCAGTCCCGCATCTGCAACCTCAGCCTAAGTCAAGATCAAGCCTGATACCAGACCGGCATAGAACCCTACAAGTGGGGAGTGGAAGGAAAGAGGACTTACTTGCACCGCCACCGCGGTTGCGGTGCGGTGAACTCACTGCCATCCAACGGTGACAGCCGTCAGCGAGGTGGAGGCGGCCAAGGCAGAGGCGGCCAAGGCGGCGAGGTGGCGTGCGCTGGAGGTGGCGCCGGATCTGGAGCCGGCGGTTCCGGAGGGCAGGCGGCGAGGTGGAGCTGGGGGTGCGGAGGGAGGGGGGAGGGAGGCAGCCGGCGAGCTGCGGGTGCCAAGTGGTGCTGCTGCCGCCGGGGGAGGAGGAGGTGGCGCCGGATCTGGAGCCGGCGGATCCAGAGGGCAAGCGGCGAGGTGGAGCTGGGGTACGAAGGGAGGGGGAGGGCGGCGGCCGGCGAGCTGCGGGTGCCAGGTGGTGCTGCTGCCGCCGGGGGAGGAGGAGGTGGTGCCGGATCTGGAGGGAGAGCCCGAGGGCGGTCGGCGAGGGGGCGGTAGGGGGAGGCGGATGGATTGGGCGGCGTTGGGGCAAAGGGAAGGGAGGAGCACGGAGAGGCAGAGGGAGGAGGAGCTCGGCTCCTTGGGGCTGTCTGGATGGATGGGGAATGGGGGGAGCGGCGGCCTGTGATGGGAGAGCAGGGGAGGGTGGGGGTGCACATTTAGGGCTTCTTTCAATTAGAGGAAAAGTAGAGGAATCGATGTAGTAAACTACCAGTGACAGGCCCGATAAACATGCCCGTCACTGATAATAAAATACTAGTGATGAGCACGTTTGATCTTCACTGACAGGCACTTGTGGTGCGCCCATCACTGAAGGCTGCCCATCAGTAGAGATGCCAAGTTGCACCTCTCGTCCCACTTTTACTGACGGGCGAATGTTGTGCCCGTCAGTAGAAGTTGGCAGTCTCGCCTTGTGCGTTCCTACTACTGACGGGCACGATCTCGCCCGTCAATGTTGCCTCTAATCAGCGACGGGCCTTCTATTGCCCGTCAGTGATGATCATGTAGCAGAAGTGTTTTCTGAGGTAGTGTGTGTTGTACGAGCACAAAACAGTATATTTTATTATGGACTTATGGTTTAGTCAGAATATGAGATATTATTATACTAGTTGAGGTTCCGTTGCAACGCACGGGCGTCCTGCTAGTAATCTTTAGTTTATTGGTTATATAGGTAGTGAGACGGGAACGAGAATGTTTGTACGTCGATCCAGAGGTACAATCACCTATTCTTGTGGACAGGCGATACAATAAAATTGCTTGGTTCCCATGCGAGCAATATGGTCCAACATCTCGCTGGAGAACGGAATACCATTGCCATCCCTATCCAGCAAAGCATAGCAGGATACTACAAAGAAGAAAAAACTCGGCAAAAGGAGAAATAAGTGGATAACGTGAAGCAAAGATATTTCGACGGTGCATGCATGCACCTGCGCGCGCCCTTGTGCCGCTGCACGAATCTAATCGCCTTTTCGCTGTCATTTTCAGAAATTTCTCAAATATAAAAAGTACTTTACAAATAACTTTTATCACGAGAATATACATTACTGTATGAAAATATGCGCAAATGTGTTCCACTAGTTTGTACGATTTACCTAGTCACAAATAGCAATCTTACGTGTGTATCAACATATACACATATTGTGGTACTATATACGTGAACCTTGCTCTTGAAACATGTGCACGATCAGTGAAACAACGTGTATCTGCGCTCCGGAAGCTTCCTGGCGTTCGATCAACCTCCGGGCGTGGATAGGAGGCACGCACCATATGTGTGTGAGTGTGATGCGCATGAGCAATGACGGAACTTAAACTAGATTGTAGAGGGGGTTAATCTAGCAAACTGTGCAATAAAATCCTAATAAGCACTTGCCAATTTATTCATGTCGTTTAAAGAACAACTAGTTAATGATACTTAATAGTGAAATTTTCATTTAGAAAGATGGATCAGGGCTCAACATGGCCCTAGCTAAGCTCCGTCCTTGCACGTGGGTTATACGTCGTGCCTTGTATAATTCAGAAAACATATCGCATTATATATCAAAGTTATAATTTGTTTGAGTACACGCGTTCTATAACGATACTTCTTTGTACCGGACGGAGCAGGGCCGACTCACGTGACCTTTTGCGCAACGAAGTTAGAATCTAACACAAACGTTCATTGACGATATAGCAGAAAGTAGAGGAGATTAAGTTAACCCTGGAGAAAGACCAACAGTTAAGGAACAAAAGAGAAATAAGCAACGAAAATGCAGAAAGGAAGGAAGCTACCAAGAAACCAGAAGTTCATGCATGAATTCCTCCATCAGCCATCGAATTTTCTCATGCTGGATCGATTCAACGAACATGCATGCGCTCCATTTCTACGAGTGTTCAATGAACTTGCGTGTCTTGACCAAATTCGGTGCTCTCCCAATACGTAAGCATCTCCTCACAAAAAAAAATTAAAGTGCTAGCATCTACTTTTAGCTATATTAGAGAAAATAGCCTATTTTTTAAAAAATAATAACTAATATCTCCGTATTTCGAAAACTAGGAAAGATGGGCCAAAAATTACAGACATACGATGTTTAGAACCACTTCCAGGTGTAAACGAATAAGTAGCGTACGCACCTGTTCTACGCATGTGGCCTGGATGCTCTTTGGTCCCGATGGGAGGGAGAATATATCCTTCTCCCTATGGAATTTGCAAGAGGAGGGCTGTGTGGATGGTCTTCCTGAAATAGGTGAAGAAGTTAATAAACTTTGGAATGAGGTCATGCATATATTGTAAACCAGATAGTTACTTGACATATTACCACTGTGGTATAGAATTCATGTGTTGCTTGGCTTATGAAAGAGTTGGGTTCAGAAGACATCGCAGCTAGATTCCTCCTCGCATACAACCAATTTCGAGCACGCCGTCCAACTACGTTGGAAAATGGTGAGGGATGGTCATTAAGGTGTGCCCTCTCCTTCTCCTTTATCCATTTCTAAAATTTGTGGGTGCATACCTAGACCTAGTCTGTGATGTTGGGTGTTCTTGGCCATGAGCGCTTTCGTCGCAGCTCTTTTGACCTTAAATTCTTCTAACTCTCCCATCTTCTTAAATAGAGCCCACATCACTTGGCCCATCCATTTGTGGATGTCCAAGGGCTCTTCGTCCTTCGCGATGAAGACCCAACGAAGAACAAATTTGAACTCCTTCCACACTTTATTAGCCAGTTTGATCGTGGCTCTATCGATGCAATCCTTAAGTTTTGCTGGGATGACAAAGGAAGTATGGATATCATCGACCAGAACTTGAGGAAGGTCTTTGTATATCTTCTTCCAAGATTCGAAGATCAAGGGCACACCCGTGTCTGTGCGACGATGCTGCATGTAGTTCTCCATTTGGCCACATCATCTTCCGGCGCGATCGGAGCCTTAGATGGACCTATCTCTATTATGGGGAGTCCGCGCATGTGGATTTTTTGTTGCTCGGGATCCACCGGAATCACTCCCGAACATGCATTTTAACTTCATTTAATAACATGCCTTTTCACAATGAATAATATAATTTTAAAAAATAGTAGATTAACTCACCCAAAGTTTGCATAGCCTTAATCACAAAACAATTCACCAAAATTTTGCATAATCATAATAGGATTTAAAAAAATAGTGGATTAATGGAACTCACCTAAGTTTTGCATAATCTTGATTCACCAAAATTTTGCATAACCATAAAAGAATTTAAAAACATAGTAGATAAATGGAAGTCACGAAAATTTTGCATAATCATAATCACAATACAATTCACCAAAATTTTGCATAATCATAATAGAGTTTAAAAAAGGTAGATTAATGGAATTCACCAAAGTTTTGCATAATCATAATCATGATACAATTCACCAAAATTTTGCATAACCATAATAGAATTTAAAAATAGTAGATTAATGGACTCACCAAATTTTTGCATAGTCATAATCACAATATAATTCACCAAAATTTTGCATAACCATAATAGAATTTTAAAAACAGTAGTGGAGGCCTCAGCCATGAGAGTGTTGCCGGCAGTGGAGGAGGCGGCGGCACGGGGACGATGCCGGAGGAGGTGGTGGCTGGGGGAGAAGGACGTCGGTGGCCTTGGCTCAGGGAGGAGGGTGAGGGTGGTGGCGGCTTGGGAGGAGGCTGAGGGCGATGAGGGCGTGGTGGTGAATGTCAAGGACGGCGAACAACTTTGGTCGACAGAGACGGAGGAATCGCGTGGTGGCTTCAGCCAAAGGCAGCAACGGCACCGAGGAAGCGGTGCTCGGGACGACGACGATGGGGAGGTGGCGTGTAACAACCTCGCTTTTTGGCAAATTTTAAAAAAATTTAAGAAAAGGATGTCGCTTAGTATAATTATAACGATTGTACTTTATTTAGAATTTTTCTAAAATAATTCAAATGTGTTTGAATTAATTTAGAGATTAAAGAGGGAGATATTTATGTTTTGAAAATTATCTTCTAAGTTTTTGCCCTTAGAAATATTTTTACTAGGTTCTATATGCTCTAAAGGTTTATGAGATTTTTCCTGGATTTTTAGAAGCTTTTTTGATATTTTTCTTACCCCTTTTCTCTTTTCTGCATTTTCCAAAATTAGAAATTCCTTTATTTTTCATCTTGACCGACGGGCCTCATTCCCGCCGGCCCAAACCTCCCTCCCGCCGGCCTAGGACGTGCACCGCAGCCCATCTCCCGTTTCGACCAGAGCGGGCCACTGCCCTCCTCTTGGGCCCCGTTTGGGCTCCCGCTCGCCCCCGCCTTGGGCCGCACCAGCGCCACCGGCCTAGCAGGCCTGACCGAACGCCTGACAGGCTGGTGCACCTCTTGGGCCACGCGCGCCTGGCTAGGTCCCCCCCCTTTGGGCTACTCCGTGGGCTACCGCAGCGGCTGCTGTTGCCGTTGCCTGCGCCGGCCCAGCAAGGCCACCAGCGCCGCACGCAACAGCGCAGCGCGCAGCATGTAGCGCGTCTAGCACGCGTGCATTGGACACGACGCATGGCGCCACCACGGTGCAATAGCCGGCTGCAGAATCCGTCTCGGCCACGCTATAAACGTCCTCTCCCTCCTCTATAAATAGCTAGGGCCTCCTTTTCATTTATTGACAACCGAGCCCCATGTAAAGGAAATCCCATCTACAATTCGCCGCTACCATGTGCCTCAACACCGTCGTCGGAGTCCATCGTAGCCACCGAAGTTCGCCTAATCTCACCGCCGCATTGCCGCCATTTCACCGTGAGCATCTCTTCTCCTCCTAGTCTCTTTTTCTTCTCTATTGCTTTCTTAGCCGAGCCATGCACACAGTAGTAGAATGGCCAGCAACTAGCCATGCATTGATCCACTGCTATAACGTGCACATCCCCTTTACGGCTTGATCCCCAAACCGCTTCAATCTATCTTCACATCATAGATGTTAGCAGTAAAATGAATGTATTAGAACCCAATAAACCTCCAGGTGAGACCGGATTTCAAATCCGATTGCTAGATTTTAAATCTATTCAAATTTGAGTGAATTTTGGCTGAATTTCAATCTAACTTTGTACTTGATGGAAAATGTGAAGGTATTTTATTTTTCATAGGTTACTGGCATGTATAGGAGACACCTGAATTTTTTTATGATTTTAAGAATTATATATGTTTTTATATAATTTTTTTGTCTCTATTTTAAATATTAAAAATATAAATACTTTGTGTTGTTCTAATTTTGTTTAGAGTAATACTTACTGTTTAGAGCACTGTGGTATATTTTGGTAATTTGTTATCACCATTTGACCATGTTAATAATTAGGATATCATTTCTGGTTATTGTTCGCGTACCAAATATATAGTATCATGCTTATTATTTTTTCTATAAATTAATATTTTTACTGTATTCTTTGTTAGCAAATATTTTTAGATGTTGTATATTTAATATTTATGCAATATGATTAGGTTACATATAGAGTTAGAATTTTATCGCATAACTTGCTTTGGTAGAATTAGTTGCAATTATTTCACAATGACAAAAGTTCTTATATGTTACTAACTTTATTTATTCAATACAACTTTAACATGACCCCTTTTAACTAATATCATGTCTAGGGCTCGCATTATTAATTATACGGTACCCAGCATGTTGGAATTAATTATGCAAATAATTAATATTTTTAAGAAGTAATATTATTAATTAAATAATCCAGATATTGCTATTCCGTTAATAAGGAAAATAATAAATATATTATTTATTTTATTTTAGTATTAATGTACCATGTGCTTGTACCAAATAAATACCTAATCTAATATTTTGTCTACCTACTTATTACTATTATACATGGTTTCGACCCCTCTTTAGAAGACCCCAAATTAAGGACATCTTAGGGTTAAAACCCTCTCTTCGACACAATTTGTCCATCGTCGACTCCCGCATCTTCTTTACAGTTGGTTTTTTTCTTAAAGTGAAAAGTTATTTATTTTGTCACTTATTTTGCGTTACGACGATTAGGCAGTGACGACATCGACGTCGGACCCGACTTCGAAGATCAGCAGTTCAACAACAAAAGCATGCCCCCTCTTCTTTGATCATGTTAATCTTATATTTTTAAATTCATTATATTTTGTCATTTATAAACATGCATGTTGGTTTATTCCCGTAACTAGCGTGTCGATTGACATACATGTATCTTTATCCGCTTGTCGCCCTTTTACTTGATACCCTGAGTAGATTATTTAATAGTTCAGAATAGAGTAGAGATAATGCTTAGCCATGCTTAATTATTCCCTAGGATTCCTGACTTGCATCCTCGGAGGAACGATCTTCGGATCAATGTTGCTATTGAAACCTTGTTAAGCTCGCTAGGCTAGGGTCGGATTCCCGTTGTTTCCTTTCTCTCTATATTCTTCATTTTCTACTCTGAGTTAAATTTTACCATCTAAAGGTGCGGGCGGCAGTTGGATCAGGGTTGAAGGAGCAATTGGCCGCCCATATCAGTTAAGGCCGAAGTCATGATTTTGAGAAGTGTGAAAATAGTACGACTACATGCCTATGGGCACTAGCTTGGTTGAGTAGGTTAGTCGTGTTTTGGTGTCGACATCGCCGTACCACAGAAGGGTGGATATAGCTCCGAGGACCTCGGCACAGATGGGAGGCCGGAGGGTAGGGATGCACTCTTAACTCTGTGTCAGATTTGGTGGGCATGTCGCATCGAGGGGAGATTGGCTAAAAGATCCTGTCATGGTCACCATACCGACACACCGATGGGCGTGTGTACAAGCCCAATCAGCTTGGCATAAGGGGACGATCGTGTCATGTGTGTAAAGTGCACAACCTCTGAGAGTGTCAAACTAATCGATTAGCCGTATCCATGGTCATGAATGTCACATAACTCATTCCTGATAAAAAGGACATGTCTTTCTCCGCCTTGCTATTTCCCTTTACCCCGTTTCTATAAAGTAACTAGGTGGTTGGAACCTATGGACAAGTATTGGCCCGATGCCTTACTCATATATGTTGGTCACGGACCCTCACATTTATGAGAAATATCCCTGAGATAAACTCTGATTTATATCAAGCCGCCTTTGAAATTATCGTAGTATTTATAATCAAATTTCTTTTCTACAAAATAACCATATAACCTTCCCTTGCAACCTCTTATACACTGGTTTAGGTGTTTCCCTACGAGGAGGCACGCTGAGTATGTGAAGTACTCATCGACATGTTTCATTATGATGGTGGACAGATGACTACACTGCCGAAGATGCTGACGGCAACTACTACTACGGTGAGCCCGAGGAGTGAGATCATGTGAACTCCGTTGACTGCCTGTGGCTGAGATAGAGCCTTCTAGTTTATCACTTTCTTTCCGATGCTTTATGAACTTTAATGGTCATGTGACCAAGTACTCTATTAAAGCCATATGGCTTCTTACATCAAGACTATGTTGTAATAAATGTGACAGGGTGATGTTATCATTTTGATTGTGTTCATCAGCTTGATCCTGAACTGATGATACATAGACGGGGTCAGGAAGTTAAGTCCAGACTCTCACACAGTAGCGCCCAAGGAGGCGGTGCTTGGGGTAACGACGATGGGGAGGCGGCAACACACGGGGAGGCTGCGGCGCTCGAGCAGCCTAACTTAGCAGTTTTTTGGATTAGGCCAGAAAGAAAACCCTAGAAACTTTATATGGTGGGGGGTCATCGTAGGCGATTCTGAGCCGAAACCACCTACGATATAACCACATTGCAGGCAGCTCCAAATAAGAACTGCTTGCGATGTGATTTTCCAGAATAGCTATTTAAATTGAATGATTTTTTTATTTTAGTTCCATAACTTGGTATGATTTCACTATAAATTGAATGTTTGTTCTTCTAGTTTCATAATTTGAATGATTTCACTATATAATTAATGTTTTTTAATTTCATAACTTTGAATGATTTCACTATAAATGCACATAAATGCAAATCTAAACATGACATTATGAAATCCACATAATTGCATACTGAATATGCTTCTACTTTGTTAAAAACATGAGTCCTTCATGATGATCATCATGTACATAGGTAGCTTGTTCTGATTTGGTTCATCCTCGACCATTATGTAATCTCAAGAAAAAAGCATCTCGTAAAATTGATTGTACTCATCATCATCCACTAAATCATCAACTCCAACAATGCTCCTTTTTGAGTCTCTAACTACATGCTGCCTCTTATTTGAAGGATTAGTTACGTAGAAGATCTTACCAATTTGATTTGGTAGGACAAATAGTTCATCTTTGTATGCAGTACTTCTGAGATCGACTATCGTGAAACCGTACTATCAACTCCAACAATGTTCCTCCTAGCCATATCTTGAGTGTTGTTCTGGTTTACGCTCTTCTAATCCTAATCTCTGGTGTAAAATGTGTAGCCATTTATGTTCATCACTTGTCATGTCACTACTGTACATGATGGTCCTTCTGCCAACCATGTGAGTGTAGGATCACCTAACAACAGCCCATGAGGTTGCTCTTATAACCATATGTTGAATTGACGGTTGTGCTCTTTCGTGACCCAAACACCTGTCACTTTTGGATTATACTACCATAGCTTGGCTTTGTGTCAGTTGATGTACAGGCCCAGTACAACCATGTGTTGCAAGACGTGAAATGGGCTTGATCAATAACCTTCCATTGATGATTGATATCTTTCTTGCCAATAGTCCCAATACGCCCAAGTCTCCCCTCATTGTGAGATTCAGGCAAACCTATCAGTTTTACTGTAGCCATATAGTCAATGCAGAATTCGATAACCTCTTCACTTGCATAGCCTTTGAAAATGCTCCCTCCAGTTGTGATCCATTCCACACAAAGTGCTCCAGAATCCCCATGTGCCTCTCGAATGGTTACATGCTACGTATGAACACAAGCCCACACCACTTCATCTCTCTCTCAAGATGCACAATGAGATGCTCCATGATATTGAAGAACAATGGGGAAAATACATCTCAAGCTGACATAAAGTTTTTGCCACCTCCTCCTAAAGAGAATCTAGTTCTATGGGATTAATGACCTTCTAAGAAATCGTGTTAAAGAAAGAACATAACCTCATGATTGTCTCTTGAATCTTGGTAGATAGAATATTTCAAGTAGCACATAACAATTACGAGACTTCATGCCAATCAATTTCAAACCTTCCATTGAAACAAGTCTTCTGATGTTAGAGGAGTAGCTGGAAGAAACTATTCACACCATGTAGGAACTAGCACAACTCTGTTCTCTCAGCCTTGGAGAGAGTATAACAAGTAGGTTCACAGAACATCCAACAGTTTTTAGTCTCATTCGGGTGTAACTCCTTTTTGATTCACATATCCAACAAGTCAAGCTGTGCTTCGAGGCCATCATTTGTTTTGCCCTTGATATTTAATGACAAACCAATCATACTATCCCATACATTTTTCTCTACGAGCATGACATCGATGCAGTGACTAACTTGTAGGTGCTCCTAATTAGGTAAGTTCTAGAATATCGACCTCTTCTTCCACACGACCTTCTCATGTATTGCCTTCACTTTCCTTCCCTTCCCATACGTAAATTTGATACCCTTAACCATATCATATAAATCTATACCACTAAATTTCCTAGGAGGTGTACCGTCCTCGTTTCCTCTGTTGAATTTTTTTTCATTCGATGGTATGGGTGATCTCTTCGAAGGAACCCATAGTGACACATGTACATAGTTTTCTCCAAATGCTTAAGCCGCACACTAGCGATATCATCCAAGAAGTTCATACATGCTTTTTGCCCTTTCGTACTCTGCCCTGAAAGGTTACCAAGGGTAGGATAATCATTTATAGTGCAAAGTAGCAAGCTGCACAAATTGAAGTTCTCTCACTTGTGAGCATCAAATAAATCTTCCCTGTGGGTCGACAGTTTATGTGATCGTCCATCAATTGCTACAGGAAAATATCTTATTCATTCCCAGGTTGCTTTGATCCTTGCAGAAGTATCGCCATCATAATGTACTTCTACTTCATGCACAACCAAGGAGGAAGGTTATAGATATAGAGATTCACAAGCCAAGGCTATGACAGCTGCTAATGTTTCCGAATGAGTTCATTTCATCTGTGGTCAATCCAAACCTTATGTTTCTTAGTTTCATGTCGTACTCTTAAAATTTTCTATTGATGTTTCTCCATTGGATGGAATCAGCAAGATGTCTAAGTTTTCCATCATTCTTGCGCTCCTTAGAATAGCCTTAAAATCAACAAGAATAATAAATTTTACCTTAATCCAATCCCTAGATCGACATTCTCTCTTCACCAAGCTAGATCTTCAAAATTATTCAAAAATTTGAGCCAATCACTAACCTTAGATCACCAATGCCAAGTGGATATGCAATATCTCCCCCATATCCACGGTTCTTTTGGACCAACGGGAATCCAAGCCACCAAATCGTTGGAGCTCTGGCCGTTGTGAGAACTCAGAATTTAAGACAAGACTCAGGTTGGGGAAAGCAGTGGCTGGTAATAGATGGGCGTCTTATAATCGGCAATTTTGTAGAGATATCGCATGCAATATCTTACTCATCATAGGCGGTTCTTATAAAGAACCTTCCATGATATCTGATCATCGTAGACGGTTCACATCACTGGGAGTTAACCCAGATGGTGCCTTTTGTGAACCGTATGTGGTTTCCTACACTAGAGGAAGTTTTTGGAAAATCATCCCGTGATGTGGGGTCTTGGATGATCCATCCTGTAATTGTGAGCAACAACCACTTTTCTTTTTTGTGTAGGTCACACTTGATCATATTTTTGCATGATTTTTTGCAAATGCACATGTTCTAACATGATGCACAGATATAAAAATTTTGAGAATTTTTCGAGATGCACAAGCATATAAACACTAAAGCATCCACCCTTGCATGTACATTTGCTTTTCCCCAAGAATAAAGACAGCCTCCACACTTGGAATCTAAGAAAAAGAATGTCCATACTATTTTTCAAAATACAAAACCCATTTCTACCTTTTCAACTTTCATGATTTTAAGTTACTATTTAAAAAATATAGAGAAAATAGTAATGACTGAATACCCAGCTCAAATATATCTAGACAGTTTTGAATTATCTTAGAGTTTAGCCTCGGTTCTCTCCTTTCCTTGCCTACATGGCCCAATCCCGTCCTTCCACGCATGCGGGCCTTGGTACACTTCCGACGAGCCCTCATAACATGGCAGAGACCCTGGAAAACTCAGTCCTAGGGCCCTACAGGGCCCATTTTGCCTCTCCTATTGTGATCGGGACCTCTTAGAGGCCATGGCTCCAGCCAATTGACCTCCCGGTCTTCCAGGTGCGTGAATTGCTGGTTGCTGTAGTCACCAAATCCGTCACCGTTGCCTCCTGGTGTGTGCATCACCAGCTGCCTTGGTCGCCAGATCTGGTTTCTCCTGTGCTGCCATATTTGTCAGATCTATCGCACGCACCGGACATAGGACCACCACGTTGCGCCATCCTTCTCTGCCACTACTCCAGCTACCGACGTGTAGGTGCGCACATGGTAGGCCTTAGACGGCATGCGTCCCCGCCATGACAACAGGCTCCTTAGTCGCATCGCCAAACACACGGTGCACCTGCCGTGTCCATGTCAGTTGGCTCCTAATGCGCGTTCCTAGCACGCTCGTTGTTTCCTGGTGGTCGCCACGCTGGGCCGCTCACCATGCTGCGCCACGCACCACGTTGCCAAGCAAGTGATGCACGTGCGCTAAGCCCACACCTGCTAGCTCCCGGTGCGCACTTCCACTGTGTGTGTTGCCTCTGCATACTCACCACAGCATGCCGCTTGCCACGTCTATCACTTTTGGGTGCAACCCTCACCTAACAACGATGCTGATGGGGCAGGCCGGCCTTGCCTAGGTCCAACTCCTGAATTGTTCATGTCCTGTGGACCAGAGGAAAAATCACTAGGCCTAAACAGGCCACTCTAGCTGATTTTCCTCTTCTCTCGTCAATTTATACATAAAATCACGAGCAAAATCAGGAAAAGTCAAGAAAACACAAAAGAGGGAAAAAACCCCAGAGAGAAAAATAAGGTCCCTAGAGGTGCGACTTTTGTCTAGGGATTTACTTCCCTCTTTTTTTTCAAATCAAGCAAGGGAGATGCATATCCATCCCCAACAACCAAGTACAAAACAGATATTCCTTGGAGAATTAAGCACCCCAAGGTCAATCCAAGCACCAGAAGAAAAATACTCGCAAACTCAAGAAATTGACCTACAACCACTCACATGCCTAAGCTTAGGGGCTCCTGTTGGGGAAATAATAATCCTACATGGGCCGGCCGTTAAGATCCTGTGTGGCATTTATGTGGCATAAGCAAGGTCAACAAGTCAATGAGACAACTAGCTAGTCAAAGCATGGTCAAAGGGAAGCCTAAGAAGAAAGAAGTTCATTAGTCCACCATGTACTCATGCATCAAACCCTCTACCCTAGTCCATGATGGACTATGTTATGGGTACCCATGGTCATTTGTGTGGCGTACCCGGTTTTTAGGCCGGGTAATCCCTTGTGTTTACTATACCGGTCCCTGGATCAGTAGCCGGTACACACAAGTCAACCTGTATATCATTGTCATACACGCACTTATCAGAGTATTAATCATATAAAGACCATCTAAGCCGAAGGTATTATACCTGAAGCCCAACGGCTAAAAACTTGCAGCGGAAAATCAAGCGGTGATGTGGCCCATCAATATGCCATACCCGACAGGCAACTGACTGGGGTTACGCCCTAGCTTTCATGATCGCAATCGTATCCTCAGAGTTGATGTCTTTTTCGTCTGGCCAAATCAACAAGCCAGGTGAGTACATTGAATGTACTCGCAAGCATCCCACAGGAGGGTAATACATTTATATTTCGTGCAGGGCTTGATTCAAAGGAGATAGCTCTCTTCTAGGTCTCATGTTATGCGTAAAGTAAGTTTTCACTTTAAATACGAATAATAGATTCGAAGGCATGTTTAGAAATCAAAGAGTTTCACACATTCATGTCATCTCATGAGGTAGTCTTCGCTACCTCCTTTCCCTGCTTTGACCCGATAGCTCCATGTATCAACGTCTAAGGTTCCTAACACTAGCCCGTACTACCCCCGGTAGCACGGCTAATCCCATTCTCCTGCAATTCCTTGCCACCCGCAGCATGGCCTAAATTGCTCTCTTGTGGAAACGTCATGCCCACGTCCTTAATCCCTTTGCCCAAGTTTTTGCAAACAAAACTCAGTCTAACCAGTGTGTGACCTAACCAGTTCTTGTCCATGACTGAGGACGCGGCTATTCGAATAGTTTTTAACACTCTACAGAGGTTGTACGGCTTTACCCACAAGATGTAAGTCCCCCTTGTTGCCGAACGTTATGGATACACTTCACGAGGTGTATTGGCAGGGTTATTACAACGAGGCTTTTCACCCGCTTCCGCACTAGACTTGGACCCGCTAGATAAGATCTACCCATTTCTTCGCTTGTGCCCGGATAGCCCGACACCACAACCCGAAGAAGTGGACTCATCTCTGTGTCGAACCTCTACCCACATATTATGTGGAGCTCACTAAGAGACTCTACCCACGTAATCCCGTGGAGATCCTCTAGGGATGCCAATCTACCTAGCACACTCTTCCTACTGCCCACGGGTCCAGACCCTAATACTTGCCGGGATAATAGGCCAAGTCCTTCCCATAAAAGGCCATGTGAACGTACTGTAAGGAACCTGGTCTGACGGTACTTTAGGCTCGATCCTTGGTTGATTCGAGCAAGACTCCATGTCCATCCCCAACAGCCAAGTCTCTACCGGCTACTCTACCATTCCCCAAACTGCCCTTAGCATTCTTACCCGAATCAAAATCATTCTCTGCTTTTGTTTAGGGTTTTGAAAACAACCGCAATCTTTTTGAACAATCACCTCGGAAGGCATCCGCCAGTCCGAGGGTTTTTAATCCCATATCCGCAAAACGGTTTTTCTCTAAAACAGGTCAAAGCAGGGCTATTGCCTATTCTCCTAAATACCTTGCTGAACGTACGATGATCAGCAATTAATACTAGGGCTATGAGGATGATTCATCGGACCTGAGGTATATGCATCTACTAGGTGTAGCTAGGTCTAGCATAAATTAACGTTGGTACTCACATAGCATGCAGAGTTGCAAACAAAATAATTAAGTTTTCACACCTATGGGATTCAACATGATCAAAGTGGGAAATGCTTGCCTGGCAATATTGCCCGGGCTCGATCTTGAACCCGATTCGACAATTGTCCGAGATTCCTTCGCGCGATATCTCCTAACGTCAGTACCTACACGTCGAAAGAACGATGAATAAATCAACGATGCGGGGGAGAATCAAATAAGAATCAACATACATTCACGCAACATACAAAGCTATGCACCAAACTTCAAAGAGTTTCCGGGTTTTTCCAAAAGATGAGATGGAAATCACATGAGATAAAAGGTTTTTGCATATTGGAAAGCTAGGGTTTGCTAGATTATAAGCATACTAGCATTTAAAAGCTTTTAGCTCTCATATAAAGGTTGGGTTTGTTTTTAGGAAGCCTTAGGAAAAGAATTGATGGTCTTGGGGCTATATTTGAGAAAGTATTTATACTACAACTATATTTGAATTGAATCCATATTTGTAATTCAAATAAATTCAAAAATCATGAAACTGGTATGGGTAGATAGATTTGCATTTTAGAAGTATATAGGAAAGAGAATGGGTTCGATCAGAGTTACGATGAAGGAGATATGGTTGTCCTGTTGGATTGCTATATAGTGGTCGTGCACTATTTAGCCAGGTTGGGTATCAGAACTGATGTCGGAAATGGAATCATAAAGTACGCCTTTGGCATACCGGAGGCGATTTTAGTTTGAGGAGGAAGGAGGATTACACTTTGCTGAAAGGAAAGCGTAGACCAGAAAAGAAAAATGGTTGTTTACGCGTTCGGAACAGAGAGGCGGATTTGCGGAAAACCTTCTTCCCTTAATCCAGCTGCTCGGGTCTACGGTCGGTGGTTACACCTTGGTTTGAACTGGCTTCGCACTAAGTAGGGGATTAGGGTTTAATCATAAGAATTAGAGGAGAGAAGGACAGTGGTCGGTAGACGGCTTGGTTGCGCTCACCGGCGGCGAGCTCTCGCGCGGTGGCCGGCGGCGATGATGTGCCCCTTCGAAAGCGGCGGCGGTGCGGAATGAACTCCGGCGAGCACGCACTGATGCTCTAAGGCACGCAGCAAGTGCGCTCAGTACCTGGGCGCTCGGGACGAGGCGAGGAAGGTGATGGAAGGTCCGTGGCTGCCGGAATGGCTGTAAGGTGGCGGTCTGGCTGAAGAGGCTGCTCAACACTGGTGATGGGATGAACGAGATCAGCAACGGCAGACCTGACGAGTGGCGGTGCTCTGAGCACTTCACCGGCGCGGCTCCATGGCTGAGATAGGGAGGAAGGATTGCATCAGAGAAGAGGGTGGAAATTCTTGGTGCGAACGGAGGAGAGAAAGACCGTGGCGCTTGGAGCTCGATCTAGTGGTTGCGTTCGGTGCATGGCATGGAAGATAAGGCTGAGCTGCTCGGGAGTTAGAAGAGAAACAGAATGGGGAAGAAAAGGGGCGCTCGGTTGAGGATATTGGTGGAGAGGAGCGGCTTAGCTTGGGCGCTTGGCTCATTGCTTGTATAGAGACTAGAGGGAGCAAGAACGGGGAAGGACAACAGGAAGATGGGGAGCTCGTGTTGCTCGAGTTGGTGCTCAAGAGTTGGGGAAGTTGGAATAGCTCGGGTAGGGGAAATGGAAGGGAGATGGAGCTTGGCTGGGGAGGAGTTTGGAGAAGAGGGAAGTGTAGAAATCGACCATGGGGCTCGGCTGTAGAGGAGCAAGGGGAGTCGGGACAGCTCGGTCCTGAGAACACGAGGGAAAGAAGCAAGGTGTGAATGGAGCTTGGGAAGCTTGAGGAGAGAATGGGGAACTCGGGGAAGAGAAACCGGAGCTTGGGGCTGCTTGGATGAGTGAAGGGGGAAGCAAGCTCGGGGATGAAGAGCAACGGAGTGCTCAGGAGCTGGAGCTTGGCGATAGAGGGAGGAGCAATGGAGGAAGGAGCTCGGTTTGGTGACGAATGAGGGAGCGGGGAGTTGATGCTGATGGAAATGAAGGGAGGAGAGAGGGAGCAAGGGGAGCTCAGGTGTGAAGAATGGAGTTGGGCAGAGGGAGCACTAGGAGATGAGCTCGTTTGGGAAGTTCAAGGGAGAAGAAAAGAAGCTCGGCTTGAGCTGGAGCTCTAGTGTGGGAGCAAGGTGGTGAGGAGGAGCTGTTGTGGGGAAGAAGAGAGGAAGTTGGGGAGCTGCTCGGCTTTGGAAAAATGGAGCTTGGCTTGCTGTGTTGAGAAGAGAACGTGGCAGGGAGGGGACGAGTCGTTATAGGAGAGGTGCTTCGTTGGTTAATGGCGGCAGGGCCAACAGCAGGGGAGTAGGCGCCGCTTGCTGTAGCTGAACAGGGAGATTGGGCATTGAAACCAGGTGGTCTGGTGCTGTAGACACGAGCAGCGCTCAGTTGTATGAGAGGGAATGGAAAACGGGAAAGGAAGAAGGAGTTGAGAGAGAAGGAACCTGATTAGTGGGGACCCGGGCCCACGTGGCATAGATGCCCTGGCTGGTCGGTTGGTGCAAGCAATGTGGAGTTGGCAAATTAGAGGAGATATTAGCGGGAAGAGGAGCAGAGAATATAAGAGATTTTTCCTTAAATGTCTTAGGAGTTTTGGGAAATATAAGCTTTTGTTGCAAAAATAGGTTAAAGTCTCAAAAAGGATGATTCATAAATAGCTCAAAATTTTGAACGGATGCATTGGTTGGAAATAACCTAGTTTCAAATGACTAGAACTCGGGCTTGAAAATGTTTGAATCTTGAATTGCACTTCATCGTGGTTTTGCATAGTTGTGTTGAGAGTATACGGTAGAAGTTTATAAAATTTAAGGACATAGTGCATGTTTTGATATACGCATAGGTATGGGGAAGAAAATCATGAATATTGCCCATACGGTTCCATAGGGTGAAAAAGGAAACCGGGAAGGTTTTAGGGGTTTTGGATGAAGTAGCGAACTAGGGTTAGGGTTTTGCGTATATGCGTATATATAAAAGCAATATATCTGTGCACACACGCATAATAGGATGTGGCAAGGTAGATGACAGAAGATCATGTAATTCAGAAAAGATTCAAGGAATATATATGCTTCAATTTCACAAAGGTACCGTGTGGGTACTCAGCTGGAAATGTCGGTCTAGGTTACACCGACTAGGAAAAAGGGAGGAGGAACAAGGGCGGAAGATCTTGGCTTGCTTTGCTTTAGGGTTTAGCATGATTTCAAATAAAGTTTTAATCAGGTGTAATTTAGTTAGCGTTATTAGTAAAAAGTTTTTGAAAGTCCTAATTTTTGGGTTTTGGAAAATCGGGGTGTAACAATTTGTCATAGACCTCTTGCCTGCCTAAAAAAATCCATTAGGGGATGTAAAATCCATCCAATAATGAGAAATCTCATGGTGGAGGTCTAGAGCCTTGATCTTGAAGAGTACCTACACATGCGATCGTCACATTTTCAGTCACCCTCTTGCTCTCCATGGTCAAGAAAACCAAGAGGGGTTGGACTGGGTCATCTTTGAGTTAGGCCTAGGTTAACGAAAGAGGCACCCAACAAAGAGATCATGGGATTTCGGCTCGATATTTATCTATCTATGTGTAACGCCCTGATTTCTAATGACCCAAAAATTTGGATTTACAAAAAACTTTTTGTGTTAATAGAGTTAACTTAAGTGGACATAGCTAAACTTTTACCAAAGAGATGAGCTAGGTTTTAATAATAAAACAAAGCTAAAACATCTTGGCCCTTGTACCCTCCACCTCACCGGTAGGTTGGTAATTCCAAGTCCTACCATTTTCTCTCGACTCCTAGGTTGTCGTAGCCCTAATCACATCCCAAAACCCCAGCTGACAAAGCATGCACACCTTACCTACCAACCTCCATTCCTATACCTTCATGCACGGGCCCTCGGCCTTGCATTTTTTATCATGGTTACAACCTTAGACCCAAACCCAGGTCCTTTATCTTCATCCCGGTTCCATTTGTCATCTATTCACCAATCTAAGAACGCATCCCTCCATATATATGGCTATATACATATATCTCCACCTGCTTAGTCGTGCCACCTTTTCTCTCTCCTACATGTCCTATCTTGGTTATCGCTCGGATGTCCTCCGCAACCTCTTCATTTCCTATACGTGTGATTATCTAATGTTGGGATCATATGCCCATCGTCTCTCGCCCCATCTCCTTTGTCTAAATCCGTCGAATGCCAAAACTTATGCCTCTGCACCTTCTATCTTCCTCAGGCTATTCCATCATATATACATGCTTCCGTAACACCCGAGTTTTTTTTAGCACTTTCTAAAACTCTTCTACTAGGCCTTATTAAAACCCTAATACTTTTCATCTGCATTTTTACCTTACACTTTCCTCACATGATTTCATGTCATATAGCTAAAACAAGAGGTCATGCGTATATGTGCATATATGTAGGTGGTATGCCCTTAAAATAATTTCCATGAACTACCTACTCAAATCTTTCCCAAAATGGACAACATATATGCATGTATATATATGCACCCATCCAAACCCTAATTTCCTTTTACCTCAACAATTTGACGAAACCCTAACCTAGTTCCCCTCCCGACAAAAGGCCAAACCCTAAAACCTAGTCATGGTCTCATGTCATCCAAACCAACCTGCCTTACACCCTCGAGGAGCCCACATGTTAGATATTGGGCCCACATCTTGAAACCCTAGTTTCTACCCCTTCTTCCTTATTTCTTTTCTTTACAACAGAAACCCTAAACCTATGATTTTATGTATTTTATTTGCTCCAAAAATTCTGGACAAATTCTCTAAAATATATGAGATACGTATGCACCTAGTTATAAAATAAAATAATGATGCCTAGTAAAAAAATTTAAACAATATTTAAAACACAGATATGAGCTAATTTTGCATTTGAACTACAACCCATAGCTACACCTCTCAGAAAAATTGCCAAAATTTCACAACATAAGTTATGAATCTAGGAACTCAAATATGCAAAACCTTCGCCAACTTCCATTAAAAATCTTGGACACTTCTACCCTAAATATTTCTCTACATAAAATCTTGCTCCAGAGGTTAAAGAAAAATCCCAAAAATTTCTAGGCTTTCCTATCCACCTCATGATCTTATCCATGCCACTGGCTAACCTTGAAAAAAGCTCCTTTTGCTCACTATCATCCTAAACCCTAGCAATGCCAAGATTGACATCCACTTTTCTCTCACTTTTGCCATGCCTTGCTTGCAATCCTTAATACTGTGACCTTTATTTGAACCCTGGAGGTTAGGGGACATGAAGGTGCACATGGGAACATAAGCAGATACGAAAGGCCAAGCCGATGTTGGCATGCGTAGGCTCTGGACGTGCTCTAGACATGCACAACATGCACACCAGCAACATCTCACATCCGACGTCGTCTACCTACCATACCACCATGCCAGAACTCGTCCGGGGCCTCCTTTGACCTCCTCGCAGAACACCACCATGCCATGACCGGTTGTACCCCCTCTATCCCCGTGCCCGAGCAAGCACAATAGCCGGCATGCATCCTCCGGGCTCCGCCTATAAAAGGAACCCCCTCCCGAGCTCCATCTCCACACTAGCACACTCCATTCCTCATCTCCTAGCTACGGCCATAGCCAATTGGTGCCCGAAGCCCTTCTTCTTCCACCCCCATAACTCCCTCCACCGTCTCAATCTTGCACCAATTCGAGCGGCACGAGTCCTCCCGAGCCAAATTAGCTCTGCCATCATGTCCCTTTCTCCGTCTTGATCCGTTTCCCCTATTCAATTTTCCAAGAGAAGTTAAAACCCAAAAGCCCTAATTCTTCACTGGCAGTAATGCCGCAACCCTTGCCGGCCTATTACGAGCGGTGGCGCATGCTCCGTCCGGCTACCCAGTGGGCGTACGTTCACCCCTTCACACACTGAGCCGATAAGCTGCACGGGCCACTAGCAGGTGGGCTTCCCGCCCCCCTCCGTCGAGCCCAATAATAAGAGTAAGTGGAGGCACAGTAACCTTTTTCCACCTCCCTGCAGAGAATACATAAAATGGCTTTAACTAAAGGCGTAAACCCTCTGGCCAGTTTTCTTTTTTTTAGAACCATTTCTTTACTGGTTTGACCAATTTACTCGGTTTTTGACCGGTTCTCTACAAAACCAAACTGGTTCTGGGATCCTAAAATTATTAGCTATTATTCCATTCAAACGTATTTTGGAATTTAAACCTTATTTGGATATAAATAGAAAGGAAGCTATAAATACTTAAGAAATCGAGTTCCTTTAAATTGCTAGTAGCTTTAAAAATATTTTCAGAGCACCGTCATGTAGGATGTGCACATTTTTAAACGTAGTATTGTCTCTATACCCTAACTAAGCGAAAGAGTTGACACGATTGTTTTTTGAAGTAAAACTAAAAATCATGATTTCTTCCTATAAAGCATCATTATTTCATGACAGGCATGTATTGGTAGAAAATGTGGAAAAATCCAGGAAAGACCTTATGAACCTGGTCACTTATTCACCTCTGACCTAGCTACAGTACTAACCAAATTGTTCTGAACCTAAGGAGAGAAAGAAGCTCAGTACTTTCTTTTGCTCAAATGTTCCGTATGATAAGTTTTCAACGTAAACTTAAGACCCTAGCAACCTAAAATGCTTCCTAGGTTAAAGTCAGGTCATGAGCATACCATAATACATCTTGGTTCTTATTTGGAGTTCATCGACATGGTTGTTTATTCATCATTTTTTTTAAACGTGTAGTTACCGACGTACCGGATTCTCTTAAGGAGGATCCCGATCTTCCGCAGTATCAATTCCAGGAGGAGTGCCAGTACCCGAACTTGCCAGGCAAGCATCCCCGCCTTGATCATGTTGAACCCCATATTCCAAACTTACTTATGTGGATTGCGAACCATGCATGCTATCTTGAAAAGACCATTATTTTATGCTAGTCGTAGTTACACCCTATAATTGCATGTGATCGAATACCCTCACTTGTCGCCCTAGGATTAATCCCTCTAATGGTATGATAATACCAGTGGGAACTTAGGATGTGGTAGCTTATGCTAGTGCCGCCATAGGGAAAATCAAGTTTTGATATATGTTACGAAATACTTGCTCATGTGTAAAATGGAGCCTTAGGGAGGTGTCCAATGTCCAGATGAGAGATTTTTGGTGACAACGAAATCCTAAATCAAACCGGAGCTGATTTGGATCTGGTGAGAGGTATAAGGAGGTGTTTGGGGGAAAGGTTGTCGAAATGAGGCCTTATGTGGCATTGCTAATATCCGGTCCGTTATGACTCAGGATTAAATTAGAGTATTATTCGGATCAATTAAGGACCGAATCTAAGTGCCGCTCGGGCAAGTTTGCATCATACATCCACATGTCTTTTATGGGAAGGACTTAACCTAGTATTCTATTTGGTACTAGCATACGAACCCGTAGGTGATAGGTGGAGTGCAAAAGAGTGGGTAGACTCCAGAAAGTCTTTTTCGCGGTTTAGCGTATGAAGTTGTTCAATGCAAAGGTAGGTCTACATTGTGTCGTGGTTTAACAAGTAATGCGGGAATGGCTCATCTGGCGAGTTCATCGTTAGGGCTAGATGGAGGAAAAGTCTTGTTGTGTAATCCCTACCGGTACACCTCGTGAAGTGTACTCATCAAGCATTGGCAACAAGGGAGAATAACATCTTGTGGGTAAAGCTGTACAACATATGTAGAGTGTTTAAAATCTATTCGAATAGCTGCGTCCTTGGTTATGGACACAACTTGGTTAAGCCATAGACTGGTTAGACCATGTTTTCATTTTAAAATGGGGTATGAGTTTAAGGACGTGGACATGACGTGTCCACAGTGTATATTATGAACTCCGAGCGAAGTAGCGGGAGCTGTAGAAGTATGACCTTCGCCGGATTACGCGGTGGTAGTCTGGGCTGGTAGGTGAGCGGTGACTGGATAGCCTGAGCTATCAGTGTCGGATTGATAAGACGGTAGCTAGTGCTACTTGTCGACTAAAGATTGCAATGTTATAAGATTAGGATGATTCTCCGTTTTCAAATCCGTGCAAACCCTATTACTAGTATTATAAATGCAAACTTACTTTTTCACTCAACATGCAACCTAGAATAGAGTTACCTTCTTGAATAAGCTATGCATGAATATATCTGTTATACTCCCCTTGTGGGATGCTTGCGAGTACGTTCAATGTACTCACGTGGCTTGTTGGCGTGGCTAGAAGAGAAAGAATACACTCTGAGGACGATGACAACGTATGGCAAAGACTAGGGTGTAATCCAAGTCGGTTGCCTGTCGGGTATGACATATCGGTGGGCCACACCAACACTTGTTTTTCTGCTATAGACTCTTAGCCAATGCGCTTCAGGTATATAGATTTGACCATGATGGTCGGTTTATCTATGAATATCTGTTTTTACGTATATGACGATGATATTCAAGCTAATTTGTATGTACTAACTACTGATCATGGGACCAGTATAGGAAGCACAGGGGTTTATCTGGCCTTAAAACCGGGTACGCCACACTATGTCTCTATCTATACATGTATCTAAAAAATTCTCACACTCATCCAAAAGAAGATATATAGACATCCATCTCTAGTGGATCTAAGTTAGAAGGACTCAGATCCAATCTCCACCCTCCATCTACCACCACTTACTCCAGCCAACGATCTGGACCATCAAGATCCATTTCTCTCCACCCTCCCGTGTGTGAGGGTGGAGTGGATTTGAGTAGGTTCCAATCGACTCGCACTTGGATTTTGGTAATTGGGGATAAGTTGAAAAGGAAGAATCCTAGAATATGGTTTTCCTTCTTACTTTCTCATTCTAGTAGCGATGGCTTATAAGGTGCCATACGGAAATAGTTTAGACAAGATTTTGAGTAAAACTATTGCAACAAGATTAACAACAATTAAACTGCCTTAAGAGACAACAGAGTGAAAGTAAACATCAAATTCAGTGTGATCTGAGCCATTCATCTACTTGTGTTTTCTTCTCATCATCTTCATCTAGGGCTGGACACAAGCCGAGCCGAGCCACGAGCGAAAACACAAGCTGAGCCAGGCTCAGCTCGCCACCTGCAGCGAGCTTAGAAGCTGACTCGGCTCGCGAGCCAGCTCGATGCGGCTCACGAGTCAGACCTCCTTCTCATAGACTGGCCCGCACGCATGGACCCACCCGGCTCTGTCCCGACTCCCTCCTGCTTCCCTCTCCCATGGACCACTGCCGGACTAGGGCTAGGGCACGACTCCGCCGGCCCGCTGCTCCTTCAACCGCTGGACGCCGCCTCCACTCTTCACCCAGAGCCGCTACTATTGCTTCACCCCACCGGCACCCACTACTGCTCCGCCCTACCGGCGCCCGTTGACGCTGCCACTACTGCTCCTCCCCGCTGGCTTGACATGGTATCTTTTTGTGCTTTTGGATGTTGAATTGTTCATGCCAAGAGTTTCAGACTTTACATTCGAATCCTTATTGGACTTGAACTTGGTGCATGTATGAATGTTGTTTATTGAGAACTCGAGACTTGAGACTAGTTGACATGTTGAGTGCATGCATTTTTTATTTTATATGTACTTGTGTTGCATGTATGCTTGTTAGTTGTATAATTATTGCATATATACTTGTGAATTGTCAGTTTTTAGCGAAGGTCATGCCAAAAATTTATGGAACGAGCCCAAACGAGCTTACGAGCGGCTCGCAAGCTTTTTGGTTCAGCTCACTGAGCTTTACGAGCCGAGGAGGAGGCTCTAGCTCGGCTCGTTGTGCCTCTGAGCCGAGCCCAAGCCGAGCCTCGCCAAGCCCTAGCCGAGCTATGAGTCTCGAGCTATTTGCGCACCGTTATCTTTATCTTGCACTGTTGGATAACTGAACCCACCTAAGTGTTAGTGACTGATCCAGTTCTTCAGAGAAGTCAAATTCAAACAACTTCAACATGAGTTTATGTTGGATACCTTCGGTCAACTTTTGAGTGGCTATAAATTTTGAGGCTGTGCTGGCCAGTCTTAATTATCAGGAGATTTCCCCGCGAATAGTGCCTCCATTTATTGAGTGCCTCTAAAATGGCTAGAGCTTCTTTCTCATATACTGATTGAATAGCAGCTTTTGGTCCAAGGCTTTTGCTGAATATAGTTAGAGGCTTGCCTAACTGCATTAACACTGCCCCAATACCAGTACCACAGGCATCTGCCTCTGGTAAAACTCTGTGTGAAGTCTGATAAAGCAAGAAGAAGGCATGTGGTCATAATAGTTTTGAGCTGTTGAAAAGCTGCAGACTGGGGCTGATGCCAGACAAATGCATTCTTTTCGAGAGCATCATGTAGGGGGTCTGCAGTATTTTCCATAAACTTTTACAAATCTTCTGTAGTATCTAGTAAGGCCATGAAATCCTCTGAGTTTGGAGATGGATTGAGGTTCTCGTGACTGAAAAATGTCAGCAATTTTACTAGGGTCTGTGGATACCACTTCCTCAGAAATAAGATGTCCCAAATAAGCAACTTTTGATTGGGAAAAGGTACGTTTGCTCATTTTAGCAAACAAGTTGTTGTGTTTGGGTATGTCTAAGGCCAGCTGTAGGTGCTGAAGGTGGTCACGGAAGGATTTGCTATAGATAAGGATATCATCAAAAAAGACCAATATGAATTTCCTCAAATAAGGAGCAAATATGTTGCTCATGAGATTTTGGAAGGTAGCAGGGGCATTTGTCAAGCCAAAAGGCATAACAGTATATTCATAATGACCAAGATGAGTCTGGAAAGCAGTCTTAGGAATGTTAGGTGTAGCCATCCTGATTTGGTGGTAGCCTGATCTAAGATCCAGCTTGTTGAAGAGTTCGGAAACCATGTATTCATCAAGTAAATCCTCAATCACAGGCATGGGATACTTATTTTTTATGGTCAGTGTATTGAGTTGTCTATAATCTACACCAAGTCTCCAGCTGCCATCTTTTTTCTGACCATTACTGAATAAGGGCTCATGCTGGGCAGAATTTCTTCATTTTTTAGTAACTTTGTGATTATGTCTTCCATTGCATTCTTCTGATAGTGTGGTACTATTTAAGGCCTGAGGTTTGGTGGAGTGGCACCAGGTTTCAAAGGAATTGTGTGGTCACACTCTCTTTGAGGAGGTAAGCCTTCTGGTTCCTTGAAAATGTCTGTGTACTGTTGGAGAAGTGTATCAATTTCAGGAGGAAGTGGAGCTGTGTTGGAATCCTCTGAAGGCAGGATTAAGTGTATTTGCATGACACATCCTAGAATTCATTTATGCATTTGTTTTACCAAAGCCACACATTAGCTTCAGTGAATCTATCAGCTATAACTGACAGAATTGATGTCATGTCACCATCTGCAAGGGAACACAGATGTTCTTCAGCTATGTGGAAGCTCTCCCCTGAAAATGTCCAGTTGCTAGATTGACCCACTGATCATATGGCATCCCAAACATGTCATAAAATTTTTCACAAGTAATTAGCGAGCCTATAGGGTCATCACCAGTGAAAAGAGTTATTTCCAGCCGAGGCCCTTTCAATACAACTTCAGCATAATAAGAAATACCCCTAGTTGTATTGCATATTGATTCCTCTGTGCATCATATAACTGAAGTCAAGAGTGAAAAATAGATGAAGGATGGCCATTTGTAGGTGTAACATTGATATACTTCCCAATAATAGGGTTGTGTGAATGTTGAGGAATGTACCATGGGGCATGCAGAATAATGAAATAACCAGAGTTGCCAGTAAACTGTATTGGGGGTGCTATAGTTGCATGAGCTGCCTGGGTAGGGGGAGGGTGATGGGTAGTATCAACTGGAGTTAACCATAACTGAGTGGTGGGAGGGTGGCTGTTTTCTGTGGTGACTGTCATTGTTGTGCTATCAATAAACAATGGTACAGTAGGAGGAAATTTGGGTGGGAGACGTGGTTCAGTAACAGATTCAGACTTCGGTGGTGCAGACATAGTGTTAGTGTGTGAAATGTCAGGTGCATGCACTTCATGAACAAAGACATCATTCAGATTTGTGTGTGGCAAGTCTGAAGGAACTAATCCTAATGGTGTTGAAGGATGCTGTGGTGTTGCTGCAGCAAGATGCACAAAGATAAGAGCAAAGACGGTTTGGACAGAGGCCTGCATTTCAGCGAATTTGCTCTCATCTCGGGCACGGTGATCATCCCCGATTTGGCTGTTGTACCTCTGTTTTTTAGGGTCTTGAGTTCCAAAAGGTCTGCACAAATTTCGCCCAATCTAGCATCCAAATGATCTACCGCCGCCTGGCTTGGTTCTAGTATTATCCGCCATTGCCATGATCAAGACCGGTGCGAGAGGCTACCAGAACAAAACTCTCGTCCCTAAAGCTCTTGATCTGGTCACAACACCAAGAGAACACAAGATCCAGATGGGAATTTTACAGCCGTGCCAACCCAGTGAGCATTGTGAACTCAAATCACCGCCTTAGTGCACGGATCCGTGAGAGAAAGGAGTTTACCATCGGAAAAGTTTCCCGACGACCTTTTCTTGAACACGTGATCTGCACCCAGACAAGTGCCACCGCCGCTAGACAACAACCACACCGCCACCGTAAAGAGCATGGGTGGGATTTGTGTAGGTTCTGATCGACTCGCACTTGGATTTTGGTCAGAATTGGAGATAAGTTGAAGAGGAAGGACCCTAAAACTACCCTAGAGATCAAATATGGTTTTCCTTCTTACTTTCTCATTCCAGCAGCAACGGCTTATAAGGAGCTGTGCGGAAACAATTTAGACAAGAGTTTGAGTAAAAGTAATGCAACAAGATTAACAGCAGTTAAACTGCCTTAAGAGACAATAGAGTGAAAGTAAACAACAACTCCAGTGTGATCTGAGCCGTCCATCTCCTTACGTTTTCTTCTCCTCATCTTCATCTTGGGCCGTTGGATAACTGAACCCACCAAAATGTCATTTACGGTGCTGACACCGTGCCTTTCCTCTTCCTCTCCCACGCTGCTCTGTTCCGTACCCAGGCTCCACTCCCACCAACCCAATGCGGCTATAAAATCTCTCCTACAGCCCACCACCGCCGTACCCTAGAGCTGCCGCCGTGCCGTAGCTTAGCGTCACCGCCGACGCCTCACCCCCCCCCCACCCCCTCCACCTCGCACGCTCGTCGCAGCCATCGACTGTCCCGTTCTACCTCATCAAGATGGATGCTTCGTCTGTGGCGCTGTTCAACCGGCTCAAGGTACGAAGAATTTCTCTTCCAGTGCCCGTGATATCGGCTGCGGCATTCGTCGATCACCCTGCGGGTGCTAAGGGTGGTGGGGCTGTGCATCTCTTCGTCGCCCTTTGTTCCTCTCGGAGGTTGTTTTAGGTATAACGGTTCTTGTGGTACTGTTATGGGGATTATTGGATCCTATTGCCATTTTCTGGTTGCTTAGATTGCTAATCTTGGCACTAATTTTTTTTCTTTCGAGCACATATAATTTTTGAACTGATAGTCGGTAGTGTATTCTGTTAAGAAGCCTTGCGCAATGCTTATCAGTTACCGCTAAAAAGATCATATTTCGTTAGGTTTCCTAGTATGGACATGGTAGAATTACCTACGGACGTAAGTGCTAGGATTATGGTAAAACATGGACTAGAATGCATGTTGCCATCGAAATTCAAATGATGTCTGAATCGTGTTCACGAGTTCCATTTAGAATCGCAAATTTGCTTATGTGTGCTGGTGTTATTTTCTTGGCTTGCCGTCATATGAATGATACTAATAGTGTAATCACATTCCGAGACCTGTCATGTGTTGTTTCTTTGCAAGAAATGACCCCTCTGATTCTTGCGACAGGCTGCTCAACCGTTTTTCTTACTAGCTGGGCCCAATGTGATTGAATCAGAGGAGCATGTCATGAAGATGGCCAAACACATCAAAGCCATCACAACCAAGTAAGCAACCAATCATCATACCTTTGTTTATGTTTGGGCTAAATTAAACCAGTTTTTTTCTCCACGGCAGGCTTGGGGTGCCACTTGTGTTCAAGTCCAGCTTTGATAAAGCAAATCGTACATCATCAAAATCCTTCCGCGGTCCTGGCATGGAAGAAGGCCTGAAGGTGTGGCAAATTTCTATTCTGTAGATCGGGCAACTACTAGTTTAGATAGCATTGGTTGTCTGTAGAATGCACAAGCAATTAGTACTTGCAAATTCAAGTCCAGTTGTAGCTGCTCTTTGTGCTATTTGCTTGTTTTCCTGCAACAAGAGATGATAGTTGCCTTCTCATGGCTTTGTACATCAGCTGTTATCTGGATTTATGGTAACTCTACACATTTAAGCAGTATCAAGCACAGCTCCCAGCAGTGTTTTGTTATTGACTAGGTTGAGGTTCCAGGAGACATAGTAACGGACCAGTAGCAACACCTTTCAGGGCCAATGTCAATTGACTAATCTTTGTTCTGCCAGGTGTTATGTATCTGTCATTGCCTTGCTTTTTTTGTGTGTATTTGTGATGTATGCACTACGAATCCAGGCCCACAGCTATCTGCATGGCAGAGGATCATTCATGTGCTATTGTTTTACTCTTTTGTCTCTTCTTATATATAAGTTTGTTAAGTTGCTATATCACACCAATAATATGTTGCTGGTCAGATCCTTGAAAAGGTGAAGGCGACATATGACCTTCCAGTGGTCACTGACGTGCATGAAAGCTACCAGGTATCCATTTGGTTGTGTTAATCTTGTATGCAAGGTCATTCTTTTCTGTTTTGGAGAGCAAATTGTGTTGTAACTTTTCTAATATTTCTACAAAGTTTAGCATTGTCTATTAGTTACATTTCCTTTATATGAAATGTTACAGTGCCACAGCAACCACTACTTTTTCACGCATATGACAAGCCTAACTTTTTTTTTATTTCAAGTTTGTCACAAAAAAAAAGTCATGAATTTGCAATCACACTGAATAGACCTTTGTTTGAATATATCAGTAGTATTAACTTGTCGAACTTATGCTATGTTTCCAGGAATACATAATCTCTAAAGAAGCAACTCTTTGAATAGTTTTCCTTCATTCTGGAATCTTAATTCAAACCCAGACTTGCTTATCATTCTTGCATTCTGAGAGGTGAACTGATATTTCTGGTAAACATGTTGGAGCTTTTTATCACCAATTCACCCATTGGATGCTTCATACTCAAATCAAACAAAATATCTTACATTTACTGCACCTGTGCTACATGTGTTTATTGCACCTTTTGAATTCACTATCTCCCACTACATATCTTTTGCTCTGAAGTGTGAAGCGGAAATGATTTCTAACTAATTTACTAAATCAGTGTGAAGCTGTTGGAAGAGTTGCTGACATTATACAAATTCCAGCTTTCCTCTGTCGCCAGGTACAACTTAAGTGTACACATGTTTTTGTAGAAAACTGTAGTACTACCAGCTATTTAAGCATGAATCTGGATTTTAATATATCTCTCTGCCTGCCTAATACAAAGATATTCTTATGCCAACAGACCGACCTTCTAGTGGCTGCTGCTCAGACTGGAAAAATTATCAATATCAAGAAAGGACAATTTTGTGCTCCTTCTGTAAGTTGCATTTTGATCTGGCAGTCTTGCCAAAATCTGAATGTAGTACTCCATTTGTTGATTTTACAAGGCATGGTTTGACTTAGCACGGTCTCCAAGATTGAACTTAATTGTTAATTTATTTTACGATATATTGTCAGTAACCACAAAATCATAATAATATTTTTGTACTTTCAAATATGAATCAAATGGTACCACTTTGTGTACACTAAACCTAAATGTAATTGGGCTAACTTTTGGTCAGACGTTACGAAGTTAGATTTTTGAAATTTGTGGGCGTCTTATAAAAATCAACAGAGTACTATTGTTGCTACTATCTACTTTATTGTTGGTGTCATTTTCTGGTTCAGTGATTAGTCTCAGCAAGTTCATGTTCAGTTTGATTAATATTCTACAAATATCCCATAATGTCCTCTATTGGCAGTGCAGTATACGGAAGTTCCATTCCCTGTAACTTTTTCATGAGGGGAAGTGGACACTATTGTGCTTGTTTGGATTTTTTTTTCTCGAGATAAGAAACATCAGACTATAAGATCATAGCAATTTGACTTAAATTCACTGGTTTTTTTCACAGAAATTAGTAACCTACATGAGGTCTTATTAACCGTGTAAAGCAGACTATCGGTTTCATTTCAGCCTATCACCGTTCTGATGATCCATTAAACTTTTACTGAGAATTGTCATCTATCTTCTGTAGTTTGGGTAACCATTATTCTGAAATGGGGCTTTCTGCAGCAAAATATCAAATATGTGTTTATGCTACTTAAAGCAAATGGTGTGGTTATTTTTCAATGGAAAACCTTGAACCAAACATCTGTCATTATGTTATCTTTACATTACTATAAATCCAGAACTTTTTTTTAGAAATGAAAGATAACCTTTCAGTTGAGAAGTCCTTAGCAAATTATTTTACCAGATTCAGTTATACTATTTGTCCTAGTCCTTCTGTACATACGTATATCCAAGTGATCATGTACCTTTACAGGTTATGGCCAACTCTGCTGAGAAAATTAGACTTACTGGAAATCAAAATGTGATGGTCTGTGAGCGTGGCACCATGTTTGGCTACAGTTAAGGCATCTTTTGGCTCTCCTTTCTGTACACTGAATTTCAAAAAAGAAACAGAAAGCATATAATCATAGATTAAATTATATGCTATGATATATGATCATCAGGAAACATATTGCACTTACATATGCTGCTCTTTCTGGACACTCAAATATGTTGTAGCATGGGCGAGAATGATGGTTGGCATGGAGCAGTTAGATGAATAAAGATGAACAAGTAACATCTTAGGGAAAATAGCCCCTAACCATTTCAGCATGTTTAAATTCACTAATAGAAGGTACTAATAGCCAGATTAGGGTAGCCTGCATTTCAGCTGCCATACAACAAAATAAGCCAGACCACCACTTGTCCTTTGAAGCTCAAGCTGTAGGTCTCCTTATTCAGTGTTCAAAGGAAAATAAGCCACTGGATAGTTTTCTGGTTTTCTGTTCATAATTTCCTTGTAATAGATACCTAACTGTAGCCATATCTGACTACTGGAGAATCTGAATTTCGTTTCATTATACACACAGATGATCTAATTGTTGACCCAAGGAACTTCGAGTGGCTGAGGGAAGCAAATTGCCCAGTTGTAAGTATTAGCACCTCACTGCAGCTTCATGATTGCATAATCCACCTTCTGCATAGACCAACCCAGCTTTGTTTCTATCTGATGAACAGCTCTGTCTTGGTTGTCATTGCTGACATTGGGTAGGTATGGACATCTGTTATTCATTATGGGCCTCCTGGCATGACCTTTGGAAAAAATAGAATCAATCTATTTTGCAACGGCGCTATCATAATAAAGATGATACATTTTTCTCTCTATCTAGTGATTAAGCATTCAACTTTTATTCTTATTGCACATTTGCCTTGACATAGCAGAGGTAGTCTAGCTTTTCTGCTCCTTTTTCTGTTATCAATACTTGGTAGTGAATTTATGTTGTTTAGAGATGAATCAGACGACTGTTCATTTTTATATTTATTTTGTTACTTTAAATCTTCAATTTCGTATATTATGATATTGTAATGTGTTGTAGCTGGCAATCTAGCATGAACAAAACAATGATATAGACCACTGATAGAGAAGTATGCATTTCAGGTAGCTGATGTAACACATGCTCTGCAACAACCAGCTGGGAAAAAGGTACCTACCTAGCTACCCATTTGCAATATTTTTATGTTGTTTATGCTAAATGCCCTTACAGATATCTTTGCTCAACATTATGCACATTCTGATTATTTTTGTGTCAAGTGAGTCCAATGTTGATTAATGAAGGAAATCAACATTAAGATTTAAGGGAATAATTTGTATATTTTGTTGTTGCCACTAGTTCACATTGTAATATGCAGCAATTGACCATATTTTATTTACATGCCTCTTTGATGTAAAATTTGCATGGGATTCATTTGTAACTTTTAGAATATATGACGTTCCAGCCTGATTCATCTCTGTATTTCTGCAACCATGGCCAAAGCACGAAGTCCTGGAGTAATATCTATAATGCTCAAATGTTTTAATGGTACCATGAATTCAGAAGTTTTGGTTATATAATATTTTTGCTCTTCTGTTTAGCCATCCTCTAGTATTGAGATCAACTACCAAAACATCGATGACCTAATTAAACGACTTCCAGACTAGTTCTTAATGCATATGACTCTTTTCACGATTTTGATTTGTTCAACTCGGCATACTTGATTCTGTTTTGTTAGCTTGATGGTGGTGGGGTTGCAAGTGGGGGCCTACGAGAACTAATACCATGCATTGCAAGGACATCTGTTGCAGTTGGTGTCGATGGTATTTTCATGGAGGTAGAGGAAGCTATCATGTTGCTTTTTGTTCCTTCTAACTTGCATTCTTGTTATGATCCACATAGATACCGTATTTGTTAGGTTTAATCTGATTCATTATCCTGTGACAGGTACACGATGATCCCTTGAATTCACCATGCGATGGCCCAACTCAATGGGTAACCTCCATCCCTGTTAAGACATTTCATGCACCACCCTTTTTGTTCTTTTTTCATATGTTGCAGCATTCATGATGCATGATGACATCATCACATGTTATTTGTCTGCATATTGCTTCTAGCCATTGCACAATTTGGAGGAGCTATTGGAGGAATTGATTGCGATTGCTGTAAGTTAGACATCCTCCTTTCAGTATAGTGAAGCCAAATCTCTCTCTAAACTCACCGTTCTTTCTTCCTTCTTGTGAAGCGAGCCACCAAGGGAAAGAAGCCGTTCAAGATTGATTTAACTCCATTCAAGGAATGATCTGGCACGGCGGATAGCAAAAGGCACTCTCTCACTGTCCATTGGTTTTACCACTAGTCGTATCAGGACGGATCGCTCTTTGTATGCCACATTTTCTATTTACCAGTGGCTGCTATCTTTGTTGGATTGCCTGTAATTGCTTCTTTTCAAGCATAAGCATAGCAGCCGTAGATCATTGGTTTCATTGCTGAACTACTCTGAGTTGAGACTCAACTCTTTCATTTCTGTCATTTCAGTTGAACCACTTTTCTGAATTTGGACAAATGGTTCATGCCAGAATAAAGGAACACGATTGCATGCTAACAGCTTCCTTCCTCAGTTTGTCCTGATGATAGATTCATACAGGTTTGGACAACGTCCAAAAACGATGCTAATTTACACCTGACAGCAATTTTCCTGGCAAGAACGTACTATTGCCCAGTGTTTTTTCACAAATGAATGTGATGATTAAGGGTTACAAAAGGGCAGTACGTTTAATGGTCAAATGAACCATGAGTAAATTAAAGGATGATTCTTCTTGAGGTAAACCAAAAGAAATAAAAATTGAACTGAATAAGTTTTCAAAGTGCTGGAAATTTGAATGACACTACCTTCCAGCGAGCAATATAATTGCAGGTGGTACCAGCTTCCTGCTCTGTTTATCCTTATGATAAATTTATACAGGTTTGCGACAAAATTGAAAAACAATGCTAAAAGAAACGAATGTGATGATTAAGGGTTATGTAATGGCAGTCCGTTTAATGGCCAAATGAACCGTGAGTAAATTAGAAGAGGATTCTACTTCGAGGTAAACAAAAAGAAAAGAAAACCGCACTGAATAAGTTTTCAGCAGTACGTGCTGGAAATTTGAATGATATTACTAGCATCAGTTTGCTGGCAGTTTTGAGTCAGCAATCCAGATACATACAAGATAATCTAAGAACTTAATTAGCTGTTTATGTTACTGCTTTTGCCGTCTACTCCTTTTCCTCGTGGGTATTTGGCTCTGCTCCGAGAGCTTTTTCTCCTTGAAAGCCTTCACCATGTTGTAAACCTGAAGTGAAGCATCCACCTTACTTACAATTCTGACCAAATTCAGTACAATTTGGCATTCAAAATATTTGAACTGTAATTACCTTCCTAATTCCTGATGTCAAACCCATGGAATCGATTGAACTTTCATTGACAAGTTTCAAGTTTGTTTTATCTTGTCCTTTTTGGCATAGTTGACCCACATCATCTACAATAGAAGAATTAGGCTGCAAAACAAGATGTTTATTAGAAACTAACTGCTTGTGAGGACAGCACATGACTCACCTTTGAGCTTGAGAATCATCAGTTCAACGTGCATCGTCAGGCGAATGTGGGAGAAAATGTGAACATGCTCACCAACATCCTCCCTGAGGATCACATCGGACCTCCATTTAAAATCTAGGCTAAGCAACTGCTTTAAATACTTATCCATCTCTTTTCTCCTGTTTAGCGAATCAGTCTTACTTTCGTCCACGAGAATCGACGGGAACTCCCAGAGCCCTGCAAGGAGGCCCTCTTCTGGCCTCTTTATCAGGAGAAAGACGTTGTCCTCGCCCCTTGTGTCTGCCATCTCTGGCTCCAAGCCTTGGGCAATTTGAACAACACAAACAGCGGCGAAATCGCACCGTGGTTTGGCTTTTGGTACCACTCGTGGATAGTCTACAACTCTAACTGATAAATTTTCTTGGGAAAGCGCTAGTGCCTGGCAGTAGCTAGAGACTGGGCACTGGGAGCAACCGGGCTTTGTCTTGCTGCACAATGTCGCTCCTAATTCCATCATTGCTTGGTTGAAGTCTCCTGGTCTTGAAGGATCAACCAGTTGACCAGCAAGCTCCCTGTGATCAAGCAAACAGTGTTGAAAAGACCAAAGTCATGTAGAAGTTTCAATATCTGTATAAAGCTTCCCAATCCCAAATTAGGTATTCAGGAAAATCATATGGTCGTGGCAGGATCAGTATCAATATGGAACCAAAAGTGAATACGGCTTGCACCTAGGTTAGGTGGAGATTGGTAACTGGAAATCAAGCTTGTAAATTGAAAAAGAAATTGGCAAAGTTAATTGATGGTATAGCTCAGTACTATGCCAGTTAGTTGTTCGGTGTGGAAAATTTTATAACACTAAAAACTACCATATTTGGTACTATTTTACACTAAATGTTACCATTACTGTGAACATATGACCATGTAATAAAAAAAAGATAACTATCACGATCAGCTCTTTCATTGCTCTCAAAGGGATCAAAAAGTATAGTGCTGCTTACCAAAATCTCTTCACTGTTGAGGATTCTTTTGGGTTATCGGCAATAGCAAAAAGCCTGCTCAGAACACGTACAACATTTCCATCCACAAGAGGGGCAACCTATAGTAACAGTAATGTTGCAAAATCATTTGAATATGGAAAGAAGCATGCACACACTCGTTTTGAGAGGAGCTATGTTGTGCCCAACCTCATTGAAGGCTATGGAAGCAATGGCTCCGGCTGTGTAATCCCCAATGCCGCGAACCTGACGAAGTGTTGACGCTGTGCTAGGGAACTCCCCCTTTTCCGCAATCTGCTTTGCTCCCTACTTCCCCATAAAAAAGAAGTGCATCTTATGAAACTACATACTTGAGATTTTTCCTTAACTGCAGCAGTCCCTAGATTCATGCACAACCAAGAGCTCAACACTTTGCATTGACCGCTACTAACATCCCAATCATTTTGGTCAGATAATACGCAAAGATATAGCTGATGGAACACATTCATATTCGTTACTTAGTCTTGTAAGGGAAAAATACTTGTAGAGATGCTTGCGCAAGAGGTTAAGGAGAAGCGAAGCCATACGTTGCATAAACCACAAAACTAGAAAATTTATCATCCTTAATTCCCTACATCCAACGTTCTATGGCCATGAACTACTAAAATTAACCGGTAAGCTGAAAATAAATCAGAGGACCAATTACAGAATAATCATGTCAAAAATCAAACAGGCACTATAATCTCTCTCCTTTGAATGGGAAAAGAAAATCTGAATTGAATTACCAAGCTCTGTCAGGCAAAGCGTCAAACAGGTCACGGGCACCGAAATGGTTGCCAAGCTAGAGCACAATGGGCATTCCCTTTCCTATAATTATGAGCATAATCTGCCATGGCCAATCTCCCAACTCACCTCCAGAAGAAATCGAGCCCTCCGGTAGTACCCAAGCCCGGCCCACATCTCATTCACCTCCTGCGACAAGCAGCCAGAAATCAAGAATTCGATTGTCCCACGCAAAAATATGCATCAAAGATTGAATCTTTCCTGCGCAAGAGAGGTCCGTGTTTCTATCTCTCTATCACGCGCGGTCTCACCTCCTGCGTGGCGGCGGCGAGGGTCCGCACGGTGGGCCACCGCGCCATCCACCGGGAGTAGTAGTCGACGACGACGGGCACCCGCGTCTGCTGCAGCATAACCTCCGACACCCACACCGCGTACGCCCTCTCCTCGCTGCCCCCGCGGGCGCGCCGCCACGGCAGGTCGCGCCGGTGCGCGTCGTACCACCGCAGCAGCTCCGCGCGCATCGCGGCCGGCGCCGCCGCCGAGGGGGCGGTGGCCCCTACCCGGACAGCCGCGGGCGCCAGGTCCTCGATGTCCGCGGAGGGGGGCGCGGCGGCGGCGCGCGGTTTTCTGGTGGGCCGCCGGCTCGTGGCCGCCTTGGGGCTCGCCATGGACGCGACGGGACTGGGTGGGATTTTGAAATGAGGCTCTTGGCGCCAGTGGGGAGAGAAGAGAAAAGTCTTGTGTGATGCGTTGAGAATCCAGAGCTGGCCACATGGGCCGGCCCGGCACGGCATGGCACGGCCCGCCTATAAAAAGGCCTGGCACGGCACGGCCCGTGTAGGCCCTTTTATAAAAGGGCCGTGCCGTGCCGGCCCGAAGGCCGCAGCTCGGGGATCGGCCTGGCACGCGACGTAAAAAGGCCGGCCCGGCACGGCACGGCTGCGGGCCGGCCCGCGTTCAAGGGGCAAACGCCAGACCATATGGCGTTTGGGTAGAGGGCGAAAACGCCAGCGGATACGGCGTTCGGAGTGAAAAAAATACGGCTGCGGGCCGGCCCGCGGTCAAGTCTCTTGGGGGGCAAACGCCAGAGCACATGGCGTTTGGGTAGAGGGTGAAAACGCCAGTGGGTATGGCGTTCGTATTGAAAAAAATACAAAAAAAAATAAAAGGGCCGTGCCGTGCCTGGCCTCGGGGATCAGCCTTGTTCCGTGGCGGGCCGAAGGCCGGCCCGGCCCTTTTTTCGCGTGCCGTGCCGGGCCAAAAATCCGTGCCCGTGGGCCGGGCCATGGCCCAGATGGCTAGCTCTAGTTGAGATTTTTGCCAAAAACGCAACAAAACGATACCAAAATGAACTTTATAATTTGAATTGTGAATCATGCACCCGTGACTTGCTCGTACATGTACGCCTAAATAAGTACTACTACCCGTGACTCATAGGAATCCAATTGTTTTTCTTTGACAAGAGGGCTCCGTCAAGGGGACCCTTTATCACCTTATTTGTTCCTATTATGCGCCGAGAGTTTGACTAGTGTGCTGAAGCATGAAGAAGACCGAGGTAGTTTGGTTGGAGTGAAAGTTTGTAGATCGGCTCTCTCAGTTTCAAATTTACTTTTTGCTGACGATTCACTTATTCTTATGTGAGCAGATAGATGCAATGCTACTAGTCTCGGGGGGCACTCAACGCATACTGTAGGGCTTCTGGTCAACTGGTTAGTGAGGCGAAATCAAGTATTTTCTTTAGCCCGGGGACGTCAGTTGATACAAGGGCTGAGGTGTGCAATATTCTGAATATCCTTACTGAAGCAATTACAGATAAATATTTGGGGCTATCCACGCAGGTGGGGGTTGATAGATCGGATTGCTTCCAACATCTAATTGACAGAGTCTGCGGCATTTTAACTGGTTGGAAAGAAAAGAAGCTTTCTTTTGGGGGGAAAGAGGTGCTACTGAAGGCTGTCGCACAGGCAATTCCGGCTTATGCAATGTCGGTGTTCAAGTTACCCGCTCAAGTATGTAAAGGGATTATCTCAGCTATGTCCCAGTACTAGTGGGGAGATGAAGACCAGAAGAAGTGTATGCACTGGTTCGCCTAGTGGAAAATGTGCACCCCAAATAATCGTGGCGGTATGGGCTTCAGGGATATACAGTGTTTTAACAGAGCTTTGCTGGCGAGACAGTGTTGGCGCTTAATCTGTGGACCTGAGTCTCTTTGTGCAACAATTCTGAAAGCAAAATACTTCTCGTCGGGTGATTTATTGAATGCTGAGCTAAAGAAAGGAAGTTCTTATACTTGGCAAAGTATTTGAGAAGGCATACAGACTTTTAAAAGAGGATATATCTTGCAGGTGGGAGATGGTTCCAAAATTAATATATGGCTTGACCCATGGATACCCGGTAGTTCCTCTAAAAATATTATTACGAGGAGGGGATCGATTGTCCTTACTAAAGTGTGTGAATTGATTAATGAGGAGACTAGAACATGGGATGAAGAGCTTGTGCATGATATCTCTGGCCAGTTGACGTATGATGGAGGATTTTATATCCTGGCCGGGGGCACACAAAAACTGGTTCTTTTTCGGTTAAATCAGCCTACTGTTGTGAATGGAATTTCCAGCATGGGTGTAAACTGGAAAGATCGTCTGATTTCGGCCCTTCTTCTAGTTACAGTTTATGGAAAAAAATATGGTCGCTACAGGTGCCTTCAAAGATTAAAATTCTTGTATGGCGAGTGCTGAAGGGAGCTATTCCGTGCAAAGGTGTGTTGGCGAACATCCCAAGCGGGCAATGTCCTCTTTGCTCTGTTGAATGTGAAAGTATTGATCACGCCCTATTCTTTTATCCCCGAGCTAGAGAATTATGGGGATATCTAGGGGTGGGACCTGCAATTTCTGAAGCTAGCTTGATCGATCGTGTTGGCTGCTCAATGCTGGAACTGCTACTGCATGCGAAGCCGGATTCGGCTATATTACCACCGGAGACTAGTTGGGAGGAGCTCCTGGCTGTTGCTTCTTGGTACGTGTGGTGGGAGCGACGGCAGACGGTCCGAGCTGAAGTCGTCCAAGCACCGGTTCGTTCTGCACAGGCTGTTCTCCCCCTCTGTCTTAATTACTCCAGAGCAAAGAAGAAGATGGTGGGGATTCGCAGGTGTGGCTGGCTGAAGCCGCCGGCGGGTCAGGTGAAGCTTAATGTTGATGCAGCTTTCAACATCAGTGAAGAGAAAGGAGCTACTGGTGCAATGCTTCGTGATGACCATGGTAACTTCATAGCTGCTAGCAATTGTGCTATTCCCCATGTTGATTCTGCTGCAATGGTGGAGGGTATTGCCTTGTGGGATGGTTTAACTCTCGCAGGACATGTGGGGTGCAACAAAATTATTGTGAATTCAGATTGCATGGAGGTGGTTGAGACGATAAAGAACGGTGGTAACTCATTTGGGGCTGAAGCTGCTGTTTATGAAGAGTGTTCTTTTCTTTGCCATGGTTTTGCATCTGTCAATTTTGAATACTATCCCAAAGAAGCCAATCAAGTTGCGCATACTTTAGCGTCTATGTCTGATGGGCAATCTACTAATATGTGGCTACAGGATCCTCTTTGTGTAATCCGAGCGCAATTAGCAAACGATGTAACTTTTATGCCTATTGAATAAAGTTGCCATGGTGGCTTTCCCTCAAAAAAAATATCATTCTCATGCGCTGTACTCCTGTATAAGTGTACCGTACAAAACTACGCTCGTATACCACGACGATACTAGTGTCCAAAAAATTGCGAAATACACTAGTTACTAATAGCAGATGAGTACACTGGTATTGAGAATGTATCGAGTGCTTCTGGTGTTGCCGAGCCGGAAAAGTAACTCTAAATATTAGGAGAAAGCTTGGGAAAAAACTTGACAATACGGATATAAATGTATCTAACGTGCCACAAAATTTCGAACTGAAATTTACTCCACACATTGAGAATAGGAGTCACGGGCAGGTCAACAGGAGTAGAACGGAGAAGAGTGAGCAGATGACGCTACACAAAAAAAGCATGACAACCACTCGCAAAGTTTGCGACAGCTAGTAGCGAAGAGGAAGAGGAAGATTGAAAGAATTATATGCATATATATCATTATGGACCGACATCGCGCATGTCAATGTGCTATGGGCACGAGCGAGCACATCATATGAAAGAAGCAAAATGGTGGTATTGCAACAGCAGCAGCAGCAAAGATTGTCAGCAACAAATCACATCATTTTTATAGATTATAAGTTGTTTCAATTGTGCTAAGAAATATAAGTTGATGCAAAACATGGGTACGATAATAAAAAAATGAAAAGCTATAACAAGATTGAGTAAGAGGTTATGTGTTTTAGCAATTTTCGATGAACACATGCCAATGAAGGCGTTGCCCTCGAGATCGTGATGTAAATCATGACATGATAACAAGGCAACAGAAGATCATGCTTCAAATAAGGTTTGCCAAACAAAATGATGACGGTGAGATATAGCAATGTAAGGCTGGTGGTGATTCACCCCTAGAGGCGATCTATGAAGAGTTAGAGAAATTTGATCAGGAGGCGCTAAAGGAATCATTGAATGTTAGGTTCTCTGAAGGAGCTTCATAGCATTGCCACCCGGGTCACTTTAATGCATGCAGGTCAAGAGCATAAGCTAGGCAAGTGCTTGAGCCTCACAGGATGTCAGAACGTGATATGTTTAGTTAAGACTGGCATTGACAATGATGCGGATGTGTGTTTGGCCGTTGACATCTATGAGATGAACATACAACAGAGGGAAGTAAGTGGAGCATGTGTAGAAGCATCTGAAAGCATGATATTACACTAATTGATGAGATGGTGGAGGAAGATAATACAAGGTTTATATATGATTGACCAATGTTCAGATTTAAGTCATCAGCATTTAGATTAAATTCTTGGTAGAAAACACCTCAAAAAATTATTGATAGAAAGATAGACACTGAGGGGTGAGGAGGAATGGAAGAGGAGAAGCTAAAAATTAGTGTGAAAGTCTATAGTTTTGTATGACAAGATATGGACCTCAGTATTATTGGTTTTTACTGACACACCAATGTCCTTGGCTTATTGTCTAATTGTCTACCGACACTAAAGGGTGGAAGAGAAAGGCAAGAGAGAGAGAAAAAGTGTGTGTGCATATGTGAAAGAGATAAGAGAGAAAGGAAAAGAGAAACCAACGAATACAAAATAATTAAGATTTATCGTTAAAAGAGTATTTTTAACTAAAGACTAACAATGTAATATACTTAATGAAAAGATAGCTATCAAACTTTAATCATATTTTTTTGAGACGTAATTTTGGCTATTGTTTTTTATCTGATGATATATTAAAGCTAACGTTGCGGCCCATAATCAAATAGCAGTTGGCAATATGGACACATAACTACGGAGGAACAATACCAAATATGAGAACTTGTAGTAAACTTAGCAAATACGCAGCCACCTTTGCGTGTTTGAATTAGACCTTGTGCTACAAACCTCCCATGTCTTCCCCAACCTCTTGCTAGATTTCAACCGCAAGCAACCCTTAAAATGAAAAAACGAAGCCAATGTCATGCAGCAAATACTGCTTGATTAGGATGATCAGGGATAACCTTCTCAAAGCAGGCTCTGTTACAAATTTTCCAAATAGACCATCACACAGCTGCTGCTAAGGCATGTAGCAGACCAATGCATAACATCACTCATGTCTGCCGGACATAGACAAGAAAAGCTAACCAGTGATGAAATCGTAGCGACTAGACAATTACTACAAAATTCAAACAATGGCATAACCTACAAGACCCAAGTTCTAGGAGTTCAAATCAACCATAAGCCCATATGACATAACTGTTGGAAGTTAAAATGCTCAATAGAGCTGATCTTAACTTCCAGCTTCCGGATATGAATCAGCAGCCACTCCATCCTCATATCTGTAGGAAGTGCCATCAGTGATCTGAACTTACTATCCTTGGAAGCAGATATCTCGTGAACACTCCACAACTCGTCTTGGTCCATATCAAGGTGCTCTTCAAACACATCAAGGACTTCTTCACAGATCCAATTCTCCGGACTTAGCTTGCGATCAATCCCTGCCTTCATTGCTTTCAAGCAACGCAAAGCTTTCTCAAGGAGATCAGCATCAGGATGAAAATCATCTTCCCCTTCTTCCTCCATGTCAGTAGACACATCGGCATCTTCCTCTTTTCTTCCTTGTTAGTAGACGCATCATCATCTTTGTCTTTTTCTTCCTCACCAGTAGACACATGATCATTTTCCTCTTCTTCATGAGTAAACATAGATATGACATAAACAAGAACGGCAGCAAAGAAAGTCAAGAAGGCCATTCTTCTCTCCCTCATGCTATCTTCATATATATATGAAAAAACGTCCAATGGCATTCTTCCCTTCCTCCTAGATCTACCATCGTCTTAATTCCTATGTGAGCAAAAGACACTTACATCGAGGAACAACTCACTAATGTCCGTCCCTTTGCGTGGCGGTTCTAGGTGCTTCTGGCGACAGTAAGCGACTCGCTGCGAATCCGGTGTTTCCCTCCGCGATTTCGCGCTCGTTCTTGCGTTCGTCCCCGGATTTCGTGATTATGCAAGTCTCTCCCTTGTCTGGCTTGGATCTGCGCCCAAAATCTACACCTTGATTTACTCCCTTTCGCTCCAAAATCCATTTCCGTAATCGCCCATTCCCCTGCTGATCCACCCTATTCCCCATCTGCTCTTAAATCTACACCTTCAAACCTCTTGTACAGAATTAGGGCTTGTGAGAATAAAATCCCCTTTCCCTAGCCTTGGCTAGGGGGGGCAGTAAAGCAGTCCGGGCGGGCGAAAATTGGTGTCTCAGGTGTGTATTTTCGGGTTGAAGCTGAGAATGGGAGGAGGGAAAGCCACGCCAATCGAGGGTGTGGAAGGACGTCTGAAGAATCTACAGCTTTCAGAGGCGGAAAGGAAAGGAATCAGGATTGGAAAGAAACCGGTGAGTTCTTCGACCCCTAAACGCATTCAAGCTGTTGGGAAGCTTTTATCAGATAAGCCAGCGAGAGCAGAGCATATAGGAAGAACCCTAGCTGGAGTTTGGTGCCCTTTAACTGGAGTAGATTGTAAGGACCTGGGAAGGAATCGATTTCTATTTTCTTTCCAATAGGAAGAAGGAAGAAGGAAGGCAGTTGAGGATGGACCTTGGAGATTCAACAAAGACCTATTAGTGATGGAGAATCTTGTTCCAAATAAAACCATTGATGAATATGAATTTAGCTCCATCCCAATCTGGATAAGAGCATTCGGCATTCCCCTGGATAGAATGGATAGACAGATTGGAGAGTTGATTGGTGAACAGGTGGGAGAATTTTTGGATGCGGATACTGATGAGAATGGTGTTGCTAATGCAGAGTACATGAGGATTAAAGTCCGCATAAACATTAAGGAACCTTTAATGAGAGGAGTGACCATTGTGGAGGAAGAGGAGGAGGAGCTCCAGTTTGATGATGGGAAAATGGTTGGTGAGGCTGAAGAGTCTGAAACGACCAAGGGTAAAGGAAAAGAGAGAGTGGTTTCTTTTCAGTATGAATTTCTCCCGGATTTCTGCTATAGTTGTGGAGTAATTGGGCATACAGAAAGAAATTGCACTTCTAAATCCAAAAGGGGTGGGGCTCAACAGTTTGGTTCGTGGCTGCGGGCTATTATAACCAAAAATAGTTCTGGCGAGGAGTCAAAAAGTAAAAGTTCAAGTAATGGTGGTGGTTTTTGGAGGAGTAACAGCGCAGGTAGCAAAGGAAGCAAACAAGGGAGTGATGGTCCATCCTGGAAGAGGAATCTATCTGATAAAACAAGTGGAGGAGAAGGTGAGGCAGATCTTAAAGGCGGAGATGAGTGAGAAGTCACTAGCCCTCTCAAGTTAACACATGAACAGGAATCTGAAATTAAAGGAAACAAAAAGGTCCTGTTTCAAGGAAGCATAACCTCTGGTACATGTGGGAAGTTGGTAGGATCAAGTCCAAACAGAAAGGAAGGTTTGGTTCCTGCAAGTCCATGCAAATCTGAGGATTCAGGAAAGGAACAGGGACGACTTGAACAGGAGTATAAGGAAAGAACTGGAGTCCTGGGTCAAGATACTGGAGCATACAATAAGCAACTTGAAGGCACTAAAAAAAGGACTTTCAGACGGCGTGAACGATGCATAGATGTGCAGCAAAAAAGCCTAACAGAGGGCTGTCTCAAGAAAAGAGCTCCTGAATCTATGGAATTAGATGAGAAGGATGAGTCAGCAAAGAAAGTAAGGATGGAGGTGGATGTATTGGCTAGAGAAGAAACAGCAAACAAGCTTAAAGAAAATGCTGGGCTGCAGGGACAGCCCGGCGGGACAAAATGAAGATTTTATCCTGGAACTGCCGGGGTTTGGGGAATGGCCCGGCAGTTCGAGGGCTTCTGGACCTCCAGAAGTGTGAGGACCCCGATATCCTTTTCCTTTCTGAAACAAAGCTTGAGGTAAGGAGGATGTATCGCTTTAAATGGTTGTTAGGTATGTCACATATGGTGGTGAAGGATTGTAATGGGAAAAGTGGGGGCCTGGCGATGTTTTGGAAGGATCATATCCAGGCAGAGCTATGCAATTTCTCAAAATATCACATAGATATTATGATCACTGAGCAAAATGGATATAGATGGAGGTTTACTGGGATCTACGGAGAGCCGGCTGCGGAGAAAAAATATTTAACATGGAAGCTTCTACACGTCCTGAATCACCAGGTGAAACTTCCATGGATCTGTGCAGGCGATTTCAATGAGATCATGTATGGAAATGAAAAGAAGGGAGGTCCCCCTCGCAATCAAGCAGCCATGGAGAATTTTAGAAGGACATTAGTAGAGTGTGGTCTTTATGATCTGGGCTACTCAGGGGATAAATACACGTGGAGGAATAATAATCATGATGTTAGAAGGTATGTTAAAGAGAGGCTGGACAGAGCAGTGGGCTCTAGAGGATGGTGTGAGCACTTCGCCTCATATCAGGTAGTAAATGGGGATCCTAGACACTCTGACCATAGACCTATTATTATCTCGGTTAACAATACAAAGTTCAGTGGCAGATCTATGGGAGGAGTAAATTCCTTTAGATTTGAAGCAAATTGGTTGGAGGAGGAGGACTGTGAGGCAATAGTAACAAATGCTTGGAATACATCTAATCTGAGGAATGGAAGCGATTTAATGCAGGGGCTGCAAGCAATAGCTATTGATCTAAAAGATTGGAGCATGAACATTTTAGGGGATACACATTAAATGATTAAGAATCTAAAGAAGGAGCTGGAGGAAGTTAGAAGAGGAGATATCAGCCAAAGTCGCATTAATCGTGAACTCCTTTTAAAGGAGAGATTAGACCGCCTAGAAAGCAGATGGGATACTTATTGGAGGCAAAGAGCACATGTCAATTGGCTCCAGAAGGGAGACAGGAATACAACCTTTTTCCATGCCTTTGCCTCGGAAAGAAAAAGGAAGAACACCATCCGCAGATTGAAAAAAGAAGATGGAAGTTGGGTTGAGGGAACAGAACAACTTAAAGAGTACATTGCAGATTACTTCTTCAGCATCTTCTCAACTTCGGCTAACCCAAACAATGAGGAAATTTTACAGTCAGTCTCCCCAAGAGTTACAGAGCAAATGAATGAGTTTCTCTGTGCAGAATATTCAGAGGAGGAAGTTAAAATAGCTCTGGACAGCATAGGTGATTTAAAAGCCCCAGGTCCAGATGGCATGCCAGCTATTTTCTTTAAACGGTTTTGGGGTACAGTTGGCAAACAAGTGTCCAAAGAGGTACTTAATATTTTAAGAAATGGAGAGATACCTAAGGGATGGAATACTACCATGATTGTTCTAATACCAAAAATGACTAACCCAGAGAAAGTCAAAGATCTGAGACCGATCAGCCTTTGCAATGTGGTCTACAAAATTATCTCCAAGGTACTCACAAATAGATTAAAACGTATCCTTCCTGATATTATCTCTCCTAATCAAAGCGCCTTTGTGCGTGGGCGGCTGATCTCAGATAATATCCTTCTAGCATATGAACTGACCCACTTTTTGCAGAGGAAAAGAAGTGGCAAGGTGGGATATGCAGCAATCAAGCTAGACATGAGCAAAGCCTACGACCGGGTGGAATGGAATTTCTTGCAAGACATTATGTTGCGGATGGGCTTTAATAGGAAATGGGTTAAGCTGGTGATGAACTGTGTTACTACAGTTAAATACCATATAAAGGTTAATGGCGACTTAACTGAAGAAATTATCCCTCACCGTGGACTCCGTCAAGGTGATCCCCTCTCTCCATATCTCTTTCTGTTTTGTGCTGAAGGATTTTCTGCTTTGCTTAATAAAGCTGAAATGTCTGGGAAGATAAGAGGAATTAGAATTTGCAGTGCTGCTCCCAGCGTAAGCCATCTTTTATTTGCAGATGACTCACTTTTGCTCCTAGAAGCAAATGCAGAAAATGCTAAGGAAGTGGAGCGCATCCTAAATGTGTATGAAGACTGCTCCGGGCAAGCTATTAATAAAGATAAGTCAGCAGTACTGTTTAGTAAAAATACAAAGCAAGATCAGAGGAAAGAAATAATGGTGCATTTGAAGATACTGAATGAGGGTTTATCAGGAAAGTATTTAGGCCTCCCAGTATATATTGGGAAGTCAAAAACTAGGGCCTTTCAATATATTAAAGAGAAAGTGTGGAAGAGAATCCAAGGTTGGAAGGAGAAACTATTGTCAAAGGCAGGAAAAGAAATACTTATTAAGGCAGTAGCACAAGCAATCCCAGTGTATGCAATGGCATGTTTCGATCTTACAAGATCTCTATGTGATTATATAAGTGCCATGATTGGGAAATATTGGTGGAGCCAAATGGACAAGGAAAACAAAATACATTGGGTGTGCTGGGAGCAATTAACCAAACCAAAGAAGGATGGGGGCCTGGGCTTTAGAGATCTGTATAGTTTCAACCTTGCTATGCTAGCAAGACAAGCATGGAGAATCCTTCAACACCCTACATCCTTATGTGCGCAGGTTCTCTCAGCTAAATACTTTCCCAATGGCAATGTGCTGAGCGCAGAACCGAAAGAAGGTATGTCATACTGCTGGAGAAGCATTTTAAAAGGAGTAGATGTTTTTAAGAAAGGAATTATTTGGCGTGTGGGGGATGGAAGGAAAATCAATATATGGACTGATCCTTGGATTCCTAGAGGCATCACTAGGAAAGTGAAAACTCAACAAGGTTTTCACACTATTACCAGAGTGGCTGAGCTAATTGATTCTATTAATGGTTCATGGGATCCTCAACTAGTCCAGCAATCTTTTGATGAGGAGGATGCTCAAGCCATCTTAAAAATTCCAATCCAAGAGGATGCTGAAGATTTCATAGCCTGGCACTTTGACAAAAAAGGAAAATTCTCAGTTAAGTCTGCCTATCAAGTGGTGATGAACGATCTGGCCCGAGAATCAATCCATGGACTAACATCTACATCAAAGAATGCTGAAGGCAGAGGTAACTTTCCATGGAAAAATTTATGGAAACTGCCTCTTCCTGGGAAGATATTGCACTTTTTGTGGCGATTAGCAAATAACAGCCTACCTTTCCGTTTAAAATTGAAGAGAAGAGGTATAGAGATTGATACAAGATGCCCAATCTGCCAAAGATTTGATGAAGACGGTGGACACTGTTTTACCAAGTGTAAGTTGGTCAAGAAATTCTGGCAACAAGTGCAATTGGAGGAGGTGAGGACCAAACTAATTGCCTGTACAAACTCCTTTCAAATGCTTGAGGAAATTTTGAAGCTGGATGAAGAGTTATGCATGAGAGTGTGTGTCCTGTTATGGTGTTGGTGGCAGGAGAGAAACAAAGCAAATACCGGAGAACAAACCAGGAGTTTTGATGATATTATGTTTTCTTTCCACAATCAAGTGTTGAGTATTACAAAGATTAGGAGGCTGAGGAAGGAGGAAAAACAGAAGAGCTTTCAGCCCTGGTCTCCACCCCAACCTGGTTTCTTAAAAATCAATACAGATGGGGCGTTTAAAGGAGCATCCCAGTCTGGAGGTTGGGGTTTTATCATCAGGAATGAACATGGGAATTCTCTAGCGATGGGTGCAGGCAGGCTAGAGATGGCGAATGGAGCTTTTCATGCTGAAGCGGCAGCAATGTTACATGCTATCCAGGTAGCAGTTCGAATGGGCTATCAGAGGGTCATCTTGGAAACCGATGCGACAGAGCTGAAGCAAGCAGTTACATCGGATGATTATGATCTTTCTGATCTGGGCGCTCTGTTTAGGGAAATTAAGCTTTTGAAGGAAGTCTCTTTCCAATCCTGTAAGGTAGAAGTCATTCCTAGAGTTTGTAATCAAGTTGCTCATTATTTAGCAAGTCTAGGAGCATCCATGGAGCAGGGGAAACAGAGTGTATGGCTAGAACCGTTTCCAGATTTTGTAAAGGACTTGTTTGCTGGCGACTTGTCCAGCTTGTTTGTGTAATGGAATATATATAATGTTCCTTTCAAAAAAAAATTCCTATGTGAGCACGCATCTGAAGGCTCACCCCCATGGACTGAAAAAATAATACTAACATAAATAAACATTTGTCCGATGATGCTAATTCTGGTGAATTCTCTTATACAAGGTTGCCGTAAAAGTTCAATGAGAACTGAGCTATGCATATACACCAAATGCTTAGACTAACAATTCAGTAGATGAACCTTGAAGTATAAAATGTAGGAAGCCGTACAAGATCTACTATGACATATCAGTGAGATTCGCACCCCATTCGTAGTCGTAAATAACCCCTCCCCTCTACTTGCTGTAATTGAACAAGACTCCAATTTTTTTGGTGAAGCAAAATAAAGAGTAAATTGCAGATAACCAATGTATTGCGACACTACTGACACAAACTCACAGGTTTTGTACTTCTTTTTCACTAACCCACAGGTTTAATAATTTCTTTTCCCATTGATCCGCAGGCCAGTCTCCTGGCCCATCTCCAAACAGAGAACTCAAATTTTTCCAAATAAATACAGCAGCGTCTTACCATTCAGACCGCAATCTACTTGCTGCGAAACATCAATAAGAAGTCCATACATGACTACACGGCTCGTGATAAAACAACGTATGGTATTTCAGATCTGAGTTATACATATATGACTACACGGTTCATGTATAAGTAAACAGCTCATAGTGTCACTGTTGGCATTTTTGCAACGATGCACAAACTGACTGTTCTGCAGGTCATAAAAAGATCATGAATCACAAATTAGTTCTTATCACTCCAAATTTCGCTATCCCCTAGCTCACTTTTTCATCAAAATGCACAACAGCACAAGCACAACTGTCCATACAGATTCCCGACAAATTGCAATCTACACGGCCGACGTCCTAAACCCTAACCCCAAATCTCTCAATACCAAGGAACAAATCGAACTGTCCCAAATTCATCGAAACCCTAATCCCCAAATCCTTGCTCCACAAATTTACCGTAGTTTGAAACAAAATCGGACGATTCCCCCCAAAATCCTCCAAATCCTAAACCCTAACCATAAAGAGGGGCGCCTACCTCATCCACAACGAGGGCACGGCGAGCTCCAGCCCTCATCGTCGGCGCAATTGCCGCCGCTGGAGTCCACTTCCTCCGAGATTTTGGCGCCGGGACAAGCGGTAGTACGCGCCGAAAATCTTTTTGGGAACGAAATGAACGAGAGATACAGAGCGCGCGCTCTCGTCAGGGCTCCTATAGCCCAAACCTAAATGGGCTTCTAGCTTCACAGCCCAAGAGCATACACGAAAGGGCGGAAAGGCGGCCGATCTCCGGCTGTGACGTGACGTCCAGCCTCGTGGTCTCCAAGCCACCACCAACCCGTGACCAACCGCAGAGCGAGACGAGCAGCGAGCTCTCTTGGTGTGCTCTGCTCTGCTGTGCTTCCGCCAACATTTCCTCCTCCTACCTCAGCCCAGCTTCCTTCCTCTTCTTCTTTCCGTCGATATCCGCTCCCTGGTAGGAAGAGAGAGTGGTTCGAGAGAGCTTTGTCCATCTATGGCGGAGGAGACCGAGACGAGGAAGCTCTTCTCCCCGTCGGATGTCTCGCCCCACACATCCAGGAAGGACTGCTGGGTCGTCATCCATGGCAAGGTCGGCCGGACAGGGACAAGAAAGGAATCTTCTTTCTTTGTTTTAGCTTCCTTCGGTTGGAGATCTGGCCTGTTTTGATTTCTTGATTTGCTGGTTGGTCTGATTCTCTTTTGTTTTTGTTCTTGTTGCTGTTCAGGTGTATGATGTGACCAAGTTCTTGGAGGACCACCCTGGTGGAGAGGACGTGCTGCTCCATGCGTCTGGTAAGAATGAGATCCCTCCATGCTTTGCTTCTCCGGCTTCATTTCTGGATTTCAAGTAATACTGACTCCTGTAATCCTATTGGCACTAAATTACTGCAATCTTTTTCCATCTTATTGTCATACCTATCTGTTTGTGAATCATGATCCATGTACCAAAATTCATTTTCGTTGGTTCGGTTGCCTTATTTCTGGTGATCACTTCAAACCTCTAGCAGTAGCATCACTAATAAATTTCCTTATAGAAACGTAGTAGTTGGGGAGGTTCAAAATGTGAAGATACACCCAATTGATTATTCATGTCTTGTATTAGTACGTAGAAGTTGATTATTCATGTTTTGTATTAGTACATAGAAGCCTCTTGATCATTGGCCATATTGGTAGCTCTTATTAGCGATGGAAATTTGCTATGCCGTCGAAGATAGAATAGGCCATACATCTTATGATGTCGCCAAAAATATCCATGAGAACACCGTTGTCATGTTACTGTTGCTTTCTTAAAAAGAAGTAATACCACGTTAAACTCATTAGTTGGAAAACAAAAACAGAAGATTTGGAAATAGGTTGTGCCCAAGAGAGACCAGCGTATGGTTTGGAAGTTAACACAATTTTTTCCTTATCCAAATGTTGCTTTCCTCTAGGTCAAATTATCAAGCCTCTCTAATCACACTAGCCTTTTATTCTTGTAACCTGCAAACTGGTTCCATGACAACTTGTTGCCTTTAGATTACACATGTTATAGTAATTTAACTAACACACAAAAGCTGCAATATTTACACATCAGGCGTGCCTTTGAATATGATCCATCCGAAAATGGACACACCGAATTATTGACAAGTTTCTAAAATTGGTTTCATCTGTCTTTACTCGATTCTTGAAGCCTCTGGGGATGCCACGGAGGCATTTGAAGATGTGGGGCACAGCACATCAGCCATCAGCATGATGAACAGCTACCTGATCGGAAGCATCGATGGCTATGTGCCTCCTAGTGCATCAAACGCCGCAACAGTTGGTGGCAGTGATGTGCCACCGAATTCCCGAACGATGCAAAGGAACAAAGGCTCTCCTGCTCCAAACACATTTCTGGACTTCGTACTCCCTTTGTTTATGCTTGGCCTAGCCTTTGCAGCTTGGTACTACCTAACCTTCATTGCCAAGAATTAGTAAATTCGGTGAAGATTTGTATCATTGCACATTTTTTAGTTACTAGTGTTGCTGCAGCGATACATTTAAAGAAGGTTACTCTGGTCATAGTATCAGTTGTACTTGAAGGTTTCTGGCTGTGGCTTGAGCCCCAAAGAACTAGGTGTATTTTCTTTTATTTGTTGCCAAATTGATGATTTGTTTGGAAGTTGGAACCACTATCCCTACCTGTAACAGCCATGGCAGTGTCACCGAGATATGAATGGGTGCAGAAAATTACCTAATTTATGTGCTGAATGTTCCCAGTGATCTTGTACATAAAGAGATCGCAAGGACCCACTGAGTGTGCGGTCATTGTGATGGTGCCTGTTGCCACGGAGGACATCATTGACGTTCTGGGGTTGCCGACAGCACCAAGCTTTGTGACTTCCTGGTCAAGATCACTTTGGCTAAGTCAGCGTGCATGCCGCGCACGCGAGAGCCTAAGCAAGCAAGATGCGCGTGCTGGGAATGCTGTTGTTGCTGTGGCCACTGAGATATTATCAATGGCTCTGGGGTTGTTGACGGCAGCAAGCTCAATGACTTCATGGCCAAGATGTTTCGGCCAGTGCCAACGTCAAGACGTGGTTGGGGAGTGTCCACACCCATCCATACGCCTCGTGGGAGTGGTCGCATTGAACAGCTGAAGCAGAAGGATGGGGCTATTGAACTACAGTGAGACTGCGACGCAGGAGCTGCGGTCTCTTGGACAAGAAGGTGAAGCTTGACGAGAAGACCCGCACAGCCTTCATCGACAAGTTCAAGAGCCCGCTATCATCATGGTCTATATATACCGTCTTGTGAAGAATATAGAGAAGATGAACAAGAACAAAAGCAAGAAGGGTGGCGCTAAGGAGAAGGTGACCACAGTTGTCTCATGGATGTTGCTTGGCGTTTTGGGTCGTTGGTGTCTTCATGTGGTTGTCATTGTCGGGGCTGTTTTCTGAGTTTTTGGTCAGTCGGTGTAGGCAATTAGACAATGTTGTTGTTCGTGTGCGAGGGGTCACATGAGTGGCGTGTTGAGGGTAAAGGCTCGCCTCTACGATGGTAAAGGGTGTTCCGATCAAAATGCGGTCAATTGAGTGCAAAGCAGTCTGCGTGCATTGTTTTGTTCTTTCCCATTTTATGAGTAGTTCATATGCCGTGTAAGGGGTTTTTGTCTGTTTGCCCATGAAAACGAGACGTCGTAGCTCCGGTTAGTTTTCTCGAATTTTTTTTCTAAAATCCTATCACAATATTTAGCAGGTATATAGTAAACATAGAAGAATCTTTTGGTCTAAGTTATGATGCCAAACTCCAATTGATTAGCTCTTGCTGGCAAGTACATACGGTCACGAAACCCTGATATTTGCTTCTGAGTGGATAAATGTTTTTCATTACAGCTGATACCAACCATCGCTAATGGCACATGTCAGTCACCACAGGTGTTCTCTAGGGTGCAGAACCAGACTGTCCAGGATAAATTCTTCTAGTACACACAATTCATACGTCATCAATGTAAATCACACAATTCATGTGGATCTATTCTGCTTCATTAGTTGAACTGGACCAAAGATCATGAGCAGCGACATGTGACTGGAAAATTCACTCTGCATCGAATTGGGAACAAAGGGTGTGCTTTACTGACAATTAGACGAAATTCAGTTACATATCCGTAGGTGAAATATATGAAAATGTGCACCCCTGATCGTTTTTTAGCAGTAGGATGGTAAAATGATTATGCAGGTACACAGAAGATGATAGATACACTGCATGATGGTGCATCCCGGCAACCCAAAGAAGCCAGACAGAACGCCGGCCACATACCGGCTTCCTTCCAGCCATGCCACTGTCAGTCTCGCGCTGAGGTCTTGGTCCCCAAGGCGACACCCCCAATGAGGGAGCAACATTAAAAAACTCTTACAATCCGAATCCTGAAGTTCTCACAAATAAAAAAGAAAATCCTAAACTAAAGATTTCCATATCCTAAGAAACTCAACTGATTGGTCTTTGTAACATTACAGCTCCAAATTAGCAAACCAATCAACTCATTTGAATAAAATTACAATAGAAAAATAAATAGTTGCACCTATTGACCTTGACGCAGTCATTCAAGCTATATTGGTTCATTTACTTGAGAAATGGTGGCTGACAGGGGGTACCCATCCGGGTAGGCCCAGCACGGCAAGTCGGCCCAACGCGCTCGAGGAGTTCCATGGAGGCCCACTGAAAGATCATCTAGGCCCTAATTTGGTTTTGATGGTTAATGGCAACCTAAACTGGAATCTAATGTTTACATTGAGTGTAAACAGAGTTTACAGGTTCTATGAAGAAAGGTTATCCAGAGAAGGATGGTCACCAAAAAGGGTACAAGGTGGTTTCAAGGACAAAGAGATGGCTGTGCTAGGCAGCTGTGCCACAGCTGAGAAGAAGCCGGTGCTGTGCAGGGAGCTGCAAGCAGGGTGATGGTGGCTTGATGCGTCAAGGGCCGTGACTTCAGTTGGTGGCAGGTAAAGCCTAGATTTACTAGTTTCTTTGAGCCCATAAGAACCACCCGTACTATCAAGAGGGATGAAACAGTAGCAGTTGTCTAAGGGAATCTTGCTCATTGCTCAGAGTGTTGGTCAAGGGGATTGGTGCTTTGAGGCCAATTGCCCTGTGTCAATAGCTTTGCACAAAAGTATGTAGCTGTGTGAAAACCCTAGAGCTTTAGGCACCTGTGTGACACAGCTGTGTCACAGGTGGCCTTCCGCTCTATGACTCAGGTACATCTCTGTACCAGGGGAGAGCTTGTAAATGCTAAGGTACCCGCACTGCGATAGGCGGTCTAATGAGTCAGAAGTCTGTCGGAGGTTCTCTCCTTATAGGTATTAGAGTTGAAGTATGCTGAGGGCATGTCATGTGCCAGGACCGGGCTGAGTAGTGCGGCTATCAGCTAAGAGTTCACCTGTGTGCGCTGCCGGTGACACAGGTGTCGGTCTGCCTGAACCGGGTACAGTTGGGCGTAGGGAGTAGCTGTGTCACCGGTGGTTGACACCGGTGGCTCACTTAATCCTACGTGGCAACAGGGTAACGGTCAGGTGCCTGTGGACCCTATATATAGGGGACCAGGGGAGGACTCTGTCCTCAACCTTGCTCAAATCAGTGATTCACATACGACCGTTGCAAAGCCTCCAACCACTCCACAAGAGCCAAGAGCCTAAGGGTTAGTTCGAGTGGGTTTGTGAGTTAGAGCACGAGCAAAGGTTCCTCCAAGAGATTGCTGCTGCATCATCTGTTACTCTTGGAGTTTGTTTGCTCCTAGACGGGTGTAGGAGTTGCTGGTATCACCCAAGCTTATGTGGGCTGAACCAGTAGTTTGTGAAGGTGTTCTGAGGTCTACCTGCTGCAAGGCAAAAGGATCTCCACAAGCAAAAGAAAGAGTCCTGAAGGATCAGGTACTCGGAGAAGAAGCACGATTTAGTGCTGGCCAGCTCTTAGGAGTGGTCTCTCCAACGGAGACGTACCTTCTCTGCAAAGAGTTGGGAACTTCGGTGAAAAACCCCTGAGTCTCCTTTACTTTCTTGTATTGCATGCATATCTGCTTATACTTGCTTGCTTGTGTCTCTTAGACTTGATCTGCTAAGTTTACCTTTTTACCTGTGCTAGATTACCTTTATACCTGTGTGTGATCATCTGTTGCACAGCTGCATCATTCACTTGTATTCATCTGTATCAGCACCTGTGTCACAGTCAGTCTAAGTAGAACACCTGTGTTAGGTTAACTCTTCACCTGTGTCATTCACCTGTGTGACAGCTGTGTGTTAATTTACACATAGTTCCTACCTGTGTCACTCACCTGTGTCACAGCTGTCCACTATTAACTTGTGAAGTTAATCTGACAACTCAAACAAAAGTTTAAAAGAGGAAATTTTATAAGCCAACTATTCACCCCCCTCTAGTCGGCATCTCGGTCCTTTCAATTGGTATCAGAGCAGTGGTTGCTCTTTGAATTGGCTTAACCGCCAGAGTAAAGGATGTCGGGTTATGAGGGTAAAATACCTGTCTTTACTGGATCTAACTATGCTTTCTGGAAGAGGAAGATGCAGACGCATCTTACCGCTATCGATCCAGATGTATGTGATATTGTTGATGCAGGTTATAAAGTGGAGAAGGCTGATGCTCTCACCATCAACGACAAGAGAAATATCCAGAATAATGCCAGAGTTGCCACTGCCATCTTCATGGGCCTGCAAGAGCATGACTTTAACAGAGTCAGCACACTGGAGTCTGCTAAGGAGATCTGGGATACCCTGCAGCAGATATATGAGGGCAGTGACACCTTGAAGAAGTCCAAGAGAGGACTGCTGGAATCAATTCTGGAGAGATTTGAGCATGAACATGGAGAAGACATAAATTCTCTGTACTCGAGATTGACTCTCATCACCAATCAACTAAAGGCATTGGGTTCCAACCGAGTTGATGATGAAGATGTTATCAAGAAATTCTTATCTGTGCTGCCCAAGCCTTACAGAACCCTAGTCTTGATGCTCAAGGAGAAAGAGGGTTTCAGTAGGATGAAGCCTACAGAAGTGCTGGGAAGAATCCTCACTCATGAGATGGAGCTCAAGCAAGAGGGCAAGCACAGCTCCTCCTCAGGACCCAAGAAGAACATTGCTCTGAAGTCCACTGCTCAAGCCCCACTGCCAGACAGTGATAGCAGTGATGATCTATCTGATGACATGTCAAGTGGAGAAGAGAATGAGCTGCTCCTTCTTACCAGAAACTTCAGAAAATTCTATAGGAAGAAGAAGCAGTTTGGATCAACAGATAGATTCAGAGGCAAGAAGCCCTCCAAGGATAACAAGTGTTTTGAATGTGGCAAGGAGGGCCACTTCGCAGCTGATTGCCCCAGCAAAAAGGAGGACAAAGGGAAGAAGAAGGATTTCTATAACAAGAAGAAGACTTTTGGCAAGCATCCTTCTCATTCCAAGAACAAGGCTACTGCAAGAGCCTATGTAGGGCAAGCCTGGGTTTCAGATGACTCTGGTTTAGATGGAGAATCAGGAGAAGAAGAAGTCCAGGTCGCTGGGATAGCAATCTCCATGGCTGACACACCCAGCTGTGTCACAGCCAAGTCAGACAGCTCCAAGCTGAACTCCAAAGCTAATCAAGCTTCATCCACTCCTGCTCCCTTATGCCTCATGGCTAAGGACTCTAAGGTATTAACTGAAGATGATTTCCCTGATTATGCTGAACAAATGGATATCTTAGAGAGAACAGAGAAAGGATATTGCAGGGAGAGGAAGGAGAACATATCCCTTAGGGACAAGCTGAGGGAGCTGAAAGAAACCTGTGATGAAATCACAGATGACAGGGAGGATCTCAAGCTGAATCATGAGAACTTGGCGATAGCTCACGAGAAGCTCAGATCAGCACATGAGCTTCTCCTCAAGGAGCATGAAGAGTTAAAGGCAAAGCATGCCTTATGCATTGATATTTCTGATAATGTTGTTGAAGCTGTGCCTTTACCTGCTCCTACTATCATTGAATCATGTTTAAACTGTGCCAGCAGAATCAATATTCTAACATCTACAGGTGGAGTGGTAGACAACTCTAAAGAGGCCTCAACCTCTATTGTTACTAACTCTGTGGATGCAGTTGAGCACAACAAGCTCAAGGAAGAGCTAGAAGAGCTTAAGAGGCTCATGAGAAAAGGTCTCTGCAGTGCCAACATTGGCATGCAAAACTATCAGCTTATAAGAGCTGAAATGCTGAGAAAGAATGAAGGTCGAAAAGGCCTGGGTTACTCTACCTCTACTGCTAAAGATAAACTGCCTGCTGCCACTAACACTTGTCTTGCAGCAAAATTCGTGAAACAGGCAGGAACTAATGACAACAAGAGTGTTGGTCATGAGCAGAGAAAGAGGAATGAAGCAAGCATTCCTTCTAACCCAGACTATGTTTTGCAGAAGAACGTGAAGGGAAAAATAATGGCCAAGTACATTGGTCGCAGGCGCCTGACGAAATGGGTGTCTGCCATCTGGGTGCCTAAGTCTACTCTTGCCGGTGTCACCGGTGGATCACACAGCTGTGTACCCACCTGTGTCACAGGCAGATCTAACAGGCCACTAACCCATGTGTCTAAGGTTGCAGGTGATTGCCAGCCAAAGAGGATCAAAGTCATATCATCTGTTGCTGATGCTGTTAACCTTAAATACAAATATGCTATATATACATCTGCTACTTTTGCTTATGATAAAACTGCAAAGGGAACCAAACATGTTTGGGTCCCTAAGTGTCATCACTAATCTTGCAGGAAACTGTCTCAAGTGGAACTGATTGGATTGTAGACAGTGGATGTACACAACATATGACTGGAGGCAGAGAGGAGTTTGTAGAGATCAGCAATGAAAATCTTCCAAGTAAACATGTGATCTATGCAGATAACTCTAAAGGAAAGGTAAATGGCATTGGTAAAGTTGCCATATCTGAGAATCACTCCTTATCTAATGTAATGCTTGATCAGATAGGCTATAGTCTGATGTCTGTGTCACAGCTGTGTGACACAGGCATGAAAGTTACTTTCTATCCTGAAAAGTATTTGAAGGATGCAGGTCTGGTAAGCTATACACTGTGAATTTCTATGAACAGCCTGCAGCAGCTCCATGGTGTCTAATGGCCAAGACCAGTGTTGGATGGCTGTGGCACAGGAGGCTAGGACATGCTGGGATGAAGCTTCTGAACAAGCTGAGCAAACATGACTATGTTATAGGCTTGGAGAAGGTGAAGTTTGAAAAAGACAAACCCTGCAGTGCATGTCAAGCCGGCAAACAAGTTGGAGCTGCCCATCGACCTAAGAACATCATGACAACCTCCACTCCCTTCGAGCTCATTCACATTGACCTCTTTGGTCCAACAACCTATGAGAGCTTAGGAGGTAACAAATATGGCTTTGTCATTGTAGATGATTTCTCTAGGTATACTTGGGTGTTCTTTTTGAAGGAGAAGACACAGGTGTACAAGAAATTCAAGCATCTTATTGTCAGAGTACAAAATGAGTGGAAGGTGAATCTTGTAAAGGTCAGGAGTGACAATGGGAGTGAATTCAAGAACTCCAAGGTGGAAGCATTTCTGGACAAGCATGGAATCAAGCATGAATTCTCAGGTCCATATGCTCCACAACAAAATGGAGTGGTGGAAAGGAAGAACAGAACTCTGATAGAGATGGCAAGGACTCTACTAGATGAATACAAGACTTCACCAAGATTTTGGGCTGAAGCTGTCAATACTGCCTGCCACTCTATCAACAGGATATATCTACATCCACTACTCAAGAAAACTCCTTATGAACTGCTCACCAACAGCAAGCCTAACATATCATACTTCAGAGTATTTGGTTGTAAGTGCTACATTCTTAGGAAAGGCAAACGCCTAACTAAGTTTGAAGCTAAATCTGATGTTGGTATATTCCTTGGTTATTCCACTAACTCCCATGCCTATAGAGTCTTTAACACTTCCTCTGAGGTTGTTGAAGAATCTATAGATGTGGATTTTGATGAGTCTTATGGCTCCCAAGGAGAGCAAGTTGCTATTGATGTAGGAAATGAGGATATTCTAAAGAAGTCCACTGGTGAGATCAGACCCACCATCAAGGAGGAGCCTGCCTCACCAAGTGATCAAGAACCCTCTTCTTCATCAATTCTTGAAGACACTGGAGTCCATGATATAGAGTTCGAGTGCAACCCAGCCAATGATCAACTGGACTCAGAAGCCTTCATGCACCCAGCTGTGTCACAGGAAGAACGACCTGTGTCACAGGCAACCCCATCGGCTGTGACACAGGCAGTTGACCCAGATCCCCCTGTGATCAGCCGGCTGCAGAAGGATCACCCTGTGGACAATATCATCGGTGCCACTAATAGGGGAGTGACCACTCGATCTCGTATTGCTAATTTTTGTGAGCATTACTCTTTTGTCTCAAATGTTGAACCCAGGACCATAGGTGAAGCTCTAAAGGATGCTGACTGGATCAATGCTATGCATGAAGAGCTCAACCAGTTTGAGAGAAATGAAGTATGGTCACTGGTGGAAAGACCTGAAGATCACAATGTGATTGGAACCAAATGGGTCTTCAGGAACAAGCAAGACACTAATGGACTGGTGGTAAGAAACAAAGCCAGACTTGTGGCGCAAGGATTCACACAAGTAGAAGGTCTGGACTTTGGAGAAACATTTGCCCCAGTGGCAAGACTTGAAGCCATCAGAATCCTCCTAGCATATGCTGCTCATCACAACATCAAGCTTTACCAAATGGATGTCAAGTCAGCATTTCTGAATGAGTTTAGCAAGCTGATGACCAAGAGATTTGAGATGTCTTTGGATGGAGAACTCAAGTACTACCTAGGACTTCAGATCCATCAACTGAAGGAAGGCACTTTCATCTCACAAGAAAAGTTCACCAAGGACATCATCACCAAGTTTGGCATGAACGATGCAAAAGGTATACACACTCCCATGCAAACTAATGGCCATCTGGATCTAAACACTGAAGGTAAGTCTGCTGATCAGAAGGAATTCAGATCCATGATAGGTTCTTTGCTTTACTTGTGTGCATCTAGGCCTGATGTTATGCTTAGTGTTTGCATGTGTGCTAGATTCCAAGCTAACCCTAAGGATTGTCACAGAGTGGCAGTCCGCAGGATTCTGAGATATTTGATTCATACTCCAGGGTTTGGCTTGTGGTATCCTAAAGGTGCAAACTTTGAGCTAGTTGGCTATTCTGATAGTGACTATGCAGGATGTAAGGTTGACCGAAAAAGCACCTCAGGTACCTGTCAATTTCTAGGGCATTCCTTAGTGTCCTAGTCATCTAAGAAACAAAACTCAGTAGCCTTTTCCACTGCAGAAGCTGAGTATATAGCTACTGGTAGTTGTTGTGCTCAATTATTATGGATGAGGCAGACCTTGAAAGATTTCAACATATCTTTTAATCAAGTACCCCTCTTCTGTGATAATGAAAGTGCAATCAAGTTAGCCAACAACCCAGTACACCATCAAAGATCCAAACACATAGAAGTGAGGCACCACTTCCTTAGAGACCATGTAGAAAAAGGAGATATACAGCTGTGCCATGTAAGGATTGAAAAACAATTAGCTGATATTTTCACCAAGCCCTTAGATAAGACTAGATTCTGTGCCCTGAGGAGTGAATTGAATATCATTGATGTCTCTAACCTGCAATAAAAGGTTTGGCTTGGTGTCTAGCTGATGTGATTTCATCTCAGTCATTTGCATCATTGTATCTGTGTCACTCACCTGTCTCACAGGTGTGTGCATTGCATCATGTTGAAATCATATCTTATAGTCTGTAAAATGCACTCTTCTGTGTACAAGATTTTGCCTAGATCAACTCATGTCAGCTTTAGCTTTGCTTGATTGATTTTCTGGCAAGCTGACACTGAGAAGATCACTTAAGGACACTCTGATAGTGCTAATGCTTTCTCTCTTATCTAAATCAATCCATCTTGGTGTTCACTAGATGAAATACTTGTCACCTGAGTCTCCCAGCTGTGTCTCAGGTGAATGTTTTCAAAATCCCATAGGCCAGGGTATACATCTCTTTCACCTGTGTCACAGGTCCTTATGTCAGCTGTGACACAGCCACCTTATAACCTCTGGCCTATATAAAGAGTTGCTGCGTCCACACAGAAACCGCTTCGAACTCCCATACCCAAAACTTCCGCCGTGCGCCAAATTTTTGAGTTCTCAACGTTCTCGCCAATTTCGTCCTCGAAATTTCTTCAACAAGTTGGAGGAAGCTTTCCGTGGAACTCTAACGTCGATTCTTCCGCAGCAAAGTTCAAACTTGATCAAAGTAAGCCTTTGCAAAACCCTACTTTGCGCTCAGTTCATGTTCTAGGTCTTGATAGCCTAATCCAGTAGCGTATTGTGGCGTACCTGGTTTTAGGGTCGGATACGCCTCCCGTGTTTACTTTACCGATCCCTGGATCAGTAGTTGGTACACACAAGAACTTGATAGCATTCACATACAGTACCAAGTATTTTACATAAATATGCCATTATGGTCCTTATTCAATAACATAGCCGATTGGCTGAATAAAAGTAGCAGCGAAAAGTAGCAAAGCGCAATTATTAACCCATTAATATGCCCATCCACAGGCAACTGACTGGGGGGAAACGCCCTAGCCCTCGTGGTCGCTGATATCGTCCTCAGTGCACCACTCTTCTTCTTCTTCTGGCCAAATCAACAAGCCAGGTGAGTACATTGAATGTACTCGCAAGCCTTTCCCACCGGGGAATAATACGGCATAATTCATGTAAAGGGATATCTCAAAGGGGAGCTCTAACCTATGTTGCATGTTGTGCGGAAATGTAAGTTTTCATTTCAAATAACGATAATAGATTTAAGGCGATTTGTAAAATGAGGATCATACAAAAAAAAAGCATTACTCGAGGTAGTCCCTGCTACCTCTCCTTTCCTTTCTCAGCGGGATAGCCATGCTCATCACCGCCTTTCCTTTCGGCTTCCGCTCACACTACCCCGGGCAGTGTAGCTAGCCTTTACTTCAGCAATTCCTAGCTACCAATCCGGGTAGCGTAAATTGCGCCCTGTGGACACATCATGCCCACATCCTTAATCCCATGTCCCAGCTTTCACAACCAAAACATAATCTAACCAGTGTGTGGCCTTACCAGCTCATGTCCATGACCGAGGACGTGGCTATTCGAATAGTTTTTAACACTCTCCAGAGGTTGTACGGCTTTACCCACAAGATGTAGTTCACCCTTATTGCCGAGCGCTAACGATACACCTCAGGAGGTGTATTGGCAGGGCTATTACAACGAGACCCTTCTCCCGTGTTCACACTAGAGCCAGATTCGCTAGGAGGGTAACCCAACTTTTGCATCCCGGATGACAAAAATGGGACTCTCCCCCTTTGTGTCGGACCATGTTCCACGTACCTTGTAGGACTCTACTAAGCTTTACCCCCACGACATTGTGAGACTCACGAAGAGCTTTCCCCCTACGCAGTCCTGTGGAGATCCTCTAGGGATCCCGGATCCACCTAGCACTTCACCCTAACTTCCCACGGTTCTGGCTCCGGCATTAAACGGGGTACCAGGTCAAGTCCTTCCCATAAAGGACATGTGGACGTACGGGAGGGGAACTGATTCAGCAGCACTTAGGTTCGGTCCTTAATTGATTCAAGCAGGATCCATAACCAACCAACTCCTCGGGTAGCGACCGGCTACCCGACCATTTTTCCTCAAGTAGCAACCGGCTACTCTACCACCTCATAACACCCTTAGCATTCCTGCCCGAATCCAAAATTCTCCATCATTTCATGTGGGATTTTCACAAATGTTTCCTTTGTTAAAAGATTTCCTCGGCATGTATAAACAAGCCGAGGGTTTTCATCCCATACCCCACGCACTCCATAAAAGTTGTTTTAACTAGAGCAGGTCTAAGCACAGCTACCGCTTATATTCCTACTACCTTGCCGGTCATTCTCGACCGACTAACTAGACTTCGGGTTACCAAGGGGTGGATTCCAAACCTATGGCAAATGCATCTACTGGGCATATCTTCACTAGCATAAAATACCGGTAATACTAAAATAGCATGCAAGATTTTGCAAACAAAATATTTAAGCGTAGTAAATATGGGATTCAATATGTTCAAGGCGGGGAAAGCTTGCCTGGCAGCTCCGGGTCCTGCTCTTGCTCTTGGCGTGAAGGTGATGTCGGGTCCTCTCGCGGTACGTACAGCACTCCGTTAACTATACGTCGAAAAAGATCGGCGAATAAGAAGCAAGCGATAGAACTTCAAATAAAATCCAAGAACATGCATGAAAGTCGCATGAAATGACGGCGTTTTTTAATTGGGTAAGAGAAATTGTGTTATTAGGGTTATGTGTTCAGAACTATTACCCTTACGAAACCAGGGATGTTTAGCGATATTCTAACGTGCGGGTGATGAGGAATATTTGTCGTGACTATTCTGTCGGCTACATATAGAGTGTATATGTGGTGTTTAAAGGGAATGGGGGTAATGTCCTACTGCGTTAATCGAGTGTTATCCTTAGTTTGTAAGCTGGACAGTAAGGAAAATATTCTAAGTGCACTTAACCTAATACTTTCAGCACATATACTTTACTAAAGAAAAGGGAAAGAAACACTTAATTCTAATCCATATTTTCGTGCTATTAAACAATCTCAAATTTCAAAACTTTGTGAAGATGAAAGTTGGGATATATTATGTAGATTCCAGAACCGGAATTGCATATGTAAAAACCAGCCGTTAGCTACTTGAACCGGTTGAACCGGTGACGCGCACGGTTCTAGAAAAAGGAACTGGCCAGAATGCGCTTTCGGACAGCTTGAATGCGCATTCAATGCACTGAAGGCGGTTAGGGTTTGTGGTGTTTCCTCACTGCCGAACATGGGGATAGAATAAATGCGCCATTAATTGGGGAAGGCGGGAAAGGCAGGGGCGCCGTTGCTTACCCGTGCGGCTGTCTTACCAGTGACTGGTCCCACGCGTCAGTGCCCGGTTGGTTTACTTGTTCGGTTGGTCGCTTGCTCCTCTGCTTGGTACTGAATCAAGGTGGCAGTGGTGCGTCGGGCAGTGGAGCTACCGGCGGCAGGGCTACAGATCGAAGGGGATGGAAAGCTCAAGGGCGGATGGGCGTCTGGGTCTGGTGTACTCGACCAGGATGCTTGGAATGGCTCGGACGCACTCTCTCTCGGCTAGTGGAGCTCAGAGGGTTTCAAGAACGCAGCAGCGGCGGCGAAGCTCGAGTGAGAAGATGGTGAGTTCGAGGCTGTGACTTGAGGGAGCTTGAGCTGGAGGAAGGCTACACGGTGGCTGGGGATGGAAGATGGAGTGCTCGGGTAGCCTATTTATAGGCGGAGCGGCAAGCTGAGCTGGCGGTGGCTCTGTGGCTCGGTGATGGGACGAGTCCGGGCGACAGGCGTGGCCGAGGCTACTGGAAAAGGGAGGAGGGGCACCTGGGGCGTGGCAGCAGGCTCGGGACAAGCCATGACGGCGAGCGGCGCGGCTTTGGGGCAGATGCGCGTGTGGCGTGTCGACGGGCGGCGCGGCTGTTCGGCGTTCGGCGCGGCGAGGGAAGCTCCCGAGGTTCTGCGGTGACGTCAAGCTGGACTGGTTGATGGGAAGGGTCGAGGCTTGGCGTGGCGTGCTCCGGCGAGCTGGACGACGCGATTAGCGGCGGGCGGCGCGTCCTTGACAAGTTGGCTGGTGTCGGGGCGATGCCAGGGCGCGGCCAGCCCATGCCAGGGAGCGGCATCAGCGCGTCCTGGCACACCCGGGCAATTGCACGCGTGTCCCTCTCGCCAGGGGTTTCTAGGGTATGCGTCCAAAGCCACAGGAGAGCTGAGCACTGGTTTGGATGAGTCCAGAAGGGATCCGTCGAATTGTCACGGTTGATTTGTCATGTCAAGGACCAGGACAAGGAGTAGAGGACAAGGGGAGGGCTGTTGTGGTCTTGAACGTGTTAGGATTTACTCAGGGTCAATGCTGTAGCTCGACTTGACGCTTCCTAGGTTGATTTCCTCATCAGTTTATGTGGAGAATTAATCCCCACGTAGGTGTTCGATACCTGCCATTTGGAATTTTTGTACTGAACGTGACTATGTTTTTGTATATTTGGAATCGTGAGCAGATTGTGGCCATTGTGTAATTTAATTGGAATTTTCTGAACTATACTTTTATAGGTTGCAGTACAACGCATATTTCTGCCCTAGGGTTTGTCATTCCCAATCGTTACTATTTTTAAACTGGGCTTACATATTTTATTTTATATTTGCATTGTATATGATGTTAGGTTGTTTCATGAATTTATTCATAATTGTTGGAGAGGCCGAGGAGCGATCGGTTTCGCGATTAGGGTTTTGTCGGAAATGGGAATTAAATAGGAAGGAAAGGGTCCGGGTCAAGAGACTAGGGTTTTCCGGGTGGGGCAAGGTGGAGGGGGTTATGGTAAGTCTCATGGATTCTCTCCCCTTCACTCAGGTATACTCCGAGATGAGGTGCCGCAAGCGGTTTGGGGCATACTGCGTGTGTGCGATGTTAGGGTTTACTCGGATTAGGGTTTAGTCGGGAGAGGTGCGTGTGTGTGGCAGGGTTAGGTATATTGGATGCATGTTAAACCTAAATCATGCCTAACACATGTACGGTTATGCCAGAAAGCGAGTTTACGAAAGACGGGGTGTGACACGCATTGGTCCATATTAGGGTTGGTCTTACTCTTGTGCAATCTTTAAATCTCATTCAAACTGAAATCAACCAGTAAATCGTTGTCAAACTCAAAATTCCATGAATTTGCTGTCCGCCCCCGCACACAGCTGTGTCACCGCTAGGGTCTCACTTGTCACACAGGTGTGCCTATTCAACAGGCTAAGACCTCGGTCAAGCCTTAAGTCCTCACCTGTGTCTTCCAATCCTGACACAGGTGTCTAACACAGCTATTACTCTGCATCAAATGAACACCTCTTACCTACTTCTCTCTTATCTATCTTGTTTCTACAGATATCTTCAGATTCTGAGAGAGCTGACAGTGGTCTAAAATGGTCTGATCCAGAGGATTCTCCAAAAGATTTTGTCATCTCAGATTCAGATCAAGAGAGAGAGAGGCTGAGACAAAAAGAGGAGGCTGCAGAGAAAAGAAGAGCAAAGCAAAGGGCATACAGGCAGAGAGTAGCTGCTGGAAAGAAGGCAGCTACTTCTAAAGCTGGTTCTCAGGGTGCTCCATCCAAAAGGACACGGTCCTCAGCTGCAGTTGAGCACACTTCTTTGGGAAAAGAGGCTGCCAAGAAAGGCAAGAAGGTAGCAAAGAAAACCCCAAAATCATCCATTGAAGATGTAGTGTTGCCAAGAGGCACACTCACAATCAGGGAACCTACTCCTCTGCCTAAAGTATCTCAAGAAGATCTTAAGCATGATCAGATAATCCTTGAAGAATTGGATAAGTTAGCAGCTCAGATCTCAGAAAAGAAAAACCAAGAAGAGTGGGAGGCAGAGCAAGCACGGAGACTTGCTAAGAAACTTGATGCTGAAGAAAAAAGCCAAGAAAGCTGCAATAATCCCCTTGTCTCCAGCAGAATTGGCTAAAAGGGAAGCAAAGAAGAAAGCCTTGGAAGAAGAAAAATGCCAAGTTGAGCTGGCTGCAAAAAAATCCTGCTCCAGGTTGAAAGAGCTTGAAGCTGTAAAAGCTGATAAGAAAGAAAAGCAAATACAGGAGAGAAAGAGGCTTGCAGATGAAAAGAAAGCCAGCATGGCTAAAGCTAAGAAGAAGAAGGGAGATGAGAAAGCTAAGAAAGCTTCTGCCAAAGCTGCTGCTATAAAAGCTAAGAGGGCGCCAGTTGTGGACACCCTCAAGAGAACCAGAGCTGCTGGTGGACCAGCTGATCTTTCTTTGGGCAAAGTTCCTAAGAAGCCTCGGTCAGAAACTGTAATTGAAATCAGCACGAATAAGAAACAACAGCAACAAGAAGAAGAGGCTACATGGAGAGCTGAAGCTGAGAAAAGCAAATCTCATAGTAATCTAGCCAGGGAATTGCATGATTTAGTTGGGAGGTTGTCGGCTACCTCAGGAGCTGAAAGAGATGCTCTAAAGTCAAGAATTCAATATATCAAGAAAGTAGTCTTCAACTCATCTGATGCCCCCAAAGATGTCTCAGTTCAAATGGATACATGGAAGACAGACAAGGCAATAAATGAAGAGCTTCATGAGTTGCTGAGAAAAGAAGAGAAAGCTGTAGGAGTTGAGAAAACAGATCTGATTCAGCAAATGGAACTCCTAGCATCTCAGCTCTCTTTGCAGTACAAGGAGCTATGGAGGAAATATCAGGATACCAAGTTGCAAAGAAGGATAGATGCCTTATCAATGGAATTGTCCTCCTGCTCAGATGAAGCCCGTAAGAAGGTCCTGTAGGATGAGATAGCTGCAGTCAATTTGAGGATTATCAAGTTAGATTGTTCAACTGCTCCTATCTCAGCAGTTCCTCTTCAACAAGTAAGCGCTCTAGCTCTTCAGCTGAGTGTGCCAGCTGAGTCACAGGCAGTATCCTCAGGTGGGCTAGAGGTTGTTCCTGCAGATGTAGAGATCCAACAGAAAGCTGCTCTTGAATCCATAGAAGATATTCTTGCAGAGCTAGACTCCAGTGGAAAGGAGCTAGAAATGAATCTAGATGATTCTATGACCCAGCTCAGAACATCTTTTGGTGCTAATCCTCCTGTGTCACAGGTGGCTAGCCCAGGCAAGTCCTGTCTACAGACATACCAGAGGAAAGGAAGAAAATCTCAGAGTTCAACCAGCATTGAATCTATTTCCACCCTGGATGTTTAGAAACCACTGTCTCCTTCTCAATTTCTAGTCTCTGAAGCTGAAGAACAAGCTGCACCAAAGGCTCAAGCGCCTTCATCTCCAAGACCAGCTTCAGTAGAGTCTCCAGTGGCTGCAAAACCATCAAGTCCACAGCTGTCTCAACCAGCTGTATCTCAGGCAGGAGAAGAAGCTCAGGCCCAAGACTCTCACCGGTCTCCATCATCTGTGCCACCGCCAGCTGACCCAGCTCAGTCAGTTCACGCACCTGTGTCATCACCTGTGGCACAGGTCAGTAAGTCAGCTGAGCAAGAAGAAAGCTCTGAGAGCTCATCTGATGATGGAAGTGTTGGAAATATGCCCTAGAGGCAATAATAAAGTTGTTATTATTCTATTTTCAGGTTCATGATTAAGTTTATGTTCTATGCTAGAATTGCATTGGTTCTTGAATATGAGATTCAGAGGAAAACCTAATTGCATGTGTGGAATAATAAACACCATTCAGATCCCTAGTCAGGCCTCTGGACTAGCTCATGTATTGTTGATGATCTTGTTTTCCTGATCATGGGCATTGTTAATGTAACAAGGATGCCGGCAATAATGGGAACACATTGTTAGGGTAACAATGGTGTTGGATAGACCCCCTTATGAGATACTGCGAGATCACTTCGTCAATATGTTGTCAGTATCTTCTCATGATGTGTTAACGTTTACTTGCATCCTTAGACCAAGAGAATATCATAGACTCGGATACCGGATGGTTGCTTTGGGGTCATCAAACGTTACTCCGTAACTGGGTAATTATAAAGGTGACTTCCAGGTACACCAGAAAGTATATCGTGGTTCTAGATATGTCAAGACTGGGATTTGCCCATCTGGCGATGGAGAGATACACTCTGGGCCCACTCGGTATTACGGTGTCCAGCATCGCCTGGCCAGGTATTGTGACTAAAAGGTTAGTCACGGGGATACCGGAATACGGAAACGAGAAAAGAGTACAAACCGGTAATGAGGATAACTAGGTATGGTGATCAAGGAGTTGATCACAGGGATACCGTCAAAGTCTCGCCTCGGGTTGTGTAACGTATCGTGAGGCAAAAGGAATTGTATGCGACAATACAAGGTTCGCTCGATAAAGATCTTCGATGATATGTGGGAGTCGTTATGGGTGTCCAGATCCCGCTGACGATTATTGACCGGAAGGTGTCCCGGACATGTCCACATATACTCGAACCTATAGGGTCACACGCTTAACGTTTTAGTGACATTTAGGAATGCTACGATTTATGGAGAACGAGAGAGAAAGGTTCCGAAAGTGTTTCGGATGATCTTGAAAGTGTTCCGGGAGGTCCCGGATGGTTCCGGTGATGTCCGGAAGTGTTCTGGAAAGTATTGGAAGGTTCTAGAAGGTTCTGGAAGGTTCTAGAAGGTTCTAGAAATTCTAGAAGGCTATGGAAGGTTCTAGAAGTTCTAGAAGGTTCTAGTGGAGTTGGACTCCAACTCCAACAAGGTGTCCCTGCTGGAGTAGGACTTCACCTGCCTAGGGAGAGCTGCCCCAACCCCTATAAATAGAGGGGCAGGGCACCTCAAAGGGGATCAAGAGCAGCCCCGGAGGCAGCCCCAGAAGCAGCCCTAAACCCTAGGCCGGCCATCTCTAGATTGGCCACAGCCTTCTTTTTCTCTCTCTTCTAGATTGGATCTAGTACAGCTGCCGGCGCGCTGCTGCTTCTCCTTCTCGTAGATCCCCGCTGTTCTTGTGTGCTGGTCCACACATTACCGCGGTGTCGCTGATCCGGTATGCGTGGATACCTCGGAGACGTCGTATACTTCGGCGTTCGATCGGGCGAACTATTCGCGAGGAGATCGCTCTCGCGGCTGGGAGGTATAACCTAGCTGCGGGAGTCTGCGGACTTCATCGACATCGGTCAACTTCTCCACTGCATTGACGTGATCGTCGAAGGTATGATCTCGTTGCCTGCACCTCGATAGTGATCTTGGGGTGGATTGTGCGCGGTAAATTTTTGTTTTGCGTAGCACGTTCCCCAACAGGAAGAGGCGTGTCTGTGACTCCTCCAAGGCCAAGAGCAGCCAGAGCTGATTCTGATGAAGATTATCAGGCAGAGAGCTCATCTCCAAGTGCCAAATCAGCAGAAGAATCTGAAGAAGAAGAAGAAGAGGAAGTAGTGGCAGAACATGAGGACAGCTCTCCCAGTCACTCAGTTGGAGAAGAGGACATGGAAGAAAAATATCATTACATCTTTTCTCATGCTCTGAGGACTGAGGCCAACCAGATGCAATTCATTTCTAGAGCTACTGCCAAGAAATTGCCAAAGAGTGATCCGAAGAGATCAAAGAGCAAAGTTGCCTCAATGAGACCAAGTTCATTCATGAAGATGAGGTCAACAAACCTATACTTCTCTGAAGATCAGGAGTTTATAGCTCCAACTTGCTCAGACCCCAGATTCCACAATGAACATCAAAGGGGTGTATACCATGAGATTCTTGTCTCAAAAGGATTTGTGGATTACAAGACAATAGACTGGTCAGCTATGACAGATTCAAGACTGAGAGCAGTTCCTTCTCTGATCCAAGCCTCAGGTCTTGAATTCTTATGCAATCTCCAGCAAGATTATGATCCTGAGATCATCAAGGAATTCTATGCCACAGTTTGGATAGAACAGGAGAATCAGGATGTTATGCTCTGGAAGACAAGAGGTCAACTTCTTTCAATCACAGCTCCAGAGTTCAACAGCTTAATGCATGCCCCTCTGGAACCAGGCATGCCAAATCTTTTCAAGCTTGCACCAGTTCCTAATGAAGTAAGAAGAAAATTCTATCCAAGAAACTTCAGATTCCCTGCCAAAGCCCCTTCAGATCATGTCTATTTCAAGGGTATAACTGTGGCGTACGCGGATTTTAAGCCGGATACTCCCTCGTGATCACTGTATCAGTCCCTGGATCAGTAGCCGATACACACGAGTTAACCTGTATCTCATTGTCATACATGCGTAAACAATTAAATAGACCGTTAAGGTCGACAATCTGATACCTGTAGCCCATCGGCTATAAATCTGCAGCGGAATTCAACGGTGAGGTGGCCCATCAGTATGCCATACCCGACAGGCAACTGACTGGGATTACGCCCTAGCGTTCGCGACTGCAATCCTATCTTCAGGACTGATGTCTTCTTCGTCTGGCCAAATCAACAAGCCAGGTGAGTACATTGAATGTACTCGCAAGCTCCCTTCAGGGGGAAAATATCACAGATATATGCATGCACCGGAGAAATCAATAGAGAGGCTCTAACCTAGGTTTGACAATTGTGCGGAAATGTAAGTTTTCATTTGGAAATAATTAAGTAGATGATAAAAGCTCATTTTCGAAAACAACCTCGGCCCTGCCGAGTCATATCAACCAGTCATATAACATACCTGCAATTCAGCCGTCCATCACGGAAGCGGCCATTCATCTGCATTAGATAGCCGTTCCTACCCTCAGGTAGAACGACGTCCGATAATACCTCATTTCTCCTCAGATAGCTGTTCCTACACTCCGGTAGAACAGCGTCCCACTCATTACCACACCTCCCGTGTAATCGCATTACACGAGGCTCTCCCAACTCACTCTGCATGCCCATCAGGCGATGCGTCCTTAAACCCATGACCCACATGTCATCATATAGACTAACCGGTTGTGTGGCCTTACCAGATTGTGTCCATGACCGAGGACGCGGCTATTCGAATAGATTTTAACCCTCTGCAGAGGTGGTACGGCTTTACCCACAAGATGTAAGTCACCCTGGGCACACTGCGCGCCGTGTACTGACAGGGTTATTACAATAAGACTTTCTTCAAGACAGGTATAGCGAATGAACCCACCCGGGAACGTTACCACGCTCCACCTTGCCTACCTATGCCTCGGCGCTTAGCCTAGCAGCGCATTCCCGTTCGTGACGAGTACACCCCCGAACCACCGCTAGGCTGACTCTCAAGTGAGCGCCTATTCAACTCTGCGGAGTACTCTTCCGGATTACACACCGAGCATTCATCCTAAAGGAGCGCCTCACCTGCACATAACTCACCCTACGCCTATGGGTTCATATGCCAGAACTATCAAGAATACTTGTCAAGCCCTACCCACATAGGGCATGTGGACGTACGGGGTGAACCTGGTTTAGCGGCACGGTAGGTTCGGTCCTTAAGTGATCCGAGAAAGACTCCACACCTTGTCCGTCGCACGGACCACGAGTGCCCCACTGGGTCTTAGCTCGCTTTTATTCCTTCCTGCTCACGCCCTTCATTTCTAACCCGGATCCAAAGCATCTCCATTTTGTTTTTGCTCTACAAAAACTACCCTTCGAACATCCAACCCGTGGATTATACCGTGACCTCTTCTCCATCGGTCACAGTGATCCATCCCAAGTTTATCTCATATGAGATTTCCGGGATTAGTTTACCTTTGCGAAAACCTAGATTTTCTACTGCGGGGCTAAGCAATATATATATGTATGTACTACACTTAGGTTTCTGATATTTCTTTCGGAACATATATATACTCCTTAAGGCGACAAGGTACGGGATCGGTCTAGGGTTTCTACCTTTTCGGTTGTAACTATTGCTACATAAAATATCGTTTTCTATCACATAGCATGCATGTTTTGCAAACAAAATACATAGTTCGCAATCATGGGATTCAACATGATCAAAGAAGAAGAGCTTGCCTGGCAATATTAGCTGAGTCTTGATCTTGAACCTGGGACGACAATCGTTCGAATCCTTTGCGCGGTACTCCTAACATCGGTATCTACATGTCGAGAGAACGACGAATAAATCAACGTTGCGAGGAAGAGCCAAATAACATCGAATCAGAAACTTCAACACATGAAATTACAACGCGCTTGACCAACCATTCGATTCTACGGAGCTACAGGAAATGAAAAGGGCGCGGAGATGACTCGCTGCCGCGGTAGGAGTAAAGTGGCAGGCGACGATAGCTCGACACGGCAGGAGTTAGGCAGCAGTGACAAGGTTTTGCTGTGGTGGGAACAATGCGGCGACGGTAGAGGCTTGCCGTGGCAGAGGAAAATGTCAACGGCAGTTGCCGCGGCGGGAGAGAGGTTGTTGCGGCGCTGCCACGGTAGGGGCATAGCTTGCCGCGGCGGGGACTGGCTTGTCATGGCAAAGAATGGCTTGCCGCGGTGTTGCCACGGTGATGGAGAGGTTGCCGCGTTGCTGCCGCGGCGGGGAAAAGAGTTGCCGCGGGTTGCCACGGCAGAGCGAGGCGGCAGCGGCAGTTGCCGCATTACTGCCGCGGTGGGGAAGGAGGTTGCCACGGCAGGGCAAGGGAGCTGCGATAATAGCTTGCCACGATAGAAGAAATAGCTGTCGTGGCGGCAGGGACTTTTATAATAATAGAATCGGGCTTTAGGTTATCCTGATAACATAGCTACCATAAGTTCCTGTCGCATTGGGGTTTTAGGTTTTCAGAAGATTTTTGCATACACCCGTCGTTAGGGTTTTTGGTGAAGTTCTTGTCGAGCTAGGGTTTCCTTTAAGGTTTTGAATTTATGACGTATACGCTAACTAAAGAAAGGGATTAAGCCCTAGCTTAAGGCTGACACATATCTAGGTAAAGGTTTTATTTTGAAATTCCTCTTTAACCAAAGCTCCTAAAGCATTTTTACTTATTCTGTTTTCATGTTTCTGATATTTTGGAATAGCCCTCAGATGAGACTATACTCATAGTCTTTTGACTTCAAATGAACTTTTAAAGCATTGCTGTTTTAGCAAGAAAAGTTTTGACATTTGAGATTCTGTTCGCACTAAAGGATGCTAATTATTTCTCTGGTTTGAAGAGCTTTTGGGTGCGAGTATATATATGGCATGCCCTAGTTTTCAGGTTCGAGAGTTCGACCTAACGAAGTTTATCGAAGGATTATAAATGCCGTTTACGAGGGAGAACCTTGATCAGTTGCTGAGGGAATCTATTAAAGCAGTCATAGGGTTCATGTGGCGGTCCAGAGGAGCACTAGGTTTTTAACTTGCTCAAATCCTAAGTCAACTATATTCTGGAATTACTCTGAAAATATTCTTCCTCTTAAATCAATTTCCTGGACATTTCTAAATCTCCTCTGTTTAAATCCAATCACCTGAAATTTTGAAAATGTTTTCTTCATGAAAAGGGGTAGGAAATGTTGCTTTGAGCTCGGATCCGGAATTAGTTTACCAGGAATCGGATTGGAAGTGGTTGAACCGGGAGGACTAGACTCACAGCGTTCCCTGGGCTGGAATGTTTATTTCTTTAGACTGCCGCGTGGGTCCCTTTGGTTGGAAGAGGATTAGGTCTAAACCGTTTCTGCTCATTAACTTCGCTCAATTAACCGCTTACCCGATCGGTGGTTAGGGATTTCCTTACCGGGTCTGCACCTGTCCTACCGAGGCGCGGTCGGTGGAGAGCTGATGTGGGATTTACTGAGGGCGGTAGCTACGCGCACGGCGCCGTCGAGCTGAGGGCTACCGGCGGTGGCGAAGGAGGACTGGCGGCGACTGCAGGAGGAGAGCTTGTCGGCCACGACGGCGAGGCGACGTGGGTCCTCCCCGCGGCGAGCTGATGGCGACCAACAGGAGCGCTAGCGGCAGAGGAAAAATAAAGGGCTAGCGGCAGAGCTCCCGGTGGAGCTGACTGGTACGGGCGGCGGCGCTCGGGACAGCTGTGGGGCAAGCTCCAAGAAAAGGGGAGAGGGGGTTGGTGGTGTGGCAGAGGCGGGGCTCGCGGCGGCGTCTTCTTCGGCGGGGGTTCCAGCAGCGGCGGCAGCAGCTTACTTGGGAGGCCCACCGAGAAGGGGATGGACGGGGCCTGGCGGCGGCGACCTGGGAGAAGGGGCGGAGCGGCGGGGATTAGCACCCGGCCGGCGACGAAGTCTCTACCGGCGGCGGAGGGAGCGCGCCTGCCAGTGATGAGGGAGTGGCAGGGCGGCGCGCGGCTTGGCCGGCCGGCGGCGGAAGATCTACTCGTCGGTGGCCCGGCTTTGGTGGGGATTCTCTGGAGTGACGGCGGGAATGGCAAGGAAACGCAACTGGTGGTGCTGATTTGGGCGGGACAGGGAGATTAGGAGGGATGCAGCCCGAATATTAGGGAAGAATGAGAGGGAGTTAGGAGGGAAGGAGGCCTTGGGGAGCTCGAGCAGCTTCTGATGGAGCTCGGAAAGAGGAATGCGCCGGCGAGGTCCTTTGTAAGGAGAGGAGCAAGCTTGGTTGGAAGCTTGAGAGCAGCTCAATACTTGGGACTTCAAGCTTGGGGGTGATTTGAGCTAGCTCGGTTTGCTGTGGTGAGTGAAGAAGGAGAAGAGGAAGCCAGGGGAAAAATATCTAGGGGAAGGATGAAGCTGCATCGGCTGGGGAGAAAGTTACCAGGGGAGGCTCGGTCAGTGAACGGTTGCGTCGCACAGTGGAATTAGGCATTGCTCAGTGTGTGTGATGGCAGGGAGAGCAGGGGGGTGAGTCAAGGAATAAATGCCGCATGCTGCAGTGGCAGGGGTTAGTGCAATGCGTGGCAAGAGAAATTGTGCATGACTGCTATAGCTGGACAAGAAATGACAGAGAAGTTTTGACTCCGTTTGCTGTAGCGAGAGAGCAGATGGCAAGGTGCACAGGAGGGGCAATATTGCGTGTGCTGCTACGGCTCAGATATGCAGTAGAAATTAGGCATTGAATATGGCAACGTGCACAGGGCAAAAATTAACTGCAAGAATTGTCGTGTCAAGGCTAGGGTTTAATTTGGAATGGTCAGATCGTAGAATTGCCAGTGAGAGTGTTTGGTGGGCAGTGAGGAGGCCCTATTAGGGTTTCGAGCTGCTTCGCAATGGAAAGGTATTATTGTTATGAGCTTTGCGAAATTTTGGGAGATAAAGCGAACCAAGGAACGATGGCGTTAGAGCTTCAGGGTATAAGGTGCATGTTTGCACGCACACAGATGCGAGTGAAGGAAAAATGGGTATATGATCTGTATGGTCTCAGAGATTCAATAGAAAGCCGAGAAGAAGCTAGGGTTTCGGATCTTGCTTCTATTTGAAGGAATCGAGGTAGAGTTAGGAGTATATGTGCTTACATACACGTGGAAGTTTGAGTGTATATATAGTGGCAACGAAATTAGAATAGGTTTAAGAAGTCGGGGAGGGTTAGATCTCGCGATTAGGGTTTTGATGGAGTTAGGAATTAAATAGCAAGGAAGGGGTCGGGTCGAGGGGCTAGGGTTCCGGGGTACGGCAAGGCGACGGGGTTAGGATAATGGCAAGGCCATGGCGGTTAGGGTTCGGGAAGTATTGCATAGGATTGCGGCAGAATTAAAGATGAGTTAGGGTTTTCGGGGAAATTGGATTTAAATAGGAAGAAAATAATCCGGGAGATCGGTTTTAGGGTTTCGGAGCACGGCAAGATGAGGCAGAGACATGGGACTCGAGGTAAATCATTTATCTCGGCTTGGGACGTGTTGGTGACGGGGTACCGTTGACGCAGTTATGGCGGGAATGCAAGAGTAAGCACCCACATATGGAATTGGGGGTTGAACGGAATTGTTTGCATTGTCGAACGAAGTTCCGGGGAATTAGGGTTTTGACGAAACGGAGGTCGATCAAGGTAAAGACAAGTGTTTTCGTATTTGGCATTTAGTTTCATCATGATTCGAACTACAGTTTTAATTAAGTGTATTTTTCGGCTGACATTATTAACGAAAAAGTTTTTGTTGGCCCTAATTTTTAGGTTCCGGAAATTCGGGGCGTGACAATAACCATCACAGCCAAGCATCTGATCAAGATTCTTAATGTCACTCTTCAACCCAAAGGGGGAAACACAGATGCTGTCTATAATGCAACCTGGCAGATATTGGTGCATATAGCTAAGAATCAACACTTTGATGTAGCAAGATACATCTTTCATGAGATAGATGCTGTCACCAAGGATAAAAAGGCTAAGCTGAGGTATGGATCGTACATCATGTACATGATCCTCCAAAGAACAGGTCTTCTGGATTCTACTCTTGATCTCTCTGTGAAGACTATCAAAACCCAGTTTAGACCTCAGGCAGATGATCATCCAGATGAGGGTCCAGTCCCTGCCTTATTTGGAGGTTCTCCTGGCCCAGCTGTGTCATCTCCCTGTCACACAGCTGCTCCAACTGCTCCTCCAAGGTCATCACCAGTTCAATGCCAAGTCCCCACCGGTGGCACAGCTGCTGCACCTGTGCCAGTCACAGCTGATGCTGATGATGATGATGACACCTCCTGCAACCCTGCCAAAGCTTATCTGACCAAGATCATGCCAGCTCAACTTGCTACTCTGCGTAAAGAAAATCGCCAGCTTCGAGAAGAGGTCTCTCATCTGAAAGCCAACATGGATCAAGTTCAATCTCAGCTCTCAGATATGTCCAACCAGCTCTCAGAGGTTGTTCAGCTGCTGAAGAGCAAGTCTTCTTGAAGCATCTCTTCCTCCTTTTTTCCTTTTTGGGTGTTTTAGTGTCAAAGGGGGAGAGAGTAGAGTGGTGCAAAGGGCAAGGGGGAGAGAAGAAAATGGTGTAGAGCATTAAGGGGGAGAGCATTGGGAAATTATTTTCAAAATGATGTATCAAGACTTGGTTCTTCTTCTGTATCTTATGTCTTGATAACATTGTATCTTTTATGCAAATCTTTTGATCTGATACATGTCTTATGCATTCATATGCTCATTCTTATATGTTGGAATGCTCTGATATACACATGTTTGGTATGCTCTGATGCACATTTTGCTCTGTCAAACATGTGTGAATGCTCAGATACATAGTTTGGCTCTGATACATAGTTTGCTCTGTTATACATATGTATGCTCTGATATATACATGTCTGTCATGCCTTGATATACATCAAATGCTCTGATGCATGTCTTGCATGTTCTGTGCTCTGATATACATATGTTTGATATGACTTGCTCTGATTAATTATCAGTATCTGTTTCAGTTAGATAGTGAAAATGATAAGGAATATAATGCTCTGATCATTCATCCAACATATCTAAACTGATAAGAATGCAAGTCATCAGAAAATACTTCCCATGCTTAAAACTTGTAAAACTGTGCATCTCTTGTTAAACAAATCCTTTATGCACAGATTCAGGGGGAGTATATTCTACCAACATACACATATTTCAATATTCCAATTCTATATATTTGAATGTGTGAAGCTTGGGTTGCCACTAACCACCAAAAAGGGGGAGATTGAAAGATCATCTAGGCCCTAATATGGTTTTGATGGTTAATGGCAACCTAAACTGGAATCTAATGTTTACATTGAGTGTAAGCAGAATTTACAGGTTCCATGAAGAAGGGCTATCCAGAGAAGGATGGCCACCAAAAAGAGTACAAGGTGGTTTCCAGGACAAAGAGATGGCTGTGCTAGGCAGCTGTTTCACAGCTGAGAAGAAGCCGGTGCTGTGCAGGGAGATGCAAGCAAGGTGATGGTGGCTTTGTTGACGAGGTGGAGCTCGGACAGTAAGTGTAAGCACCCCGGGTCGGAGACCGAGGTGCTAGGGGGAGACTTGGGGAACGAAGCCAAGCGTCCGCGGGACTTTATCCAGCTACCGCCGAAGACAAAAGTATTGGAGAATGTGTGGTAGAAGCGTGTATTGATCTCTGTTCATACGGGGCGCCAACTTGCCCTTATATAGGCAAAACCGGCTTACAAGTGCAAATACATTCCTACCCTTAAAAAGGCTACAATCTTTTCCTAGTCTGTGACACCGTACATTGGCCGAACATGTATTCTCCACCTCGCCGCTACCTACTATTCGCGCCGGCATATTCGTAGATTCCCTTCGCCGGTACGGTTCTCCTCCGTCATCGCCGCCTTCAGTGCTCGTTCGTTGCCCTTGCCAGACGAACTCGCCTTCCTTCTCGCCCTGGCCGAGGTGCCTCCCCATCTCGCCCGCGGCGACCGACTTGCTCCCCGCACCTTTGGGCGCGTCGCTCGGCTGGGCTGACTTTGCGCTGTCCGAAACCTACCAAGGGTCCCTGTATAAACACCGCACTCATTAAATAATCTAAGTACACAGGACGGGGGGTACCTCGGGCCGGTACCTCGGCCAGACTCCCCCAACAGGCTTGATGCGTCAAGGGCCGTGATTTCAGTTGGTGGCAGGTAAAGCCTAGATTTGCTAGTTTTTTTGAGTCTATAGGAATCACCCGTACTATCAAGAGGGATGAAACAGTAGCAGTTGTCTAAGGGAACCTTGCTCATTGCTCAGAGTGTTGGTCAAGGGGATTGGTGCTTTGAGGCCAATTGCCCTGTGTCAATAGCTTTGCACAAAGTATGAAGCTGTTTTGTGTTAGTGCTCTGCAGTACTAACAAGTGAAAACCCTAGAGCTTTAGGCACCTGAGTGACACAGCTGTGTCACAGATGGTCTTCTGCTCTATGGCTCAGGTACATCTCTGTACCAGGGGAGAGCTTGAAAATGCTAAGGTATCTGCACTGCGATGGGCGGTCTGCTGAGTCAGAAGTCTGTCGGAGGTTCTCTCCTTATAGTTATTAGAGTCTGAAGTATGCTAAGGGCATGTCATGTGCCAGGACCGGGCTGAGTAGTGCGGCTATCAGCTAAGGGTTCACCTGTGTGTGCCGCCGGTGACACAGGTGTCGGTCTGCCTGAGCCGGGTACAGTTGGGCGTAGTATGTAGCTGTGTCACCGGTGGCTGACACCGGTGGCTCACTTAATCCTACGTGGTAACAGGGTAACGGTCAGGTGCCTGAGGACCCTATATACAGGGGACCAGGGGAGGACTCTGTCCTCAACCTTGCTCAAATCAGTGATTCTCATACGACCGTTGCAAAGCCTCCAACCACTCCACAAGAGCCAAGAGCCTAAGGGTTAGTTCGAGTGAGTTTGTGAGCTAGCTAGAGCACGAGCAAAGGTTCCTCCAAGAGATTGCTGCTGCATCATCTGTTACTCTTGGAGTTTGTCTACTCCTAGACGAGTGTAGGAGTTGCTGGTATCACCCAATCTTATGTGGGCTGAACCAGTAGTTTGTGAAGGTGTTCTGAGGTCTACCTGCTGCAAGGCAAAAGGATCTCCACAAGCAAAAGAAAGAGTCCTGAAGGATCAGGTACTCGGAGAAGAAGCACGTTTTAGTGCTGGCCAGCTCTTAGGAGTGGTCTCTCCAACGGAGACGTACCTTCTCTGCAAAGAGTTGGGAACTTCGGTGAAAAACCCCTGAGTCTCCTTTACTTTCTTGTATTGCATGCATATCTGTTTATCCTTGCTTGCTTGTGTCTCTTAGACTTGATCTGCTAAGTTTACCTTTTCACCTGTGCTAGATTACCTTTATACCTGTGTGTGATCATCTGTTGCACAGTTGCTTCATTCACCTGTATTCACCTGTGTCAGCACCTGTGTTACAGGCAGTCTAAGTAGAGCACCTGTGTTAGGTTAACTCTTCACCGGTGTCTTCCACCTGTGTGACAGCTGTGTGTTAATTTACACATAGTTTCCACCTGTGTCACTCACCTGTGTCACAGCTGTCCACTATTAACTTGTGAAGTTAATCTGACAACTTAAACAAAAGATTAAAAGAGGGAAATTTTATAAGCCAACTATTCACCCCCCCTCTAGTCGGCTTCTCGGTCCTTTCAGCGCGGCAGAAGCTTGTCGCGGCAGGAGCGGCTTGCTGCGGCAGAGAAAGATAGCAACGGCGGTGGCAAAGGCCTTGCCGTGGTGAGGAAATGGGCAGTGGCAACCGTCGTGGCAAGAGCATGGTAGCGGCAACAGCTACCATGGGCTATCGCAGCAAAGCAAGCTGGCTGTGGCAACTGCTTCAGGTTGTCGTGGCGGAAATGCAAGGGCGATTGGTTTTGGCCTGATTAACTTTAGGGTTAGAATGATTTGGTATTAAGTTTTTATTCCGATGTACTTCGGGTAGCGTTATTTAACAAAAAGTTTTTGAAAGCCCTAATTTTTAGGTTTTGGAAATTCGGGGCGACACGGACAAGGAAGCCCGGACACTCCGGACGGACCAATCCCGGAACACTACTACAGAACAGCTCATCCTGGACGGCACATCGCAGACGGGCTCTGAGACCCGTCTAGGACATAATACATTATAGACGGGCTGACCAACTAATCCGTCTATGATGACGTTTGCCCGGGAGCCGGTGTCTTGGATGATATGTCATCCAAGACGGGTCAGAGCCGACCGTCTGGGAAAACGCCATCACAGACGGGTCGGGTGTCGAACCGTCTGCGATGTATCAGGTTATGGCAGACGGATGTAGACTCAACCGTCTGCGATGACACATCAGAGACGCACATGTTATGAACCGTCTGCTATGTGTCAACACATCGCAGACGGCCTTGTGTTCACGTGTCTGTGATATGTCATTACAAGCGGTTCAAGTGGCTTAACCGTCTGGAATGATTTCTCCATCTTTATAACAGATCCAGTCCCCCCAATCTATTAGGGTTTCCTAAATCTGTCGGGCTGGTGGCGGCGGCTGAGGCGATTTTGTGGGAGGAGAAGAAGATTGGAAGGAGATAATTGATTTGGTGTGCCAATAGGTTAGTACATTTGGTTATTTAGTTAGTTTAATTGCTATATAGCCCTAGATGTAGTGTCTTTATGTTAGAATTCTATTAGAAGTTAATTTTGGTTTAATAGATTTGTAGGTATTGATGAATGGTTTATTAATTGTGGTTTAGATGTAATATATACGTATGCTTGGATGCATGGCTCTAGGATGGATGGTTTTGCGCATAATTAATTAGAGAAGTGAGAGAGAGCGATTAGTTTAATATTTATTTTGACTCACATAGATAATTAATAAATCAACATATGTTTATATGTATGCCATAGTGGCGATGGATCGAAGATGGATGTAAGATGCGAACCGTGTGAGCCCTGAGTATATCAGTGGCGTGAATGAATTTTTAAGAGCGGCTGAGGATGATATGTCGAGTAGGAAGTCTGGTCATATGTGTTGTCCGTGCTATGACTGCAAGAACGAGAAGATGTTCAAGAACACGACTCAGTTACAAGATCATTTGATCCGTAGGGGATTCGTAGCTGGCTATACAAATTGGATCGATCACGGCGAACACACGGAAGGGAGCGATGAAGGAAGTAGTGGCGAAGAGTTGAATCCGGAGGCTGATTTTGATTCTGAGTCGGATGAAGAGGATGCGGAGATGCGTACCAATGAAAACGATCTCGAGCAAATGCTGCGCGATGCTGAAGGTAATGACCTTGGTGGCAGGCAATATGATCGTTGCAGGTGCAGATAGCTTCGCAAGGGTCACTAAATGATGATGAAGAAGCACAATCATCTAGGACCAAAGACCTCCTCACCGTAGCGTTGGGAAACCCGGAGCACCCAGGTCGCACAAGAGGTGTTGGGGTTGCAGTTCCCTGGAGAGAGGGATTCCCTGAGACGGAGGAGGAGTATGAGAGGAGGAAGGCCGCCAAGAGGAGTCGAACTCAGTCGACAATGACGACGAGAGACTCCGAAGATTTGGAGAGGCGTATTCAGGAGGAAGTCAGGAGGCAGGTTGAGGCATTTAAGGAGGAGTTCAGAGCTCAACTTGCACTCTCTAACGTAGCTATGGCGAGCCCCGGAAATATTCGGAGTAGCTGCGCATCCGCCGAAGAACAGGGTGAAACATATCCCTGCGACATCATCTCGGTAAGGGCCATTTAGATGGTTTTTGTAATAGCAAGTACGTAAGTTTGGACTAAATCAACAAGGTACTCTCTAATTTTGTAGGAGACGACTCCTTGCACGTTGTTGGCAAGGGTAGCCAGAGATGTCACCCTCGATGCTGCATTTGGGATGGCATATCCCAAGGAACCAGGGACTCTACTGCATGGTCGGCCCATAGCACCGGCCTTTCAGAAGGAGCATGTGGACGACGTGGTTGAAGGTTTCAAGGAGCTCCCGCTTCCCATGCCACCAAATGACGAGATCACGGTGCTGCGTCAGATGGTTGGCACCTTTATCCAGTGGCCGAAGAGGGACATCAAAATACAAGTGCGGCCTGCCTCTCAGAGCGCATCAGCCATTCAGCCAGCCAAGATACCCGAGGTTAACCCTATCCCCATGGAGCTAGTAGCAGCAGCGCAACGGGCTGATGAGCCAGCTTCATCTCCGGTCAAGCTCGTAGAGCCACCAGCCGCTACCTCCATAGGTACTAAGGAGGTGCTACGGATGAGACCAGTTCCTTCACCGGTGAAGCGCACCTACTCTAAGGGGACTAGCAGAGCTGGCAAGGGCAGGAGTCGCAGTAGGACTTCCAAGGGCAGCCAAAAATCGAAGGCAGCTATAGTGGCAGAACTTGGGTTTGATCCAGATAGAGTGGATGATCTCCCTTTCACGCCTCTGGCTCGTCAATTCATGAATGGACAGGTCTTCGTCACGCTAGAGGAGATATCGAGCTCACTGGCATGTCAGAGGTTGCATGATTGGTACATGAAGGCGACGAACAACCTAGAGCCTAACCAAGCCATGCCACAAGGCGTCAAGGTCGCTTTTAAGGAGCAACACCTTTTCCATCAGGACATGGGCGGGTTCTTCTACCTGTACTTTCAAGACCTGTTCGAACTCTTCAACCTCGACGCCCTGGAGCAGACCCTGTTGAGATGTTGGACATTGTAAGTCAACAACTTCTCAGTCAATCAGTTTTCTCCATACCTATGCAACTTAATTAAGCCGTGACATGATTTTCCATTTTGCGTAGATACATGCACACCGAAGCCAGACTTACCAACGAACCTATCGGGTTCATTGACCCGGCAAGGGTGAGTTGGGCAAGCATTAGCGACAACAAAGATGCAGTTCTGGAGTATGTTATACATGCACTGTTGTCCCAAAAGGATAAAGAGTACATCGTATTTCCCTTCAACCCTGAGTAAGTGTTGCATCGCATCCAATACTTATAATTTCACCATTACACATATATCACAAAGCTGATTTGGTAGTACGTCTATATATATGCAGCTTCCATTGGGTTTTGGTCGTACTTATACCAAAATGGAACAGGGTTGTATACCTTGATTCCTCGCGAGATCCTTCACGCAACTTTGGGCCGATTCGCGACATACTTGACGAAGCGTTCATCGATTATAGATCTCGTGGAGGGATAAAAGGCAAAGGGCCCAAGCTGCGACATAAATTTGACTTTCTGGTACATATATATCCATTACTATGTTAATATAGCATATTGACATGCTTCATAATAGATTCTTCTTAGCTAACGTATATTTGGTTGTTGTTTTAGTGCAAACAACAACCCAAGGGGACAAACCTATGTGGATTCTACGTTTGCTACCACATGGAGGTTGTCGGGGGTTTCGTTAGGTGAAGACTAGCTGAGGAGGTATACCCAAATGCAAGCATTATTTTGAGTTTATTTACTTTTTGTAATTTTCTACTCCTCGTTGATTTTATGATAGCAACAGGCGTGGAAGGTTGAAGGTGACACATGTGATGAAGCTGAACTCAAGCGCATTCGAGGGATTTTTGCCTTCTTCATCAATACACAAATCATCAATCCCGACGGCGAGTTCTACGGTGGCGGCTTAGCAGACTAGCTAGCAATGTCTTCCATCTTTAATTTGTTCTTACACATCTGTTGCAACTTTCCTTTTAAACATTGAAGTCTGCGATATTGTTGGCAGCAGCAATTGTGACTCAGTTCTAGCTACCAATTGTGATTTTATCTAGCTAGCAATTGTGAATGTATAAATGTGTGATTGTGATCAGTCTCTGATTGTTTCAGTGTGTCTGTGAATGTATAAATATGTGAATGTTATGTGAAATTTATATCTGCTGTTTCAGAGGGCATGGTTAGCAATTCCTGAGGCTAGCCACAAAAGATGCATTGCTCTGCCCTCTGTTCAGAACCATCGCAGATGGGTCGGAAGGTAAACCCGTCCGTGATATACGTCATCCCAGACGGGGTGGTACTGAACCCGTCTGGGATGCTGTTGTCATAGCAGACGGGTTGTTAACTCACACCCGTCTGGGATGAGTTACTATCACAGACGGCGACTTTGTCAGCCCGTCTATGATGACCTTTATCGCAGACGGGCCTCCCACCCGTCTGCGATGACCTGTGTCATTACTGACCACCAATTTCGGACGGTCCGGCCAACCGTCTGCGATGCTTGTTTCAGCCCGTCTCGGATGGGCCATTCTGTAGTAGTGGAAGCACCGAGATCCCACAACACACCCGGACATTCCGAGACAACCCGGAATCTCCGGACGTCCTCCACCAGGGATGTGCTCCTCTCGGGATGGTATCCGGACATTCCGGCCCCACGCCCGGATACTCCAAATGGGTGGCCGAGAACATCTCCCGCCAGCTCCACGTCCGGACACTCCGGATCCCAGCCCCGGAGGCTCCGGATGACCCCTGCCCGGAGCGCCAGCTCCGACCCTCTGGACGTCCACTGATCAAGACGTCCGGACATTCCGGGAAACTTACCCCGGAATGTCCGGGCCCTACGGCCGGACATTCCGGACAAGTTACCCCGGAATGTCCGGGCGTACTGTCTGCGCACAGTAACGGGCCGAGGCCCATGTAAGGATTTGGCTTAGCCCTCAAGGGTTACGGGGTTAGGGCTATAAATACCCGTACCCAAACCCTAATCAAGATTAGACTTGATGTATTAACTAAAGTAGAGCTTTGCTCCTTAATCTAGGGTTTCATCCCTCTAGATTTGGGAGTTCCACCTTAGGCCTTTCTTTCCTTTGGATTGAACGGATCGGCGTGTGCCTCCGAGTGGTAAACGTGGCATTCAATTGAGAGGTTTGTTGAATTGGTTCCTAGTCTCCAAAGACTTTCCCATTGGGGTTTGTTGTTGGGGTGGGTTTCCAATTAGGCTAGCCTAGTTATCCCAATCCAAATCGTGAAGATCGGGAGCCCTCCGTATCAGTAAGGTTTGGAGAAAGAAATCCATTTAACTTTATCATAGGATGTTACGCCTGGGCATAAACGCAGACTAACAAGGCTGTACCACCGATTCAACTACGGGAATGAGGCGATTGGTAGTAACCTTGGTAAAAAAATTGAAACTAACGTTGAGTAGCCATCGGCTCAATTACAAATTGATTCGAGCTGGCACTCCGAGCTGTGCCCCTTCAGGCGGCTCAGATCTGAGCCAAGGCGCTCGGCTCCCCTTCCCAGGCCGGCTCCGAACTCTCCTGGGCCGAGCCCATGTAACTAGGAAATTCTTTCTTTTTCTTTTTCTTCTCTTTTTCTGTTAAGCCCTAAGCCCATATCCAGCTCAGCCCATGTCCACTCCAAGCCCTAGTGCAGCACATCCATTATCCAATCTGACCTAGCCCGGCATCCTTACGGGCCCGATATAATTTTGTAGGCCCAACCCTGTCGACCCGAAAACCCCGAAACCCTAAAAACACACACACACACACACACACACACACACACATATATATATATCGTTTCGATCGTCTCGACACTGTGATCCCAATTCTCCACACCGTTAATCCAAATTTTTGCTTCTTCATACCAAAACCCGCAAAACCCTCTTATCCACATGTATCCTAGCTCTTCGTCCGAAACCCTAACTCGCATCATATATCCTCTTCCATCTTTTCAGCATTCCAATTCCGACCAAACATAACTCCAACCTTAATTTATTTTCTAAACACCCCACAAACCCCACCTTCCTATTTATAGTATTATATTTCAATTATTTTACATTTTGGTTCCAGCTCGTATTCGTTGAGCCTGGACTTATATATGTTTGTTTGGATCTTTTTGCTAATAGGATGCGGTAGTGACAATTCGACGCTTGGAGAGGATCCTGAAGGTGAAGGTTTTCCAGGCAACGATCTGACCGACCTCGATGCAATAGGCAAGTCACATTTATTTGTTTATGTTGATCCCAATTACCTGTTATTATTATATTGTTAGTTTAGTTAATTATTTTCTGCATGTTAGTTTGATACCGTTATATTTTTGAATGACATGATGGTGTAGTTAGCACCTACCACCCGACAACCCCAGCTATTTTTGTAGGCTGTATTCACCTTGAAGACCTTAGGATAAATATAAATCATATCAGTGTCCTTCATCGGCATTAGACGCTAGGTTAGACTATATTCAGAAATATTGGTAACCCTAGAGCAAAATTTGGAGAATGTGGTTTTAAAAGAAATTACCGATGGAAGGGGACAAAGAAGATGAGACCTTTCATCTGTTGATTATGCAGCCATACCCCTTCCGAGAGTAAGGGTAATAGGTGGATTACCTTACTCGGGACAATTAAGGACAAGACCCTTGTGCTAAGTGATGAACACAGAACTGCTCAACCACATGTTTGACTTGTCAAACCGGGTCTAGTAAATCTGCTGTATCTGCTGAACAACTACAAAATAGCTTGCCATTCCTTTTCTCTGGAAGACCCATAGAAGTGAAAGAGGTGATAGGCCATTGATTGGGAAATCACAACTGGAACTCACCCAACTCCCGGACCGCGAAGTTGACACTGACCCGTCGGCTCCCGGGAGAGGGGTGACGTAGTGTTCCTGGGTAAAAACTTCAAAAGATAGAGCAGATAAAAAACCTTGTTACATTACATCTGTCGACACACCGATGGCCGTGTGTAAATCTGCAGTGGCATTAAGAAATATAGGTATCATGTGGGTAAAGCTGAGCCACCTTGCAGAGTTGAATCAAATGATATTCGAATATGCCGTGTTTCCGGTATATGAAGCTGTGTTTAGATGTGATTCTCGCTACAAGGCATAAGTAGAGATTTGGAAATGGCTAGTTGAATTTGATGACGACCTGACAGGGTTACTAAAAACAAAATGTTTTACTGTCCGAATGTTTAAACGAAGGAATTTCTAAATACTAAGATGGAGTTTAGGACTATGCATCCACCAAATAAAAAAACCATATACACCTCATTTGAAATCCAAGACATGTAGTTATGTAGTACATTTCTCAATGTGGCTTGATGAGTACGTCATGTACTCATTACTGCACCAATCACCACAGATATGTGGAAAGATGAAGAATCTTTCGATGAAGAATACTTCGATGGTGATGAGTACGAATTCTAGGTCTTATCCGCGCTCGAGGTGCCTGTAGTTTAGGTCCCTTTTTAGTTGTAACAAAAACTTTAGACTCGGATACCCCAGTCAATTGTAAAATAAATCGCTGTTAAATTTATTTTCCAGTTCTGTAATAAAATTTAGATGTTTACGTGTGTTAGCGATATGGCTAATCTACATCTGTAATTGAGAGTCTCTTAGACAATTGCGGGAATTTTTCTCGTGGTGTTAACTTCCATGCCGATCGACCTACTGTTTTCTGCACTATGTAAGCCTAGGAACGCGATGGTATGAAAGATGTTTGCTGTGACCGTGTTGGCCTGTGAATCTCGACTTTATTTAATTTCTCAAAAAGGAGAGAGAGAAAAAACTCTCGTCATATAATATCAGCAGCGAAGTCATGATAATGATTTTGTTTTGGGTATCCTGCAGAAAAGAAGCCATGACTGAAACACTTCACAACTTGGTTAATTGGTACCTCTTTTTGGGAAAAGGTAAAGCTGGGACGTTGCGTGCTTATCTGGGCCGGCCCGAGCACGGCCCGAAAAAATGAGGGCCGGGTTGGCACGGCCCGAAGTTCGGGCCGAGCCAGGCCAGAGAAAAGGCATGACGTGCGGCCCGGCCCGGCATAACGGGCGGGCCAGATCTGATCTGCAGCCCATACAGTTCAGGCCCGACCCGACCCGGCACGGCCCGATGACGGCCCGACGTGCTACGGGCCGAGCTTCGGTGCAGTCAGCAGACATCTGGGCCGGGCCAGCACGGCACGGCGGGCTGGCCGGGCCGTCTGGCCTCGGGCCGTGCTGGCACGGCCCGGCCCAAGTCCCAGCACTGACCGATACCTCCTGTACATTCCAAACAAGCTCGTCGTGCTCAGACTCCCCGATCGGAATCAAACTCCCTCCACGTGCCTCGCGCACGCGCCAAGGACGCCGGACGCAGCAGCAGCCATGGCCGCCCTCACCGCCTCCATCGCCATCTCCACCTTCGCCGCCAAGCCGCGCCTGGCGTGCGTGCCTCTCCGTGTCCTGCTCTGCGGCATCGTCCGGTGACAGCAGCAGCAACCCCTTGCTGGCCGCGTCCGTCAAGACCTTCTCGGCCATGCTCGCGCTGTCGTCCGTGCTGCTCTCGTCGGTGGCCACCTCCCCGTCCCCCGCGGCGGCCGACATTGCCGGCCTGACCCCCCTGCAAGGAATCCAAGGCGTTCACCAAGCGCGAGAAGCAGTCCGTCACGAAGCTGACGTTGTCGCTCAAGAAGTACGCGCCGGACTCCGCGCCCGCACTCGCCATCCAGGCCACCATCGAGAAGACCAAGTGCCGGTTCGACAACTATGGCGCAAGCCTGCAAGAACCTACCGCAGCCAGGAGGCCGTCGCGGCGGAGCTGGCCCTGCACAGCAAAGAGGCGATGAGCCCGAACAGCTACACTCCACGGGTCTCCGACGCGCGGCCACCTCCGCCTCCGCCCCATTCAATGCTGCCTGCCGTCGCCCCAGTCGCCGTGGGGCGGAAGAAGCTCTTCTTCTCTGGGAGGGTGCCCCGCGCGTCCGCTGAGGTTCTTGGCAAGGGCACGTAAGTAACACGTACAAGGCCGCGCTCGAGTCCTCGCCGGCGGTGGCAGTGAAGCGTCCCAAGAGACCTCGCTGCCGGAGCACGAGTTCCGGGACAAGATTGCGGCAATTGGTGGGATGAACCTACTTCAGCAAGGACGAGAGGCTCACTTGGTACCTCCACGTTCTTGCTCGGTATGGATATTCTAGCACCAGGAGGTACAACAGGATTTCAGCCGCTGGATCTAGATACTATGGATAGTTGTGGTTTGTCTCAAGGACAGTAGAAAAGGTCTAAAGAAGGTTGTAACAGTTTCCCATTGCACCTCCCACAGAGCAGTGCCAGTTAAATACTCTCTCCTTCGAAAATGTAGTGCCACAACACAGAGAATGTAGTATTTTGTCTTGCACAAATACCCAGGAAACATTAGTCTGATCGATGGTGTTTCACGAGGATTAGTTAATTTGATTACTAATCCCCTCCTCATCCGATCTTTCATTAGTAGTTTAGTACAGTACTAGTTGGCACTTGGCAGAGCAGATCTCACTCACACTCACTCACAAAGCCTCTCTGCTGGCCATTGACCATTTGGTCATTCTGCGTCGAGAGGTAATTAGCGAGAGCACCACCACCGCAGGTACCTCACGTTCCACAACTGCAACGCGACGGCGCTCGCCGCGTCGGTCGTGGTCATTTCCTCCTGCTCCTCAAGAACCCGAGAGATCCACGCCAGCTCACCGTGCTGCGGCCGGTCATGGTGCTGGATCTGCTCGGCCTCATGGGGGCCTATCTCGCCGGGAGCTGCCGGGAGATGCCCGCCACTGTGTACGCCGGCGCGCTGGTGCTCGCTCTCTCCTCCTACGTTGGCATCCATGTCCTGCAACAGGCCTTCTCTCCTCCCTCCACGCAGGAGGCGCCGGAACCGGAGCCGCGTCAGGACACCGAGGACGCCGGCCGACGCAGGAGGCGCTGCTCGACGGGGTCGAAGCGGTGGCGGATGAGCTTATCAGCGTTGTCAATGCTGCGAGGAAGACACCTTCCAGGTGCTCGATCTTCCGCCGGACTTCCTCTCGCTGCGGGAGGGCCTTGGCCCTGGTGTCGTCGTCGTCAGCCGGCGGTGCATGTTGATGCACGGGCGCGGGCGTGGCGTCGAGGACGGTGCGGATGGTGACGACTGACGAGGCGGGCGAGAAGTGGGACGATGATGTCCTCCTCGACGCCTCGGGTGGCCGTGTGATCCAGGGCGGCAGACATGGCGCGGCCGCGGCGGGGGCCGCGGGGCACACCGAGCCGAGCGACTAAAGGACGGGTCAACCCTTGACCACCAGCGAATTTTGGGTGTTTTAGCCCCGCCACGTGGCAATGGTAATTTTCATCGAAATACATGCGAACTTGCCTGCCTGCAGAAGTTAGAGCTTGAAGGTTGCATCTGTCTTGTTGAGTTGCCTTAGAACATGAGTAAGATTAAGAGCCTTGAGTATCTAAGTGTTCCTGGATGTGCATCACTTATTCAAATACCTCGCAGAATGGGCCATCTTACAAGCCTCCAGACTTTGCTGGGATATGTTGTCTCCAACAGTGATGCAAATGCAATGTCGGAGTTGCAAATGGCACACCTGCATAGGCTAAGTCTAGAAAGCCTAGAAAAGGTTTCAGAACTTGTGGGCGCAAGGGATGCAATGCTGCAGGACAAACAAAAACTCGAATCATTGGCACTGAGGTGGAACATGGACTCTGAACATACTGATAAAACAGCCTATGAACTACTTGAGGGTCTTCAACCACACCAACATTTGAAAGAACTTGAGATTATTGCTTATGAAGGTGACAAGCTTCCGTCGTGGATGATAAGCACTGAACCATATCTTATATCACTGGTTGAGATAAGGCTAGTTAGATCATGCAAAACATTACCTCCTCTGAGGCTACTACCATGTCTAAAGGTTGCTAAGATAAGTGGAGTTGAAACTATCAGCCGTGTTGATGATAGTTTCCGTGGTCACAGTGGCACATTCCCCTCAGTGGAGAAACTAAGGGTGTGTTTGGTAGCCTGCATGACCTCAGATTATTCCCTCCATAACCCAAATTTTGCTGTTTGTTTGGTACACTGCATTAGCTCAGTCATGCCCACCTCATACCTGTGAAGCCCCGTAACCATGCCCGCCGGGGAACCTGGGAGCATCGGTTCGCTCCTCAGCATAGCTGAGTGCAACCGGAAAAACAATCTCTGCTCAACCCACCCGTTCCCCGCTCGACCCACCGAAGCCTTGCCCTCTCTCTCCCCAACACGCCTCTCCCGAACGAGCCGCCAGCCCCGGCCTCCTCTCCCGAACGGAGCAACCCGCCACAGGTCGCCTCCGTCCCCGCTCGCCGCCACGCCACGTCGCCTCCGCCCCCGCTCGCCGCCACGCCAGGTCGCCGCCGCCCCTCCCCCCCAGCTCGCCGCCACGGCAGCTCGCCGCCACGCCAGGTCGCCGCCGCCCCTCCCGCCCTAGCTCGCCGCCACGGCAGCTCGCCGGCGCCCTAGCCCGCGCCGGGTGCCTCCTCCCCCTCCCCGTCTTCCCCGCCGCCTAGATCTCCTCCGCCGGCCGCCGCCTAGATCTCCTCCGCGGCCGCCGCCTAGATCTCCTCCACCCGACGCCGGTCGCCGTTGCCGCCTCCGCGCCGTCGCCGCCTCCGCGCCGCTTCCCGAGGCTGGTGAGTGCTGCCCTCCTCTCCCCCTTCCCTTTCCCCTACCTCGCCGTCGCTTCTCCTGCTCTTTCATCTCTTCTCTTCTGCTGGTTGTTGCATTGTTTCACTAATTAACTTGGCTACTTTGGAGAATGGCAAATTCGTGGAGGGTCCTCAATGTGGTACTGTATCGTGCCACTGATTAGGTGTTGTGATCTGTTCCGAATGCCTGGCAGCAATTCGCAAGAAAAGATTGTTGTGATTGGGGCTATCTTTAATTGCTTGTTTTTGCAACGACAATCTGCAGAGATTTGTTACATTTCAGTTTAAGAAAAGACTGGAGTATACGAGAAGAACTCAGCAAAGCATGTATGCCTGTCCAGCTTCAGTTGGAAGGATTTTAGGAGGTGTATATACGTGCTATATATGTTTTGTTCCAGGAGCTTCATGTGACAAGTTAACAGTTTCCATTGGGATTATTAACTTGTGCTTCCTGGGTTTTTATTTAATTGTGAGCTCAGTTGTAGAGTCATATGCCATCGTTAAGTTGTGTTAATTAAACAGTTGCTGAGAATGTATGCCATGCACTATGTTGGGGTAACTTATAATTAAGGATCGAGAAAACTTTTTCTCAGCTCCTCCTGCTACTTGTGTGATCAACCAGGTAGAGAAAACTAATACTTGTCCGGCGCCGAACTATTAGCATAATCAGTTCTGTAATCTGACTGCTCACATGAAAACATCGCACATGGAAAAAAAATAGATTCTTAAATAAAATACGAATGTTCTGAGCGAGCCTGCTTGCAAAGCAGATCCATTGGCAAGGCTTATGCCACTTACAGGTTATCTTCAATTGTATCTTTCAAACAATAAAATGTTAAAAAACAGGTATGCATTACTCCGTGTTATCTTTCTTCTGATTCTGCTCATGCTTATTATTCATAGAAATTCTCCATATGAATTTCTCCCACTTTTATTAGTATGTTAAACAATAGAAATGCTGTTCAAGTCTTGTATTACACATTTCTCCTTTACATTTCACTCAAAATTCTTCATAAATTTGAACTACCCTAAAGAACTCAAAAGTGCTGCTTCTGAATTCTCTTTTGCATATCAGTATGTTAGCGGTGATCTCATGCCATGGCTTGCATGTACCATCAGATCTATGCAAACTAAATGCAGATACTAACTAGTAACAAAGGAATGATTGTTAAATAAATAAGTACTATATATGGACTGCCAAGAGACTGACCCCCATTTTTTTCTTATTCAGGCAAACCAAACAAGTCACTCTCTGATCTCCTGCGCGAGTATAACCTCCCTCTAGGCCTCTTCCCTCGGAATATCATCTGCTATGAATACGATCAATCAAGCTCAAAGCTTGTGGTGCACCTGGCTAAGCCCTGTGAGGTGAGCTTCAAGGATTCCTCCATGATACAGTACGCTCCTCGTGTCAAGGCGACTTTGTCCCGGGGTAAGCTCTCGGCAATCGAAGGCATGAAGACCAAGGTGGTGGTGTGGGTGAAGGTGACCAGCATAAACTTGGAGAGCTTCAGGTCTGACAAGGTGTGCTTCATAGCCGGTGTGAAGAAGCTGAGGCAGAAGGATGCTTATGAGATGCCCCGCGAAGCCGTCTCGGTCGAGGAGTTCTGAAGATGATCCATCTTACCCATAGTATCTATCATTCTTGCCATTTTTTGAGTCCCATGTAGTGTGTGATTCCTGAGGATATGTTGGTGATTGGTGTGCTGTGGACCTGTGGTTCAGCGTATCTGTATATTGGAAAGCATGGAGAATTTGTTCTTCCTGCCGAAAGATGCCCATGCATGTTCTCTGATCAGTCCTTCACATGTATGGTGGTGTCCTGCCGAAAGATGCCCATGCACGTCCTTCTACCAAACAAACTGGTTCAGCAAAGCTTTGAGGCATAGAGTTTTCCTGTTCATAAACACTGGTCCCATAATACCATTGATGCTTAGGATCAACAGATTATCACAGACTGGTAGCTTCGATAACAATTGGATAACACTTCTGTACTGCAGATGATACGGATAATCAAGAACTGTATTTGACATGTTCTCTGTGATGGTAAAAGTTTACTGTAACGTACATTGGCATGGCCGAAATAGACATATGATTAGAATACAAGTACCTAGAGAAGACTTTTGCATAGTACAGAGTCTCAACAGATACAGGCTGCCAAACAAAGTCTCAGCACAACATGTCTCAACAGATACAGACAACCAAACAAACTCTCAACCCAGCATGTCTCAGCACATACAGGCTACCAAACAACTGTACTTGTATGTACTCAGCATGTCTACACTCAGCATGTCTCAGAGGGGAACAGCTATGCCAGGGTCATGCAGGCTACCAAACACACCCTAACATTCTCTTATATGCATAACCTTGAAGTCTGGGAACATGCACTCAATGTGGATATATTTCCTCGTCTTGCAGAAGTGGCAATCATTAATTGCCCAAAATTTAGAGCATTGCACAGGGAGCTTCCATCAGTTGAAAAGCTGATCTCGTGGATGAACAAGATGTTGTTCACTTCGAAAGAAGGCCTGACAGGTGTGGCAAAAAGCCTGGAACATGTATCTTTTTGTTTTGGCGAAGAGCTGCTTGCTTCTTCAGACTGTGAGGGCCTGCAAGATCTAGGTAGACTGGAGAAGTTGGAGATATGTGGGTGTGCTGAGCTAATAAGCCTCCCACAGGGTTTGCAATATCTTCCCTCTATCAGAAACTTGGCAATTGACAACTGCAGCAAACTGGAGGCTTTACCAGATTGGTTGGAGAAGCTACCTTCTCTGCAAGTTATACGTTTCTCAGGCTGTCCTGTATTGCATTCTATTCCTGATGGCTTGCAACAACACTGTAATATCGAAATATATTTCGAGGACTGCCCCAACTTACCAGCAGATGCATGTTCTTTTTGAAGCAACAAGCAGAAACATCAGGTATCTTGAGTTCTTGACTCCATGGTTTTTTCATGGAGTTATGTCTGAGAGAAAAAAACATGAGAATTTTTGGTTTGATCTATTTTAAAGGCAATTGATACTAGCTTATTTTCCTTCAAAATAACGAGTGACCTTGCTATCCTAAAAAAAAATCAATGAAAGGCATATTCAATTATGTTAATCTTTAGTCTTTACAGTACAAGCAATCACATTATCGGAACGCTTGACCTTGACTATAGACACCTCAGGAACGCAAGCCATCACTCCCTGAATGTGTCGACGCACTGCAAGACGAGCAGAACGGTCCTCCGTAGCCGACATAATAATGCGCTGAGCCTCCAAGCTATTTGTGATTAAAATAACCGGGGAGTGAAGATCAACAACCAAAGGAAGGCCGTGCAGGCAGGCAAAACAGTTCCGCTTCAACCGCACTGCCGCACGAGTTCAAAAACTCCCGCACCGACAGCACAACTTGACCGGCATGGTTCCGAGCAATGACACCCAGGCTAGCAGTGCTAGAATGAACATTGAAACCAGCATCGATACATACCTTCAACCAATCAGAAGGAGGAGTCTGCCACGTAGTCTCCAAAACTTGATCATTAGATATATGAGGGATATCTGATAAGTTGGTAACTCTTGGCAGTGATGAGGATTGGGAGGTTGAGGTGTTGCGTCTGAGGTTTCTTGCTGATCTTCACTACGATCATGATACGCTTCGACGTTGCTTCAAGAAGCTTGATCCTGAACACACCGAAATACACTCATGTCCAAACTTCTTGCCTAAATAATGATGCATCATGTATGTAATTTTTGTGGAAAAGCTTATATTGTCCTATAGTCATTGTGTATTTTGTCCCCATGGACAAAGTTGTTTTATCTATGTTTATGAATAGCATAAATCTTGCTGGGAAGGAGCTTGAAGCTGTCGTTAAGTTACTGTACATACTATTCAGAATGGGATTGCAGGTTTTATGGGGGATCTGATATTCAGATGCTACAACTCAAGAAGGTCAATAAAACATGTACTGTAGAATCTTTCTGTGAAACTGTCTTAGAAGAAGTGTTTTGTCCCTAAGGCCTTCATGGTTTCTCACACTTTGAAGGTTGTACTATATGATTTCTTCAGTAGCTACCCACCAGGCTCTTTGAAATGGAGAGTCTAAACTTGGAGGAAGTTCAACACGAAGGATGCAGAGAGTACTGCATTTTTCTTCGCCCCAAGCACAAGCAACTTAATTTACTTAAACCAGGAACATCGATGATGCGGTTTTATGCATATCACTTCGTTTTCCAACTTCCAGATGAAGACGACAATTCTTCTATATGTACATTAATGATCTTACTCCAAGTATATTGCTACAAATCAAATATTAAATACCGCTATTATTGTCCATTCACAGAGCATTGCTTCGGTTGCTTCTCTGTCTTTCTTCGTCTCTGTAAAACTGAACTTGCGCGTCATGCTCAAAACGGTCACTCTACTCAGAAAACGTCCATCTGGGTCACTAATCTCGTTTAAGTGGTACTTAACGGTAGGATGCTCGCTTTGCTGGACAAATCCAGGCCACGTGGGCAGGTTTACTCATGTCTGACATCCGACGTGGCAGCATGGCACCTCGCCGGCGACTGCAACTGGAAGAGCTCGTGGCGGACATGGCGGCGACGCGAAACCTGACGAGCTCGTGGCGGCTAAGGCGCCGATGCAGAGGCAGACGAGCTCGTGCCGTGCTGGCGCAGGCGGCCACTCAGCCGAGCTAGTGGCAGCCAAGGCGGCGACACAGAGACGGGGGATCTTGTGGCGGCCACAGAGGAGACGATTTGGGAATTTAGGGATTTATTAGCAATTAGGGATTCGGGATTGAAGCAGAGGAGTTCGGGTTTAGAGGAGATGGACTCCAAGACCAAAACGTAAAACTTCCACCTCCCCGCCAAGCGCGCACATGTCAACGTGGCAAACTAAACCTGCCCACGTGGCATGGATTTGTCCACGTGACGAGCATTGTACCGTTAAGTACCACTTAAAACGACATTAGTGATGCAGATGGACGTTTTCTGAGTACAGTGACCCTTTTGAGCATGACGCCCAAAGTTCAGTTACTGCGGGTGAATTTTACTCTGTTTTTCATGGAGTAGAGGAGTACCACTTGAAAGCTGAAACTGATCAAGTATGTTTTCTTGTTTAGTCTCTTTATGCAGTCCTTAAAATCAAGTTGTTATTTCCTTTCATTTTCTATCTCTTTCAGTTTCAACGTAGATGAAAAAAAGAAAACTAGACGCTAAATCGGGAATATAGTTGCCTTGATTACCTTCCATTGCAATGTACCTTGCCAATGCTTCAATCTTGGTCAGTGTGCCTTAGCCAAAAGGCATTTGATTCAGAGACGGGCACTAAAGTATACTAGTGGAGAATGCGCGTCTTGGCGCGCACCAGCAAATGAAAACTGACTTAATCACATAATAGGAATTCCATTCTACCTAATCCTCTTAAGCAAGTGTCGAATTAATTCTCTGTTACATGTACTTCGGAGGGTTGAATCAAATTTTGTGAACACTGAGCGGCTGAAACCATTGACAATGTGCCTTTGTGGAACTGACATCATTCAACAACACAATTGAAAGAATGAGCTCACTGACGAGGGAAGCCCAACCGGGTAGGCCCAATGACTCGAGTCGGCCCAGCAAGCCTGGCAAGGCCCACTCGGGTGCAGGCCCAACAACTTCGCAAAGGCCTATTCGGACGAAGGCCCAAGAACAGCCTGCCATGGTACAACGTCTGGGTGCCATTAAGACAGGCGTTACAACTCATCAAAGCATACGTTTCAGCCGGCATGAAGACTGGTGTTACTCGGACGGTTACCAGATATAAATGTCAGTTAATTAGGACAGTAACTGTAGTTCAGCCGAATGACCGAGTCAGCTGATGCGCAGGCCTATATAAGGCCGAGCCCTCCATGCAGAAGGGGGCGGGACTCTAGATTCTACATTCTCAAGAGGCTTTAGCTTTCAAGCAATCTTCTTCAACCTCCTGTACTCTCTTTTTCACGCAAGATCATCAAATATATTCAACAGGAGTAGGGTATTATCTCCATCCTTGGAGAGCCTGAACCTGGGTAAATTTCTTGCGTGCACCGCCTAGATCTTCCAAACACGCATTCCCGACAATCCTATTACAAATGGATACTGCCGCAAACACCCCGCGACAGTTGGCGCGCCAGGTAGGGGACGCGTGTTTTGGAGCTACGATCCAGGCGGGATCTTCTCCAGCGACCGGCGACAAGCTCATCATCGGCAACATGTCGCCTGTCGCGCATCCTGAAGGCTCGGAGTTCATCTTCGGCGGCCTTCACTTCTTGGCCGACGCTTTCGGCCAATTACATCTCCAAGATCCGCGTCCGTGCCTTACCGTGGAGGAGGAGCCTGAGCTCCGGCTCGGATCTCCTCCAGCCTCGGGCAAGGGCGAGGAATATTTCAGGTTCGTCGCCATGGTGGGCGCCGAATCTCTCCTCTCCATCCTGGGATCCGAATCCGAGGGGGACGAGAGTTCGCACAGCCATACCGCCTCCGCTGAGGTGTATGTGGTTGGGGATGGCGCCGCAGAGGATGCGGCAACGTCTGCAGCAGCGGCAGCCAGGGCAGCCCACGAGCACCTGCATACGCCCATCAACGGACAATCGGATGCCGAGAGGGCCTTGGAGGCTTCTCGGCAAGCTCTCCTTGCAGAACGAGCACGCCTCGATCAAGAGCGGGCGGCACTCGAACAGCAAGATCGACAACCGAATGACCCACACGGTTCGCGCAGCCGCGCGAACCGGCGAACTTCTTCGGCCGCCCGGAGGAGTCGGGCTACTCGGGCCCCACTTTTCGGACGACAACAGGACGGTGTCCTTGTCTATCAAACACCGGCCCAGAACCTTTTCGCGGCCACCGCGCTGGCCGACTCATTGCCACCTCCAGCAGACGGCCCCGCGGCGGAAATCCACCGCCGAGTCATCACTCTGATGAAGACGGCGGTGGAACAACAAAACGAAGCCGGGTCGGTTAGCAACCGGCTGGCTTCCCAAGAGACTCGGAGTCGGCCCTCAGGAGCTCCGAGTCGCCCCGTCACAGTCGGATCGTCTCAACCGAGTCGATCCACGAACCGGCCTGACGCTCGCCTGCGAGAT
>JAGXJF010005874.1:0-71725 GCA_019208055.1 Stipa capillata | reverse complement strand
AATCTTCAGTAGGGATTGTACCCACATCTATGTCTGTCCATCCACACATTGTAAATTTGTTATTCCTGGGAATACAAAATGACATGATAATCTCCCTGTAGTTTTCTTCGGTGAGATTTCGACCATATATTCACTCATTCAATAGGCAAACAGAATGCCTGTGATTTTGTTATTCCTGAGGAGTTCAGGGAGGTCAACTGCACTGCAGAAATATTGAAGTGGGGATAAATCACCTGACAACAGAATACGGTAACCAACAGATATTGTATTTTAGATTTTAACTGTTCAAATACAAGTCAAGTCCAATTGTAAATCACATGACTAGTAGAACTATCACATGATGCCGATTTGTTGTTCATACATTAGGTGCTAATAGAGTGGAAAGATCGAAATACATCGCATGCTAGGGCTATGCATTATTATGTAACTGATAGACTGAGTATGACTCCCAAATATTCACTAAATCATGGTAGTCTGTTCTCCATGCTTTACGGCGTAGGATGATTTTCAGATCAGACGAAAGGCTTTGGGGGCATCTGTAGATTCTCTAGCCTCCCTGTTAACATGTTTACCACCTTTGTCATGGAGGGCCGATTCTTTGGGTTCCACTGAATACACCATAGTGCCACAATAGCCAGCTGTCTCACCATTTGTTTCTCTTCTCGTGTCATTTCCAAAGTAAGCACCAAGTCCTGCCCAGTGATTACTTTCTCATAGATCCACTCTGGGAAGGTAGACCTCGTTCTGGCTCTCAACACTTGGGTCTGAGTTCCTCCTTCCACTCACCATTTCTAATACCAGCATGCCAAAACTGTATACATCTGACTTGTAGGATATCCCCCCAAAGTTCCGTGAATATAGCTCCGGGTGCAATATAGCCCATTGTGCCTCTTGCTGCAGTTAAGGTAACAATGCTTTGGTCCCTTGCACACAGCTTTGCTAGGCCGAAGTCTGAGATCTTTGGATTGAAGTTGTAGTCCAGCAAGATGTTGTGAGGCTTGATGTCAAAGTGGAGAATGCGCTGGTTGCATCCTTGATGTAGGTATTCCATTCCTCGGGCAATGCCTAAAGAAACACCTAGCATTTTGTCAGGGTACTAGGAGTTGTTGAGAAATATTAGAATCATGCGAGAATATATATCTCTCCAATGACTCTTTAGGCATGAATTCATAAATAAGAGCGCGCCTAGTTCCTTCGGAGCAAAAGCCCAGGAGGCGGACAATATTTGCATGGTGGATTCTCCCAATGGTTGCGACTTCATTAATGAATTCTCCTCCCTCTCCTGTAGAGTTCTCTAGCATCTTGACTGCCACGGGCACTCCATTTGGTAGCTCGCCTTTGTATACACTTCCAAATCCTCCTTGCCCTACTTTTTCCTTAAACCGTCTCGTCATCCTTTTAACTTCAGAGAAAGTGTACCTCGTGGGTTTCGATGTGCCATATGTCTTGAGAAACATTTCAACCTTCAAATGTATCTCTTCGTTATATCTTGTCTTCAGTGAAAGATAAAGCACAGTGGCCACCGTCAACAAAAGAACAACAAATGCGGCCACTGATGATGTAGCTGAATAAACAGAGAATAGGAAATTAGCATATTGCATTAGGATTGAAAGCCGTTACTTAGTGATTGTAACAGGTATAAGAGAATGTAAGAGTCTAGTAACCAATAAGAAGAATTTTATGCATAATGGAAAGGTTTATTTCTTTTCATTTTTCTTCTTCATTTGAAGTGCAGAAAAACATGGGTTGCAACTGTACCTGCGATGACTTTGGTACGCGAACCTGCAAATACCAAAGAAGAGAATGAGATACAGATGATGGTCTAGTAAACAAAAAGGAATTGTACTTCTTGAAATAAGTTGTCAGTACTTAGAACCAAAAAAATGTTTTAAAGGACTGCTGTCTACCTGCTGCAATACATTGCTCTAGAGTTTTTAAAGTTTTGAGGAATAGCCATACAATGATTATGCTTTTTTTTAAGAGATCTTCATCACATCTTATCGAACAAATTCATCAGATCTGACTTCTTTTTTAAAGAACATACAGCAGAATTGTGTGTCTTGATATTACAAAGGAGAATAATGTTTGGTACAAAAGATACTGCCCAGGCTTTTTACTGGGCTTAGACAAGGATTCAAGGTTCTACTACAGAATGAAATGCAACCAACAACCAGTTGTTCTACGTAGTACGCACCAACTAGAAGCAACCTTATCTCACTCTTGTGTTTGCAACCATTTTTGTTCTTATACGTATATTTGTGTGGATTATGTTATTTGATTATTCTTTTTGCCCTTGACGGCGATGTCTAGAACTCTGGGTTCTTGCTGATATTGTGTTACATTGCAGAGGATGTGGTTGCAGGTTTAGCTTTGGATGGTGTTATGTTGGGTCCATTCTGCAGCAATATAATGTGGTATTTGTATATCTCTACTGGAGTGTTAGACTAAGTAACAACTGGAGACTTCTGAATTTTATAAGGACAGTGCCTGATAGAAGAATAAAACACAATTTCTTTCTGCTTAATTATTTCTGTGAGATCTCTTTTACGATATTTGGGTCCTCAATGTGATTGCTCAAGCTAGCTACTCAAATGATTTCTAGTGACAGCATATCTTTGGGAGACTTCAAACACACTGAATTGTAGAATGAGTAAATTCAAAACTAAAAACTGCAAAACCTTATTAATTTAAAACTTCGATACAAAATAAATGGGGTTAGTACAACTGTATGGTGCTTTTGGCCAGTTAGAAACAATACCATGAGGCATGCAGAATGTTTGATTCCTTTGTGAGCTGAATGCACAGTGTCGCCCATTCCTTTCGCACTCTGGGCAATAAATGCCTGAGTAGGGAGCAGCGTTTGACCACATGGATCGTTCCATGGCACGGCCATCTCAGCAAAACCGAGGATCCTTTCTATACTTACATTGAGTAGGGCTCTCGAATGTTCCGAAACTTTCCATGGTCACGGGTATCGGGAAGACCCCATCTGAGCACACCTTGCAGTCCAATGGAAGAACGGAAATACGAGAAGTACTGTGTTCATAAAAAGCATCCACCAAATACGAGAAATGGGTTGCATTGCTAAGGCAGGAAATTGGGACCAGCAATGCTATAGGCATCATCAATGCTCGGTGTGAACTCTCTCGAGCAGCATACTAGGGTCATATATGTCAGGTAATATATGTAGCTAGGGTTCCGATTCTCTTCAACGGCAACATCAAATGGTACGCTTCTGGAGATGAGTTTCTGGAGCGGACAGGCAGACAAGGAGTCTACAAGCGGGATGATGCTCACGAGAGTACCGCTGTAATCTATGGCGGTCACTTTGCATGGGCCAAGGAGTGGGTGAACTAGGATGGTGTCTTGGCCAGAGCATGCTAACTCCATGCATGGTCTGCCGCATGATGTATTGCTGGATTCAAGTCGGAAAGGAAACCTGATCTCCGGACCATGTTTGCTGCACTTGGACGGTGGGCAGTATGTGAAGAAATCTTTATCATCCCACGCTGTGGCCAAGTTGGCTCCATGGTTGACGAGAGATAGCAGGACAGTTGCAACAAGGAATTTACTCATCCTGCTGTACTATAACCGAGGTGGAGAGGAAGAGGAGGATGTATATGAAGGAAAACAAGGTGTTGCAAGTACGAAAAAGCAGCACTTATTGCTTAGCTTCAAGTAGCATTCAGAGTCGTGCCGCACTGGTCTGATAGCTGTTTGCCTAATTATCGTAGACTTTTTGCAGTCCGTCTCATCAGCATAAATAAGAGCATTTCGTGCAGTGGGGGGCATATGGGAAATTCTTGTACTGAGCCACCTAGAGATAAGAGCCACCTGGCGTCTGCAGTCTTTTCTTCCAACTCTAGCTGCATTCTGGTCAGAGTCATGCTGTACCAACTCTAGCTAGACCTTTCGGTAGAAGCACTTCGCGTGCGGCAAGGGGCACTGCGTGCAAATCGTCATGTCTGGTGAATATGAACTATATATTGCCAATTAGATGGGGCAGGAGAGAAGAAACTTCGTCTCCCCTCTTGTATGAATCTGTCAGTAGGATGTCAACCTGTGAAGCTATCATGCCAAACTCTGGTGCATTTCATCGTTCCATTACCCTGCAAGCCTTTACTGTCTTGTCTGTGCTTGCAGTTCTTGTAGCAGATGTCCAGGGAGGAGACGGGTGCCCACGTTTCTCCTGCGGCCATCTGCAAGACGTCCGTTCTCCTTTCCGCCGGCGAGGTGATCCACCTGGGTGCGGTTCTCAATACTACGAGCTGGTGTGCAGCGATAGCCAGGCTACAATTCTCATCGGCGATGCAGCATACCATGTGGTTCGCATCAACTATACCCATTCAGTCCTTCTGGGTCGTGGAGGCCAACTTGGATAGGAACACCGACTGCCCTCTTCCTTACTACTCTTCTAACACGTGGAGAGGGATAATGATACACATGGCTTTTACGATTTGGTGACTGACAGCCCCTTGGGCATGCTTTGCAAATTGTTCACGAGCAATAATGAATAATAGTCTGTACAAGCACGTCGCTTGCCTGAGTGCGAACAATTCACATATTTATGCCTGGGCTGATTATACGGCTGTACCCTGGATATCTTGAACCTTCTTGTGGATACTTGGCCATCATTCCCTTTGGTGACTGACTGGTCTTCTTTGATTGGCAGCAGCTTCGGAATGCAAGCTATGCAGATATCATACAGTTGATAAGGAAGGGGTTTTCTGTTGAATTTCCGATTGATGTTAATTCCCTCACGAGGTCTGAGGCCATCAAAGAATGCTTGAGGATTCAACCAGGTGAGTCTGCGTGCTGGAGTGTGGCCAGTCATGTGGTACATGCCTCCCGAGTTTGGTTTCTCTCCTTTATTTTGAAGAATCACACGGTATAGCAGAAGCGGGATAGCAAAACACCGGCTGCACACACACACGTAATTCAGCTACTTGTTGCACTTTGCATCAGTTTTTTGTATAACATATGCCACCCGCTTGATGGCTTCTGCAGGCAGGCTCAGTCTGTCGGGGCATGGGTCGGTTCAGTTCGAATTCAAAAAACTAGACCAAAAGTGCAACACATAACCAAATTAGATAGTGTTATGTTCAACGAGACCAAACCTCAGGGTTTTACATAATAGGATCAAATTAGGCGGCGGAAAGTGCAATTTACTCATGTTCCGCTCTTAAAGTTCATTTGTTTACAATGATGTGGATTGCAGCTACTTCAAGGAGCAAATGTCTGATGCAAGCATCCTGAATCGGACTCGTGCTCTTTTCTGGAGTGAGATACACTACGTATCATGTGTGAGTCATAACATACGACGCATCTATTTGGTATGTTGTAGCCGAAGCATCTGCATTGATATCCCCAAGTTCCTTTTTGGTACGTGAGAACCTGCTTTTAATCATCACGGCTACAATCTTGTATACATATATGCGGCCGTCTAACTTACGCGCGCCTCCTGACTTGTTTGGGCAGTACTATGTAGGTTCGTGTTGGCGCCCCTGGCGGTATTGATCTTCCTTGCCTACAAGTATTGGAAAACAAGAATCACAATTGATGCGGTCGAAAAGTTCCTCCGGATGCAGCAAATGATCGGCCCAACGAGGTACGCCTACACAGACATCGTTGCGGTCACAAGCCATTTCAGAGACAAGCTGGGCCAAGGTGGCTACGGCTCCGTGTACAAGGGCGTGCTTCTTCCAGGTGATGTTCATGTTGCGGTCAAGATGCTAGAGGGCAGCTCCAATTGCAACGGAGAAGACTTCATCAGTGAGGTCTCCACCATCGGCAGGATCCACCACGTCAACGTGGTCCGTCTCGTGGGATTCTGCTCAGAGGAAATGAGGAGGGCGCTGGTCTATGAGTACATGCCTCGAGGTTCTCTCGACAGGTACATCTTTTCATCAGAGAAAGAGAAGACCTTCTCCTGGGATAAGCTCAATGAGATTGCTTTGGGCATTGCCAGAGGGATCAATTACCTGCATCAGGGGTGTGAGATGCAGATTCTGCACTTTGACATCAAGCCGCACAACATCCTTCTTGACAGCAATTTCATCCCCAAAGTTGCTGATTTCGGTCTCGCCAAACTGTACCCAAGGGGCAACAGTTTTGTGCCATTGAGCGCCTTACGGGGAACCGTTGGGTACATAGCTCCTGAAATGATATCTCGGAGCTTTGGTGTCATATCGAGCAAGTCCGATGTTTACAGCTTCGGGATGCTACTGCTGGAGATGGCTGGAGGTAGAAGGAATGCCGACCCAAATGCAGCGAACTCAAGCCAATCCTACTACCCATCATGGGTATATGACCGGCTAACTGAACAAGAAGTGGGTGAGATATCTGCTCCTGTTGCTGTTGAGATGCATGAGTTGGAGAGGAAGCTATGCATCGTTGGATTATGGTGTATTCAGATGAGGTCTCACGATCGGCCGACGATGAGCGAGGTGATAGAGATGCTGGAAGGTGGCGTCGATGGCTTGCAAATGCCTTCCAGACCATTCTTCTGTGATGAAGGGCACATCCATATTGAGGATTCTTACCGTTTGTTCTCCGAGCTGACTGAGATCACGGAGGAGGATGAGTAACTACATGTGTGTGATTTAATGTATTATTAGGTGATGCACTTAGCTCGTGAAAAGCCAAAGTAATGGTTGTAGTCGTACCGAGTATGAAATAATCTCCTATTTTCCCGACTCCTGTGCGCTTTGATGGGGAAACATGTATTCGCTAGCAGTTAAGACGATAAAGAACTCCAGCTGCTATATCCATGCTAATTAATTTGCTGGTGAAAGCTGAAGTGATATTTGCACTTGCTGTGAAAAACATTGTTAGCAGTTGAAGTAATGCAGACTAGTCAGAGTCGTGCTGTATTGATAGCTTTGTATGCCTGATCGTGGGGGAATTCCAACTCTGAATGCAATGCCGTGTTCTAGACTTCTAGTGATTTGAGTTTGGTTGTAGACTTGCTGCAGTCCATTCCCTTGGAATCAAGCAGTAAATAACTGCGAAAGTGATGTGTCCCCTGGTGCATATGAATCATTACAAAGTAGTGGACAGCAGTAGCAACTTCAGTCTCAGGGTAAGAAAGTCCAACTCGATCGAACGTTCCAGTCACGGCATTCCAATTTCAGCTGCATTAATTTCAGTCGTATAGACGTTGAAATGACCTGTACACTGGAACAAAAACCGTACGTACGTGGGTTGGCGATCTGTCAGGCCGCACACCACGCCCATCGATTGGGCGTGAAAAAACTGACTCACTTGTTGCCCTTGCATATGTTGTCTTAAATCTAAATTTCAAATTTCCATGCCTTCTAAACCGAGTACCCAGATCATAATCCATTCGAACGCTGTTAGATGGCTCCAAGTTCTCAGCTCGAGGCGCGTACGTGCAAGACATGAGCATAGCGGTTGACTCCAACGCCACTCATATTTGGGACTCCCGGGTGCAAACAAAGTCAAGATCTTTGCTTGGCTTCTGTGTAAGCGCAAACCTCCTCCACAAGACACTACAGCAGGATGCAACAAGCTCAAGGTGTGGCGGCCTCTTCAAAGACAGAGCTAACCATTGGGTTGGTTTGCATTACAATTTTGTTTGTTAGATAACTAGCACGGTGTCCCACGTAATTACGCAGAAAATATTTTTAGTTATCTTTATCTTTTTATCCGTACACGTGATACTAGGTCGGTACGGAAAATAAAAGCTCAGATTGCGAGATTTAGGTACAGTTATGAAGATCTATCGGATGTAATCTGTTTAGGTACAACTATGAAGATCTATCAGTTGTAGTTCACTGATAATAAAAGGGTCCACCATATTAACGATCGGATGTTTTACTTTTTTATGGGAATTTCTAACCTCTCTTTATTTTTATTTTATTCTGCTTTTAGTATATAGTAGATTTGACTATAGGCGAAAATCTTGTGGGAAGTTTAAAAACATTTAGGATTAGAATATAGGCGATAGGCAAACTAACAGATGGAGAAACAAAAATTCTAGAATGTCATTCCAAAATAAAACGGGACACCATAATGATATTGGATTTCGACTAGGAGAAGAAACAATACCATGATGCTGGCAGAATGCTTGACCCCTTTGTGAGCTGAATCCACAGTGTCGGCCTTCATGTTCACACTGTTGGCAAATATTGGTAATGCTATCAAGGTGCCAAGTGAATGTTGTTTAACCAAAGTTGATGATCCTGTTTCCCTCTTCATTGAAGGTGAGTGGTCGAAGGTTGCGCCATTTTTATCATAAGTGAAGGGTATAAGGATGCCTTTAGAAATGGCCATGCAGTCCCGTGGAAGATCATATATGTATGCATAAGCTGACGCCAAATACCAGAATTGGCTTAGCGTTATTGATGAGACAAGAGGCTGGGCCAACTATACTATATTGATCTGCAGGTATGAAATCTGATCTTGAACAACGTACTAGGGTCGTAACTTGTGATGATTGAGGTTGTTTGTACACACCAGTTGATAAGCTTGTTTGTGCACACCAGTTGCCAAGGACATGGTGATCTAGGGTAGTTCCATGACCCGGAGCACGATAACTGCATGCCAGGTACACCGCACGATGGAGGGTGGGTCGAAAGCCGAAACGGTAATCGGGTCTCTGGTTCATGTTTGCTGCACCAGTGTGATGAACAAGTTCTGAATAAATCGTCATCATCCGATGCTGCCTGCACATAGGATTCAAGGCTACAATTCGCATCGACAATGCAACTTACTATGTGTCTGCCATCAACTACAGTGATCCTACCTTCTGGGTCGTCGATGCCGACTTGGATTTATACAACAGCTGTCCTCTTCCTCGGTGGAATCGGCCTCCTTATCCTCCATACCCAAGCCAAGGCATGGAAGTCGAATTGTCCCCGATCGCAGATAATCAGGCTTGCTTTGTTAAATGTTCTCAGGAAGTAAAGGACAATGGAATATACATGCCTGTTGCTTGCCTGAGCACCAACGATTCTTTTGTTTACGTGTTAACTGGCCTAGGATCTAGTTATATGGAGTACATTGAGCCTTCTTGTGGGTACTTGGTCATGACTCCTCCGCCTTGAGGTAGTCGGGGCACTAGATAATGCAAGTTACGCAGATGTCGTAAAATCCATGAGGTTTGGATTTGCCATTCAATTTCCTTTCAAATATCGATATGGTGTGAGGAGCATCAAGGAATGCCTAATGCGTGAGTTTCGGTGAGTTTAGGATTTTGAGATCTGTACATTGTGGTTCTATTTGTGTCCGTATATACCTGGCTATCTTATCCCATAACTGTTGCGCTCCTCTTTCATTCCTTGACTAAAATAATTACCCACAAAACAAAGAAATAGTAAATAAAAAACCGTGAAGAAAACAATGGAAAAACAAAAAGAAGAAGAAAAGAAAATGCTCGGGCGTGATACAAGCGATGTCAACTAGTTAATTACCAGTAAGAAAAAAGAAGAAAACCACCCAATGAGCCGCGAGGGCGCGGAGCGGTCGATTTCCGATAACACTGGTGAGCTTTCGGAACGCAGTCACGATACTAGCCCATCTCATGCTTCCCGCACCTCTCCTTTCCTCTTGGCCTAGGCCAGGGCCGTGCGCCCTTGTTCCACCTGTTGCTTCACCACTAGTCCCGGCCATCACCGGCGACCAGCAGCGCTACAATCAGTGGAGCGCAGAAGACCACAAAAAATGGAAACATCCAGCTTTCAATCTTTTGTTGTACAGCTTTCAACTCCTCGGAAATCCAACTTCCAACCAAAATTCGCAGGAGCTTTCAAGCAATCCAACTTTCAACCAATTTCCATCATCAGCTTTCAACCCGAAAAATCAAACTTTGAACTTAGATTCAGCAAGAACTTCAAATTCATCAAATCGGGCATTTGGTGATTTAAACTTTTAACCTAAAACTACCAACTTTCAACCAGAAATCCGGTTTCAAATGAAGAAAACACATGAAGCTTTCAACTCAATGAACAGAAGTATTCAACTCGTTTTTTTTTAATTCCAAAAACAAATCGGGGAAATCACTGATCCCTATCTGTTGCTTTGTGGTGGAGGAGCAACGACGCCGTGTAATGGGAGGGGAAGGAATGGCGCCACTGGCTCTAAGGTTGTAGACGGCACAGGCTATGAGTACGGAAGCGACGGGATGGAGGGTCACGGGCGCGTCAAAAATCTAATCCTAGACTGCGTCCCGCGACCACGACGACCACGACGGCTGCAGGGATGAACACGGAGGCTGGTGAGGGTGGGTGCTTGGGCAACGTCGCATCTCATCTTGCGTAAGCGGATCTCGTACGTGTGGGCAGTGAACAGAACGAGAAAGCAAAACCGGGAAGAAAGGAGACGAGAACGGTTGCATGGTTCGGGCCCCACGCGAAATTACTTTTTGTACACATACATGCAGCCATGCAGGGCAGGAGAGCGGTTCTGGTTTGGGCCCCACGTGAAATGACTTTTTCAGGACAGAGGAACAGTCCCTTTTTTTTTCTTGAGAAGGAGATTTCATTACTCGGCAGTTTTTAAAGGTATATCAGAAGGATGCGCATACCGTACATGACAATCTATCTCTAACGATACATCTTCTCTAGCTAAGTTATGACCGTCATTCCCTTCATTCATGGCAAAAACTTACTTGCTAAATTAGCTTTAACTTCTCTCAGATTTCATTCAAGATCATATTATAGCTACAGGTGGTATTACCATCTATATTTTTTATGACCTCAAGACAATCTGAAGCAACAATATATCTTTTACAAATTGATGTCAATAGCCATGTTTCACGCCTTACAACAAGCAATGGCTTCTAGAGTTGTTGGGTCTGTTAGAGCATCTCTAGTCCTTCCCCTATCCTATAATCCCCTAAACTTCCCCCTATCCTTTAATCCCCAATATATAGGGCACTAAATTTTTAGTGCACCTAGCCCTTCCCCTAGAACTTAATCCCCTAAAAAATTTCTTTTACTATTTCTTCCAAAAGTTTGCACAAACATTCCAAACAAATGCACCACATCATTCATCATTCAATTGAATCATTGCAAAAGAAAAAGAAAAAGAAAGAAAAAAATGCCATTCGGGCAATTGACCGAACAGCTTGCGTGCGGAGGAGCTCCGAGCCACGGCGGCCAGCGATGGAGCTCCGGCGACGACCGGGCAACACGCGGAGGAGGTCCGGCGACGACCTAGCAGCCCGGAGCACCGATTCCCGTGGTAGCCGGCGACGAACGCGAGCCCGAGCAAGCCGGCGGCGAGCTCGGCCACGGCGGCCGTGAACTCGGCTGATTCCGGCGCCGGAGAGGGTGGCCGGAGGTGCGGCAAGGGTCAGGGGTTCCATTTCCCCGGTCATCGGGGCGGCGGATGGCCGGCGGCGTGGGTTGCGGCGGCGGCGGCGTGGTCAGGCGGGAGAGAGGATTCCGGCGGATTCCGACGCCGGCGAGGGAGGAGACGGTGGGGGGGGAGGGGAGGAAGGCGGGGCTGCGGGGGGCCGGGACGGACCGAAGGGAGCGCCGGGGGGTCGCCGGCGGCGACGGGAGCGGCGGTGGAGCGAGTCGGGTCGGGGACGAGGGAGAGAGTGAGGGAGAGTCAAATTTAGGGAGAGTTGCTCTTTTCAGAGCAAATTTGGGGAAGAGAGGTAAGTTTTGAGGGACGAAAAGCTAAATTTTTGAGGAATTAAAGATATAGGGGATGGGCTAGGTGGGTGTTAATTCCCTAAATGAATTTTTTTAGAGGATTAAAGATTTTTAGGGGATGGGCTAGAGATGCTCTTAACCCATCAAAAACAGTAGCACTCCCAGCTTGATAAGTTCTCATATTGTCACAGCATATCGCAGCTACAGCTCCCTTGTTGCTGATCACGCCACCGAGGCATCAATGTTGATCTTCGCCACGCCTTGCGGAGCTGCTAACCATCTCTTGTTTTGTGTTGTTAGAGTTATCCTTGCTGATTTTTGATTGGTCTTACTGGCCAACTGAATTTCTTTGAGGAAATTGTGTACGAAGCCGAAAATTGATAATAGGCTCTGAAAAACATTATCATGAATGGCTTTCCTTCTTGCAGTCTAGATTGTCCACTAGGATACTAGTAGTTTAATTCAGTCTTCTTCCTCGAGAGTTCCTTGCATAAAAAATAGCCATTGTCTTGCATCTTGAATACAACATTCACTCATATGCTCAGTCAGATCCTCGTTAACCAAAGCCCAAACACATCTGGCCAGTGTGCAATGTAATAAGGTGTGACTCCATGTGTCATCAGTTGCCCTACATATTTTGCAAATACTTGTGGTCTCCGTTTTGCGGTTCTTCAAAACTTCATGTGTTGGTAAGGATTTTTGGGCAAGCCTCCAAGCAAACACTTTAATCTCGGAGGAATTTTAACTTTCCAAATGGATGTCGACTGTTTGCTGCTTCTTTGATGATTCGATGTGTCCGCCCAGCCTTCAAGCCAATCTTTCCGCCGGTTTCTTTTTCAAACAAGCATTCTGCATCCACTTCTTTCAAAATGTCATATACCCACCTGTCTTCTTAAATCATTGTGCTCAGTGAGATCCTTTTAATTTTCTGCACATCCATATAGCGGTTCGTGAGCTGTCCGAAATGTCAATGGCGTGATCGTTCGTAAAACATGGATTTCGGAGCCTCACCTGCCTGCCGCTGCGTGTCTGCGTGCAAGGAAGATGAATCTTCAGTAGGGATTGTGTTTGGCTTTGCTAAATCTTCAGTAGGGATTGTACCCACATCTATGTCTGTCCATCCACACATTGTAAATTTGTTATTCCTGGGAATAAAAATGACATGATGAATCTCCCTGTAGCATGTCCGGTGAGATTTCCACCACATATGTACTCATTCAATAGGCAAACAGAATGCCTGTGATTTTGTTATTCCTGAGGAGTTCAGGGAGGTCAACTGCACTGCAGAAATATTGAAGTGGGGATAAATCACCTGACGAACAGAATACGGTAACCAACAGATTATTGTATTTTAAGATTTTAACTGTTCAAATACAAGTCAAGTCGTATGTTGCACATAACTAGTAGAACTATTACATGACGCCGATTGATTATTCATACATTAGGTGCTGATAGAGTGGAAAGATCAAAATACATTGCATGCGAGTGCTATGCATTAGATTCACTAAATCAAGCAAGACTGAGTATGACTCCCAAATATTCACTAAATCATGGTAGTCTATTCTCCATGCTTTACGGCATAGGATGATTTTCAGACGAGACGAAAGGCTTTGGCGGCATCTGTAGATTCTCTAGCCTCCCTGTTAACATGTTTACCACCTTTGTCATGGAGGGCCGATTCTTTGGGTTCCACTGAATACACCATAGTGCCACAATAGCCAGCTGTCTCACCATTTGTTTCTCTTCTCGTGTCATCTCCAAAGTAAGCACCAAGTCCTGCCCAGTGATTACTTTCTCATAGATCCACTCTGGGAGGTAGACCTCGTTCTGGCTCTCAACACTTGGGTCTGAGTTCCTCCTTCCACTCACCATTTCTAATACCAGCATGCCAAAACTGTATACATCTGACTTGTAGGATATCCCCCCAAAGTTCCGTGAATATAGCTCCGGTGCAATATAGCCCATTGTGCCTCTTGCTGCAGTTAAGGTAACGATGCTTTGGTCCCTTGCACACAGCTTTGCTAGGCCGAAGTCTGAGATCTTTGGATTGAAGTTGTAGTCCAGCAATATGTTGTGAGGCTTGATGTCAAAGTGGAGAATGCGCTGGTTGCATCCTTGGTGTAGGTATTCCATTCCTCGGGCAATGCCTAAAGAAACACCTAGCATTTTGTCGGGTATTAGGAGTTGTTGAGAAATATTAGAATCATGCGAGAATATATATCTCTCCAATGACTCTTTAGGCATGAATTCATAAATAAGAGCACGCCTAGTTCCTTCGGAGCAAAAGCCCAGGAGGCGGACAATATTTGCATGGTGAATTCTCCCAATGGTTGCGACTTCATTAATGAATTCTCCTCCCTCTCCTGTAGAGTTCTCTAGCATCTTGACTGCCACGGGCACTCCATTTGGTAGCTCGCCTTTGTATACACTTCCAAATCCTCCTTGCCCTACTTTTTCCTTAAACCGCCTCGAAATCTTTTTAACTTCAGAGAAAGTGTACCTCGTGGGTTTCGATGTGCCATATGTCTTGAGAAACATTTCAACCTTCAAATGTATCTCTTCGTTATATCTTGTCTTCAGTGAAAGATAAAGCGCAGTGGCCACCGTCAACAAAAGAACAACAAATGCGGCCACTGATGATGTAGCTGAATAAACAGAGAATAGGAAATTAGCATATTGCGTTAGGATTGACAGCCGTACTTAGTGATTGTAACAGGTATAAGAGAATGTAAGAGTCTAGTAACCAATGAGAAGAATTTTATGCAGAAGGGAAAGGTTTATTTCTTTTCATTTTTCTTCTTCATTTGAAGTGCAGAAAAACATGGGTTGCAACTGTACCCGCGATGACTTTGGTACGCGAATCTGCAAATACCAAAGAAGAGAATGAGAGATAGATGATGGTTTAGTAAAAGGATTTGTACTTCTTGAAATAAGTTGTCGGTACTTAGAACGAACAAATTTTTTGAAGGACTGCTGTCTACCTGCTGCAATACGTTACTCTAGTGGGATGCGTTACGGTTTTATATATAGTTTTGGGGAATAGCTATACAATGATCAATGCATTTTTTAGAGATCTTCGTGATATCTTTTTTTAGAACATACAGCAGAATTGTGTCTTGTGATATTAAAAGAGAATAATGTTTGGTACAAAGATACTGCCCAGGTTTTTTACTGGGCTTAGACAAGGATTCAAGGTTCTACTACAAAATGAAATGCAACCAACAACCAGTTGTTCTATGTAGCACGCACCAGCTAGAAGCAGCCTTTAACTCGCTCTTGTGTTTGCAACCATTTTTGTTCCGATACGTGTGTTTGTGTGGATTATGTTATTTGATTATTCTTTTTCCCCTTGACGTGTCTAGAACTCTGGGTTCTTGCTGATATTGTGTTACATTGCAGAGGATGTGTTTACAGGTTTAAGCTTTGGATGGTGTTATGTTGGGTCCATTCTGTAGCAATATAATGTGGTATCTGTATATCTCTACTGGAGTGTTAAACTAAGTAACCAATTAAGAGTTCTCAATTTATAAGCACAGTGCCTGATAGAAGAATAAAACATAATTTCTTGTTTCTTAATTATTTCTGTGAGATCTCTTTTACGATATTTCGGTGCCTCAATGTGATTGCCCAAGCTAGCTATTCAAATGATTTCTAGTGACAGCATATCTTTGGGAGACTTCAAACACATCGAATTGTAGAATGAGTAAATTCAAAACTAAAAACTGCAAAACCTTATTAATTGAAAACTTCGTTACAAAATAAAAGGGGTTAGTACAATACCATGAGGCATGCAGAATGTTTGATTCCTTTGTGAGCTGAATGCACAGTGTCGCCCATGCCTTTCACAGTCTGGGCAATTCATGCCTGCGGAGATTCCATACCACGGATCTGTCCATCGCACCGTCACATCAGCAAAACCGAGGATCCTTTTTACAATTACATTGAGTGTGGGATCTGTTTCCGGGAAGATTCCATATGAAATTTCTTCGAAGGACACCTTGCAGTCCAATGGAATGGGTATCTCTTCAAAAAAAGCATCCACCAAATACGAGAAATGGGTTGCGTTGCTAAGGGAGGAGATTGGGCCAGCAATGCTATAGGCATCATCAATGCTCGGTGTGAACTCTCTCGAGCAGCATACTAGGGTCATATATGTCAGGACATATATGTCGCAAGGGTTCCAGTGTTCTTCCTCTTCCTGGAGAACACCAATTGGTACGCTTCTGGAGATGAGTTTCTGGAGCGGACAGGTAGACGAGGAGTCCACAAGTGGGATGATCTTGATGGCAGGATAACTGTAATCTATGGCGGTCACTTTGCATGGGCCAAGGAGTGGGTGAACTAGGATGGTGTCTTGGCCAGAGCATGCTAACTCCATGCATGGTCTGCCGCATGATATATTGCTGGATTCAAGTCGGAAAGGAAACCTGATCTCCGGACCATGTTTGCTGCACTTGGACGGTGGGCAGTATGTGAAGAAATCTTTATCATCCCACGCTGTGGCCAAGTTGGCTCCATGGTTGACGAGAGATAGCAGGACAGTTGCAACAAGGAATTTACTCATCCTGCTGTACTATAACCGAGGTGGAGAGGAAGAGGAGGATGTATATGAAGGAAAACAAGGTGTTGCAAGTACGAAAAAGCAGCACTTATTGCTTAGCTTCAAGTAGCATTCAGAGTCGTGCCGCACTGGTCTGATAGCTGTTTGCCTTAATTATCGTAGACTTTTTGCAGTCCAGGCCCGTCTCATCAGCATTAAATAAGAAGCATTTCCGTGCAGTTGGGGGGCAATATGTGGAAATTATTGTAATAGAGCCGCCTGGTCAGAGTCATGCTCTAGCTACGTTCTGGTCAGAGTCATTCTTTTCATTCAACTCTAGCTACATTCTGGTCAGAGTCATTCTTTTCTTTCAACTCTAGCTACAGTACCGATTCTGGTAAGAAGCACTTCCGCCGTGCGGCAAGGGGCACTGCGTGCAAATCGTCATGTCTGGTGAATATGAACTATATATTGCCAATTAGATGGGCAGGAGAGAAGAAACTTCGTCTCCCCTCTTGTATGAATCTGTCAGTAGGATGTCAACCTGTGAAGCTATCACGCCAAACTCTGGTGCATTTCATCGTTCCATTACCCTGCAAGCCTTTACTGTCTTGTCTGTGCTTGCAGTTCTTGTAGCACATGTCCAGGGAGGAGACGGGTGCCCACGTTTCTCCTGCGGCCATCTGCAAGACGTCCGTTCTCCTTTCCGCCGGCGAGGTGATCCACCTGGGTGCGGTTCTCAATACTACGAGCTGGTGTGCAGCGATAGCCAGGCTACAATTCTCATCGGCGATTCAGCATACCATGTGGTTCGCATCAACTATACCCATAAGTCGTTCTGGGTCGTGGAGGCCAACTTGGATAGGAACACCGACTGCCCTCTTCCTTACTACTCTTCTTACACGGGGAGAGGGATATTTGATACACATGGCTTTGATGATTTGGTGACTTACAGCCCTCGGGCATGCTTTGCAAATTGTTCCCGAGCAATAATGAATAATAGTCTGTACAAGCACGTCGCTTGCCTGAGTGCGAACAATTCACATATTTATGCCTGGGCTGATAACGGCTGCTACCCTGGATATCTTGAACCTTCTTGTGGATACTTGGCCATCATTCCCTTTGGTGACCCGAAGTCTTTTGATTGGCAGCAGCTTCGGAATGCAAGTTATGCAGATATCATACAGTTGATAAGGAAGGGGTTTTCTGTTGAATTTCCGATTGATTTAAGTTCCCTCATGAGGTCTGAGAGCATCAAAGAATGCTTGAGTGATTCAACCAGGTGAGTCTGCGTGCTGGAGTGTGGTCATGATCTCCCTTTATTTTGAAGAATCAACTTAAAACGGTATAGCAGAACACCGGATTTTTTTAGCACACGTAATTCAGCTACTTGTTGCACTTTGCATCAGTTTTTTAAAATATGCCCCGCTTGTGTGGCTTCTCTGCAGGCAGGGTCAGTCTGTCGGGGCATGGGTCGGTTCAGTTCGAATTCAAAAAACTAGACCAAAAGTGCAACACATAACCGAATTAGATAGTGTTATGTTCAACGAGACCAAACCTCAGGGTTTTACATAATAGGATCAAATTAGGCGGCGGAAAGTGCAATTTACTCTGTTCCGCTCTTAAAGTTCATTTGTTTACAATCATGTGGATTGCAGATACTTCAAGGAGCAAATGTCTGATGCAAGCATCCTGAATCGGACTCGTGCTCTTTTCTGGAGTGAGATACACTACGGAATATGTGTGAGTCAAACATACCACCACGCTATTTGGTATGTTGTAGCCGCAGTATCTGCTATCGATATCCCCAAGTTCCTTTTTGGTACGTGAGAACCTGCTTTTAATCATCACGGCTACAATCTTGTATACATATATGCGGCCGTCTAACTTACGCGCGCCTCCTGACTTGTTTGGGCAGTACTATGTAGGTTCGTGTTGGCGCCCTTGGTGGTATTGTTCTTCCTCGCCCACAAGTATTGGAAAACAAGAATCACAATTGATGCGGTCGAAAAGTTCCTCCGGATGCAGCAAATGATCGGCCCAACGAGGTACGCCTACACAGACATCGTTGCAGTCACAAGCCATTTCAGAGACAAGCTGGGCCAAGGTGGCTACGGCTCCGTGTACAAGGGCGTGCTTCTTCCAGGTGATGTTCATGTTGCGGTCAAGATGCTAGAGGGCAGCTCCAATTGCAATGGAGAAGACTTCATCAGTGAGGTCTCCACCATCGGCAGGATCCACCACGTCAACGTGGTCCGTCTCGTGGGATTCTGCTCAGAGGAAATGAGGAGGGCGCTGGTCTATGAGTACATGCCTCGAGGTTCTCTCGACAGGTACATCTTTTCATCAGAGAAAGAGAAGACCTTCTCCTGGGATAAGCTCAATGAGATTGCTTTGGGCATTGCCAGAGGGATCAATTACCTGCATCAGGGGTGTGAGATGCAGATTCTGCACTTTGACATCAAGCCGCACAACATCCTTCTTGACAGCAATTTCATCCCCAAGGTTGCTGATTTCGGTCTTGCCAAACTGTACCCAAGGGGCAACAGTTTTGTGCCATTGAGCGCCTTACGGGGAACTGTTGGGTACATAGCTCCTGAGATGATAACTCGGAGCTTTGGTGTCATATCGAGTAAGTCCGATGTTTACAGCTTTGGGATGCTGCTGCTGGAGATGGCTGGAGGAAGAAGGAATGCTGATCCAAATGCAGCGAACTCAAGCCAATCTTACTACCCATCATGGGTGTATGACCGGCTAACTGAAAAAGAAGTGGGTGAGATATCTGCTCCTGTTGCTGCTGAGATGCATGAGTTGGAGAGGAAGCTATGCATCGTTGGATTATGTTGTATTCAGATGAGGTCTCACGATCGGCCGACGATGAGCGAGGTGATAGAGATGCTGGAAGGTGGCGTCGATGGCTTGCAAATGCCTTCCAGACCATTCTTCTGTGATGAAGGGCACATCCATATTGAGGATTCTTACCGTTTGTTCTCCGAGCTGACTGAGATCTCGGAGGAGGATGAGTAACTACATGTGTGTGATTTAATGTATTATTAGGTGATGCACTTAGCTCGTGAAAAGCCAAAGTAATGGTTGTAGTCGTACCGAGTCCTGTGCGCTTTGATGGGGAAACATGTATTCGCTAGCAGTTAAGACGATAAAGAACTCCAGCTGCTATATCCATGCTAATTAATTTGCTGGTGAAAGCTGAAGTGATATTTGCACTTGCTGTGAAAACATTGTGTTGAAGTAATGCAGACTAGTCAGAGTCGTGCTGTATTGATAGCTTTGTATGCCTGATCGTGGGGGAATTCCAACTCTGAATGCAATGCCGTGTTCTAGACTTCTAGTGATTTGAGTTTGGTTGTAGACTTGCTGCAGTCCATTCCCTTGGAATCAAGCAGTAAATAACTGCGAAAGTGATGTGTCCACTGGTGCATATGAATCATTACAAAGTAGTGGACAGCAGTAGTGTCGTAGGTACGAGCCTAGACAGTAGATTTGTGGCACCCCCGGTCGGCTACAGCGACCTCCGGGCGTGCGGGGGACAAACGAGCGAGAAGTAATGCGCGCGAGATAGTCGACAATGGAAATCAATGCTCGTATTAGGGCACGGAATAGAGAGCTCACAGAGGGGGGAAATGAAAGTGGGGATCGCCTTCTCTCCACCCCCTGGGGGTATTTATAGGGTTTGAGAATGAAAAATGGAAGATTACAATTTTGCCCCCACATGAGAGGGAATTTACAAGGGCATTATGGTCATTTGCCCACTCCTAAGGAATCTTGGGAGAATATTCCCGGGCATCTTTTTAGGAGAATCTTCTTGGATGGCGAGATGGTCCCACATGCGGGCTCGCCGAAGACAGTCCCACCGCGGAGTCAACCCTGACGCGTGGGCGGAGTCAACCCTGACGCGGGGCGCGGACTTGACGGAGACAGCCCCGCGGAGCTTGGGCTCGTCGGAGTCAACCCTGACGCAGGAGGGTGTCAACGAAAATCCTAACGGCGCGGCAGTGATTCTGAACAGTGTCGATTCGGACTAGCGCGGAAAACCTCCCCCAACAGTAGCCCCTTGCCGGTTGGGGCGGTCGGAAAGCGCCCGTCCGAGCCGGCACACTAATCCCTAACGGGTTGGTGCGCAAGCCGGATCGACGGCTCTTCGCGAATCGCAATTTTCTCCCGAGAAGTGCTCGACGGCGCGATTTTCTTCTCTCCTTCTTCTTTCCTTTCTTCTTTTCTTTTCTTTCTTTTTCTCCTCTTTTTCCTTTTCTTCTTTTCTTTCTTCTTCTTTCTTTTTTTTTATTTTTCTTCCTCCCTTTTTTCTTTTTCTTCTTCCTCTATTTTCTTATTTTTTTTTCTTTTAGGCCGGTGGAGGGCAGCACACACAAAAAAGCCACCGCAGCTCCACACCCTCTCATCCTTATCTAACTCACTCCCTCTACTCCCTCTCTCTCTCCCCCAAAATATCTCCCTTTTCTCTCTCCTTTATTTTTTCTTCACGCGCTCAGTGCCTCAGCTCCCTCCTGCGGCCACTGTCCTGCCGCCGTCGGCCCTCCCAGCGCGGAGCCGCCCTCCCCGCGCCGGCGGCCTCGCTGCCGCGCCTCCCGCTCGCCTCGGGCCGCCACCGCGCCACCAGCCCGCCTCAGGCCGGCGGCCTCGCTGCCGCGCCTCCCGCTCGCCTCGGGCCGCCACCACGCTAGGCCGCCGCTCCTGGGGCTCCTCCGCCGGCCGCCGACCACGTCGCCGCTCCCGGGGCTCCTCCGCCGGCCGTCGGCCCGAGTTCACCATTGGCCGAGGCCAGCCCGGCCCAGCCCGAGCTCGCCACCGGCGCCTCCCGCTTCTCCCCTGCGGGCTTTCGTTTAAGATGCAAACTGACTTCCAATTTACCATCTATCATGTCTATGATCCATCTTCGTTATATTTCCCAATCAAATAGGGCATGATATTTTGTTATTAGAGCTGGAACAATCTGAGCTTGATTAAGAATGAAAAACTGCGGCTTGTTTTCCTTCTAGGTGCATAATCAATTATTTGGGAGGTAAGGCCCCTTTTCAGAGGGTGCAATTTCCAGTTTCATACCCAAGTTTGGTCTGCCACCCTACAGTTGGCTGAGTGAAAGCCTTTCTTGTTGTCAAGACCTTTGGCCAGTTCCTGCTGGTAACCAATCAGTACCTCTGTGCCACCAATGAAAATTTTATGCAGTCCAGGCTCCAATATCAATCTTATTGATGTTGGCTGTAAATTAGATCGTCTTGAAGCACTGATTGTTCAGCTTTGTATTTCTCGTGCGGTACACAAATTTACCTAGCATTTAATGTCTTGCTTCTAGGCATATAAATAGCAACATTCCAGCGCACTACACCTGAATAATGTGTTAGCATCTTTTATGGCATAGCCTGCCACTTCATTTTCTGTTTTTCTACTCTAGCTTATCAAACAAGTATTTCTTAAGCTTGTTCATCATAGATAATTTTGTAATATTGTACTCTTTACAGCAAAGGTCTACGACAAAAGTGACATTTCCACTTGTCTGGACAAACACTTGCTGCAGCCACCCTTTATACCGTGAGTCTGAGCTCATTGAGGAGAAGGGCCTAGGTACATCAATCTGCCATGAAGAGTGAAGAACAACTTCAGACCATCATTTGCACTATCTATGCTCTTGCTCCCACCTTACTGAATACCCGTTGTGATCTTGTATTTTGGTTCAGGGGTCAGAAATGCAGCCCAACGGAAGCTATTTGATGAACTGGGAGTACGGGCTGAAGATTTACCAGTTGACCAATTCATTCCGCTCGGGAGGATGCTTTACAAGGCTCCATCTGATGGAAAATGGGGCGAACACGAGCGTAAATACTTACGAGATGCACGGATGCTGGTATCATGAACTGCTATCGTAATAATTTTCCTTTTGGCATGTGAAGCGGCTACGCTTGTAGATATGGGACTGTTACTGCAATTTTTGTTAATCATGCATGAGATGGACTGCAACTGTATTTTTATTATAACGCAAGAGATGGACCCAGTGTAGACGCTGGCGGATGCGACTGTTTCTTTTGCATGTGTGTTTCTGCCGAATTGAACCGCCGTAGTCCATTGCCATGTCGTGCACAAATACGTCGCACGTCGTGACATGCTAGTAGTTGTTTCCGGTGCCGGGCGTGACATGTTTCGCAGGGTGATTCCTTGTTCCCATGTCTATTCACTTTCTCTTGCAGGGAGTTAACAGGTTCAGCAGCTCTTCTCTTTCTAGCTTGTGGTCATCGGAACTGACCGGCGAGGACATAGCGGCGGAGTTGCCACGACGGAGCGCTAAGGTCGATGCCGCGACAGGGAGGCCACGACGGAGACACCGCGACGGAGTCCTGAGGTCGATGCGGCGACAGAGCGCCAAGGTTGACGGAGACACTGCGACGGAGCGCCGAAGCCGACGCCGCGACAGAGTTGCCATGACAGAGCGGCAAGGTCCATGGAGACGCCGTGATGGAGCGCCGAGGCCGACGCCGTGACGGAGTGTTTGGGTGGCGTAACTCCTTGCGCCACGACGGAGCGCCGCGGTCGACGTCGTGACGGAGATGCTTCGACGGACGCCGCGTTGGACAACGTGACGGAGACGCCACGACAGAGCGACGAGGTCGACGACACGACGGAGATGTCTTGACGGAGCGCCGCGATCGCCGCTCGCACCCTGGTTGCCCGCCTCGCCACCCCGCTCCCCCACCGTCCTTGCGACGCTGTAAGGGAGCGCTGGTGCGTGACGCTGTTGCACGCCGTGGGTCGCGGGGACGACATCGGAGCACTACGCCAGACGCCGCGTTGGACGCCGCGACGGGGTACTTGGGTGGCGTAGCCCCTTGCGCCAGGACGGAGCGACGCGGTCGACGCCGCGACGGAGACTTGGGTGGCGTAGCCCCTTGCGCCAGGACGGAGCGCCGCGGTCGACGTCGCGACGGAGATGCCTCGACGGACGCCGCGTTTGACAACGTGACGGAGACGCCACGACAGAGCGACGAGGTCGACAACGCGACGGAGATGCCTTGACGGAGCGCCGCGATCGCCGCTCGCACCCCGGTTGCCCGCCTCGCCACCCCGCTCCCCCACCGTCCTTGCGACGCTAAGGGAGCGCTGGTGCGTGATGCTGTTGCACGCCGAGGGTCGTAGGGGCAGCGTCAGAGCACTACGCTGGACGCTGCGTTGGACGCCGCGACGGGGTACCACGATGGGGCACGCGCAGGGTGCGCAGCGCTCCTGCAGGGGTGCGCTTAGGGTGTACACGGAGCCTCCTGCAGGGGTACGCGCAGGGTGAGCGCAGGATGCGCATGGAGCCTCCCGCAGGTGCACGCACGGGGGTGCGCATGGTGGCGATACATAGCCATGCGCCGGAGAGGTGGTGCATGGAGACGCGGTGACGGGGTACTTGGGTGGCGTAGCCCCTTGCGCCAGGACGAAGCGACGCGGTCGACGCCGCGACGGAGACTTGGGTGGCGTAGCCCCTTGCGCCAGGACGGAGCGACGAGGTCGATGACGCGACGGAGACACCTCGATGTCGCATTGGATGCCGCGTTGAACACCGCGATGGAGTTGCCACGACGGAGCGCCGCGGTCGTCGCCCACACCCTGGTTGCCTGCCTCGCCACCCCGCTCCCCCACCGTCCTCACGACGCTCGAAGGGAGCGCTGATGCGCGAGGCCGTTGCACACTGAGGGTCATAGGGGCAGCGTCAGAGCACTACGCTGGACGCTGCGTTGGACGCCGCGACGGGGTACCACGATGGGGCACGCGCAGGGTGCGCTTAGGGTGTACACGGAGCCTCCTGCAGGGGTACGCGCAGGGTGAGCGCAGGGTGCGCATGGAGCCTCCCGCAGGTGCACGCACGGGGTGCGCAGGGCGTCCTGCAGGGGTGCGCACAGTGGTGATACATAGCCATGCGCCGGGGAGGTGGTGCATGGAGTGAAGGTTGTTCCGACGTTGTGACGGAGATGTTGTTCGACGCCGCGGTGAGGGGATGTTCTACGTCGTGCAGAGCGAAGGTTGTCCCGACACGGCGATGGAGACGTCGCCTAAGACGGGACAATAGCGCACGTCGCCCCGGCTGACGGGTCATATCGCGGCTCTTCGTCCTTAGGAGAGAATCTCAGCGCCCATCTACGTCGGCGGAGCATGTCAACGCTGAGGAGCATGTCGACCTTAGCGAAGTATGTCGAAGTCAGACGAGGCATGTCCGCATCGGCGGGGTATGTTGCTACCGAGGAGTATGTCAACGTCGGCGGAGCATGTCGACGCTGGGCAGAACATGTGGATGCCGGGTGGAGCGTCGATGTCGGAGGGAACATGTCGACGCCGGGAAACATATCGACTTCGGCGGAGCATGTTCGTGACGGCGAAGTGTGTCGGCGCCGAGGGGCACGTCCATGACGGACGGAAGACGCTGACGCTGGGCAGAGTGTCAACGCCGCGCGAGGCGTGTTGACACCGTGCAAGGCATGTCGATGTCGAGCAGAGTGATGACGCCTGGCAGCTTGGCTTTGTTTCTGGGGGAGCCCTTTGTCCAGATGGTGCCGAGCGCGGAAGGTGTCGAGGCACACATGGACCGTGCCCGGGGAGGACGTTGAGGCGTTTGTTGCAAGGTGCGTAGCACCCTGCCTCCCAACGAAAAAACCTAGTGCTCGAGGACATGTCTGAGAGCGCTTGTGGCCTTCCCTAACCACAACCTTTGATGCCCACCGGCGTAGCAAGGAGTGCATTGATGCTTCGCCTGGCATGGGCATGTTGCACGACTCCGGAGGGAAGGGACACTATCCCGGACGGAGGTGGCTCAACATCGCGGGGAGCTTACCGTCGCACGACCCCGGAGGGAAGGGACACTCTATCCCGGACGGAGGTGGCTCGACATCGCGGGGAGCTTACCGTCGCACGACCCCGGAGGGAAGGGACACTCTATCCCGGACGGAGGTGGCTCGACATTGCGGGGAGCTTACCGTCGCACGACCCCGGAGGGAAGGGACACTCTATCCCGGATGGAGGTGGCTCGACATCGCGGGGAGCTATTCGTCGCACGACCCCGGAGGGAAGGGACACTCTATCCCGGACGGAGATGGCTCGACATCGCGGGGAGCTTATCGTCGCACGACCCCGGAGGGGAGGGACACTCTATCCCGGACGGAGGTGGCTCGACATCGCGGGGAGCTTGTCGTCGCACGACCCCGGAGGGAAGGGACACTATCCCGGACGGAGGTGGCTCGACATCGCGGGGAGCTATTCGTCGCACGACCCCGGAGGGAAGGGACACTCTATCCCGGACGGAGATGGCTCGACATCGCGGGGAGCTTATCGTCGCACGACCCCGGAGGAAAGGGACACTCTATCCCGGATGGAGGTGGCTCGACATCGCGGGGAGCTATTCGTAGGGACACTCTATCCCGGATGGAGGTGGCTCGACATCACGGGGAGCTTATCGTCGCACGACCCCGGAGGGAAGGGACACTCTATCCCGGATGGAGGTGGCTCGACATCGTGGGGAGCTATTCGTCGCACGACCCCGGAGGGAAGGGACACTCTATCCCAGACGGAGATGGCTCGGACGTCGTGGGGAGCTTATCGTCGCACGACCCCGGAGGGAAGGGACACCCTATCCCGGACGGAGATGATTGAAACCTGTCACAAGGGGGCTTGATGCCATGTCGATGCATTAAGCCCTTTGCTGAGACAGGGTTGTCTACACTTGTGGATGAAGCGTGGTGGTGCTAATATAAATGTCTGCTCCTGACACGCTTGGTTGAAGCGGCCCGGACGATGCGGACGTGCGCGTGAATGACGCAGATGATGATCCCGTGCGGTGTCGACCACAATAGGAGCAAAGGACGTAGTCCGAAGTGGCAGGCGCTTACCGGGATGATGAGGTCGCGTGATGTCACCGAGGGCGAGCGCGTGGGGCGTGGGTGATGTTGACGAGCCCCTGATGTCGCCGAGGGCGGGCGTGGAGGATGCTAAGCCCGAGAGCGTGGACGAGGGCGATGTCGATGGCGAGTGCGGCGAGGCGGACGAGCGCGTCGCGGCGGATGACCTCGTCGCGGCGGACGCGTGCGGCGGGCGAGCGCGGCACGGCGGACGCGCGCGGCGGATGAGCGCGCCGGACGACCTCTTCGCGGTGGACGCTAGCGGCGGATGAGCGCAGCGGATGACCTCGTCGCGGCAGACGCGTGCGGCGGACGAGCGCGGCACAGCAGACGCGCGCGGTGGATGACTTCATCGCGGCGGACACGTGCGGCGGACGAATGCAGCAGACGACCTTGTCACGGCGGACTCGTGTGGCGGACGCGCGTGGCGGACGGCCCCACAGCGGCAGACGAGCGCGGTGGATGACGTCGTCGTGGCAGACACGTGCGGCGAACGCACGCGGCGGACAACCTCATCGCGGCGGACGCGTGCGGCGGGCGAGCGCGGCACAGCGGACGCGCGCGGCGGAGGACCTCTACGCGGCGGACACGTGCGACGGACGCGCGTGGCGGACGGCCCCACAGCGGCGGACAAGCGCGGCGGATGACGTCGTCGCGGCGGACACGTGCGGCGAACGCGCGCGGCGGACAACCTCATCGCGGCGGACGCGTGCGGCGGACGAGCGCGGCACAGCGGACGCGCGCGGCGGATGACCTCTGCGCGGCGGACACATGCGGCGGACAAACGCAACGGACGACCTTGTCGCGGCGGACTCGTGTGGCAGACGCGCGTGGCGGACGGCCCCACAGCGGCGGACGAGCGCGGTGGATGACGTCGTCGCGGCGGACACGTGTGGTGAACGCGCGTGGCGGACAACCTCATCGCGGCGGACGCGTGCGGCGGGCGAGCGCGGCACAGCGGACGCGCGCGGCGGAGGACCTCTGCGCGGCGGACACGTGCGGCGGACGAGCACGGCACGGCGGACACGCACGGCGGATGCGCGTGGCGGACGATGGCGATGCCAACGACAAGCCCCTGGTGCCACCGAGGACGGGCGCGGAGGATGCCAAATCCGAGAGCGTGGACGAGGGCGATGTCGATGACAAGCCCCTGGTGTCGCCGTCACGCAACATTTGGCTTAATTACAGCGCCTCCCTGAGCTCATTAGCTTCGCGCCCCAGGGTTTTGGCCTCCGCTTTGATGCGTGCTTCAGAGTTTGCCACGTTGATCATGGCCGCGGGGAGTCCAGCAGCCCAGACGTCGGCTGATGAGTCATCGGCTCGGAGGTTAGCGGCCGACGGGTCGTTGACGCGGGCGCCGCTAAGCTCCATGGTGACGACAATGTTGTTCGTCCTGGCTCGACGCGCCGGGTTTGGTGCGCGGGGGACGATCGTCCTCCGCGCTCTTTCTCTTCGGCGCCATGGCTTTTCGCTCGCTCCCCACGGTCGGCGCCAACTGTCGTAGGTACGAGCCTAGACAGTAGATTTGTGGCACCCCCGGTCGGCTACAGCGACCTCCGGGCGTGCGGGGGACAAACGAGCGAGAAGTAATGCGCGCGAGACAGTCGACAATGGAAATCAATGCTCGTATTAGGGCACGGAATAGAGAGCTCACAGAGGGGGGAAATGAAAGTGGGGATCGCCTTCTCTCCACCCCCTGGGGGTATTTATAGGGTTTGAGAATGAAAAATGGAAGATTACAATTTTGCCCCCACATGAGAGGGAATTTACAAGGGCATTATGGTCATTTGCCCACTCCTAAGGAATCTTGGGAGAATATTCCCGGGCATCTTTTTAGGAGAATCTTCTTGGATGGCGAGATGGTCCCACGTGCGGGCTCGCCGAAGACAGTCCCACCGCGGAGTCAACCCTGACGCGGGGCGCGGACTTGACGGAGACAGCCCCGACGCGGAGCGCGGGCTCGTCGGAGTCAACCCTGACGCGGGGCACGGACTTGACGGAGACAGCCCCGACGCGGAGCGCGGGCTCGTCGGAGTCAACCCTGACGCGGGGCGCGGACTTGACGGAGACAGCCCCGACGCGGAGCGTGGGCGGAATCAACCCTGACGCGGGGTGCGGACTTGACGGAGACAGCCCCGACGCGGAGCGTGGGCTCGTCGGAGTCAACCCTGACGCAGGAGGGTGTCAACGAAAATCCTAACGGCGCGGCAGTGATTCTGAACAGTGTCGATTCGGACTAGCGCGGAAAACCTCCCCCAACAAGTAGCAACTTCAGTCTCAGGGTAAGAAAGTCCCAACTCGATCGAACGTTCCAGTTACGGCATTCCAATTTCAGCTGCATTAATTTCAGTCGTATAGACGTTGAAATGACCTGTACACTGGAACAAAAACCGTACGTACGAGGGTTGGCGATTTGTCAGGCCGCACACCACGCCCATCGATTGGGCCTGAAAAAACTCACTCACTTGTTGCACTTGCATATGTTGTCTTAAATCTAAATTTCAAATTTCCATACCTTCTAAACCGAGTACCCAGATCTTTGCTTGGCTTCTGTGTAAGAGCAAACCTCCTCCACAAGACACTACGGGCCAGTTCTTTTGGCAGATTCTCCCAGAATCTGCCCCCTCTCCAGCTTCCCCCAGAATCTGTCCCTTCAAAATTTTTCACAATCTGAACTAATAAGATCCTGGAGAGTTCAGATTGTGGAAAATTTTGGGGGAGCAGATTCTGGGGGAAGCTGGGGAGGGGGCAGATTCTGGGAGAATCTGCTAAAAGAACTGGCCCTACAGCAGGATGCAACAAGCTCAAGGTGTGGCGGCCTCTTCAAAGACGGAGCTAACTATTGGGTTGGTTTGCATTACAATTTTGTTTGTTAGATAACTAGCACGGTGTCCCGCGTAATTGTGCAGAAAATATTTTTAATTATCTTTATCTTTTTACCCGTACGGGTGATATTAGATCAATACGGGAAATAAAAGTTCAGATCACGAGATTTAGGTACAGTTCTGATGATCTATCGGATGCGATGTTTATGTACAATTATGATGTTATCGGTTGTGATCTGTTTAGGTACAATTATGAACATCTATCGGCTACGATCTGTTTAGGCACAGTTATGAAGATCTATCAGCTGTGATATGTTTAGGTATAGTTATGAAGATCTATTGGCTGTGATCTGTTTAGATATAGTTATAAAGATCTATTGGTTGTAGTCCACTAATAATGAAAAATATACCAAATTAATGATAAGATATTTTGCTTTTTTGAGAAAATTTATAGCCTCTCTCTATTTTTTTTACTGTATTCTGCTTTTAGTACTATAGACGAAAACTTGTGGGAAGTTTGAAAACATTTAGCATTAGAACATAGGCGATTGGCAAACTAACAGATGGAGAAACAGAAATTCTAGAATGTCGTTAATTCCAAAATAAAAAGGGACACCATAATGATATTGGATTTTGACTAGGAAAAGAAACAATACCATGATGCTGGCAGAATGCTTGACCCTTTGTGAGCTGAATCCACAGTGTCGGCCTTCATGTTCACACTGTTGGCAAATATTGGTAATGCTATCAAGGTGCTGTTTCACCAAAGTTGATGGTCCTATTTCCCTTTTCATTGAAGGTGAAGTGGTCGAAGGTTGCTCCATTTTTATCATAAGTGAAGGGTATATCTTTGGAAATAGCCATGCAGTCCCGTGGAAGATCAGATATGTATGCATAAGCTCACACCAAATACCATAATTGGCTTATTGCATCTTTCAGAATAAGTTTATGTCTCCGCTAGAGGTTGTGTATATCACAAAGAGTGATATGGACCAGAGGAGATTAGCTAATGTCTCTCTGATATAACTCGTATCTTTACTTTTCTTCTGTACATAAACTTTACCCCTAACTAAATGAAATTGGCAGAGCGCCTACCTGTGTTTCAAAAAAGAATTGGCTTAGCGTTATTGCTGAGACAAGAGGCTGGGCCTACTATACTATATTGATCTGCAGGTATGAAATCTCTTGAACAACGTACTAGGGTCGTTACTTGTGATGATTGAGGTTGTTTGTACACACCTGATAAGCTTGTTGAGATGAGCTTCTGAAGTGGGCAGTGCGACGATGGTATGACATTGATGATGCAGTGCCTGTATTATATAGCAGTCAGTTTGCAGGAGCCAAGGACATGGTGATCTAGGATAGTGTCATGCCCAGAGCATGATAACTGCATGCCAGGTGCGCCGCACGATGGAGGGTGGGTCGAAAGCCGAACGAGGATATCGGATCTCTGGTTCATGTTTGCTGCACCAGTGTGATGATGCTGCCTGCACATAGGATTCAAGGCTACGATTCACATAGACAATGAAACATACTATGTGTCTGCCACGAACTACAGTGATTCTACCTTCTGGGTCCTTGATGCCGACTTGGATTTGTACAGCAGGTGTCCTCTTCCCGGTGGAATCGGCCTCCTTATCCTCCATACGCAAGCCAATGCATGGAAGTCGAATTGTCCCCGGTGGCAAATAATCAGGCTTGCTTTGTTAAATGTTCTCAGGAAGTAAAGGACAATGGAATATACATGCCTGTTGCTTGCCTGAGCACCAACGATTCTTTTGTTTACGTGTTAACTGGCCTAGGATCTAGTTATATAGAGTACGTACATTGAGCCTTCTTGTGGGTACTTGGCCATGACTCCTCGGCCTTGAGGTAGTCGGGCACTAGATAATGCAAGTTATGCAGATGTCGTAAAATCCATGAGGTTCGGATTTGCCGTTCAATTTCCTTTCAAATATCGATATGGTGTGAGGAGCATCAAGGAATGCCTAATACGTACGTGAGTTTCGGTGAGTTCAGGATTTTGAGATCTGTACACTGTGGTACTATTTGTTGCCCGTATATACCTGGCTATCTTATCCCAAAACTGTTGCGCTCCTCTTTCGTTCCTTGATGAGAAATAAAAATAACTACCCACAAAAATGAAAATGACTACCCACAAAACAAAGAAATAGTAAATAAAAAACAGTGAAGAAAACAATGGAAAAACAAAAAAAAGAAGAAAAGGAAATGCTCGGGCGTGATACAAGCGATGTCAACTAGTTAATTACCAGTAAGAAAAAAGAAGAGAACCACCCAATGAGCCGTGCATGAGGGCGCGGAGCGGTCGATTTCCGATAACAACTGTGAGCTTTCGGAACAAGCTCGGAACGCAGTCACGATACCCCATCTCATGCTTCCCGCACCTCTCCTTTCCTCTTGGCCCTAGGCCCTGGCCGTGCGCCCTTGTTCCACCCTCTTGCTTCACCACTAGTCCCGGCCATCACCGGCGAGCAGCAATGCCACCATCGTTGGAGCATACAAGACCACAAAAAATGGAAACATCCAGCTTTCAATCTTTTGTTATACAGCTTTCAACTCCTCAGAAATCCAACTTCCAACCAAAATTTGCAGGAGCTTTCGAGCAAATCAACTTTCAACCCATTGAAATCCAACTTTCAACCAATTTTCATCATCAGCTTTCAACCCGAAAAATCAAACTTTGAACCTAGATTCAGCAAGAACTTCAAATTCATCAAATCGGGCATTCAGTGATTTAAACTTTTAACCCAAAACTACCAACTTTCAACCAGAAATCCGGTTTCAAATGAAGAAAACACGTGAAGCTTTCAACTCAATGAACACAAGCTTTCAACTCATTTTTTAATACCAAAAACAAATGGGGGAAATCCCTGATCCCTATCTGTTGCTTTGTGGTGGAGGAGCAACGACGCCATGTAATAGGAGGGGAAGGAATGGCGCCACTGGCTCTAAGGTTGTAGACAGCGCAGGCTATGAGTACCGCATCGACGATCGGGAGCGGCGCGATGGAGGGTCACGGGCGAGTCAAAAATCTAATCCTAGACTGCGTCCCGCGACCACGACGGCCACGACGGCTGCAGGGATGAACACGGAGGCTGGTCAGGGTGGGTGCTTGGGCAACGTCGCATCTCATCTCGCGTAAGTGGATCTCGTGTGGGCAGCGAACGGAACGAGAAAGCAAAACCGAGAGGAAAGAAGCAGACGAGAACGGTTGGTTTGTTCTGGCCCCCACGCGAAATGACTTTGAGCGCTTCTGGTTTGGGCCCCACGTGAAATGACTTTTTCCACGCAAACATGCAGGACAGAGGAACAGTCCCTTTTTTTTAGGGAAGGGAATTTCGTTCCTCAGCAGTTTTTTAAGGTAGATGAGTTATATGATAAGGGTGCGTATACCATACATAACGATTTATCTCTAATGTTACAGCTGCTCTAGCTAAGTTATGAGCGTCAACATTAAATTTCCTTCCTTCATGGTAAAAATTTGCTTGGTAAAGTAGCTTTGACTTCTCTCAGATTTAATTCAAGATCATGCTATAGCTACATGTGATATTACCATCCATATTTTTTATGACTTCAAGACAATCTGAAGCAACAATTATCTTTTGCAAATTGATGTCAGTAGCCATGTTTAGAGCCTCACCACAAGCAATGGCTTCTAGAGTTGTTGGGTCTGTTAACCCATCAAAAATAGCAACACTCCCAGCTTGATAAGTTCCTGTACTGTCATGGCATATTGCAGCTACAGCTCCCTTGTTGCCTGATCGCGCCACCGAGGCATCAACATGATCTTTGCAACACCTTGCGGATGTGCTAACCATCTCTTGTTCTGTGTTTGTCGTAGGTACGAGCCTAGATAGTGTATTTGTGGCACCCCCGGTCGGCTACAGCGACCGCCGGGCGTGCGGGGGACAAACGAGCGAGAAGTAATGCACGCGAGACAGTCGGTAACGAAAATCACAATTTGTATTAGGGCACGGAATACAGAGCTCAAGAGGGGGGAAATGAAAGTGGGGATCCCTTTTCTCTACCCCCTGGGGGGGTATTTATAGGGTTTGAAAATGAAAAATGGAAGATTACAATTTTGCCCTCACAAGAGAGGGAATCTACAAGGGCATTATGGTCATTTGACCATCCTTAGAGGATATTGAAAGAATATTCCCGGGCATATTTAGGGAATATTCTTTAGCATCTCTGGAGGCATCTTTAAGAGCGTCGCGGTGGCCTCTGACGACGTCGACGCGGACCTTGACGATGTCGACGTAACCCTCGGCGACGTCGGACGTTGGGGTGGTCCTTGACGACGTGTTACCCTTGGCGATGGGGTGAAGCGTAGCCTCGACGCTTGCCGGGACAGGACGTGACCTGGACGCTCGTCGGGACAGGACGTGACCTGGACGCTCGTCGGGACAGGACGTGACCTGGACGCTCGCCGGGACAGGACGTGGCCTTGATGCCAATGGAGATGCCAACGGGGTTAGCGGACGCCGGGTAGAACGTGTTGACTCGGGGAGGGGGGTCTTGACATTGCGGGGGGAAGCCCGTCAGTTCGGGTAGCGCGGGGACCCTTCCCCCAACAGTAGCCCCTTGCCGGTTTGGGCGGTCGAGCGACGCCCGTCCGAGCCGGCGCACCAATTTCGAGGGGTTGGCGCGCAGGCCGGGCTGACGACTTCTCCCACCCCCTTTTTTTTCTTTTCCTTTTCTTCTTCTTTTGCACAATTATCCTCGGGGGGGTGCGGGGGGCGGAGCCCCCGCGGGCCAGATTTTCTCCCTCTTTTTTTTTCTTCTCTTCTTTCCTTTCTTCCCTTTCCTTTTCTTTTTTCCTTTTTTCTCTTTTCTTTTCTTCTTTTCCTCTCCTTTTCTTTTTGTTCTCTCTTCTCTGCCACGCGCCTACTCTTTTTGACCGAAGGGGCGACGGCCCATGCCCCTACGCCGCGCGCCATGCCCCTCTGGTCGGTTCACCCCCCCATTTTCTCTTCCTTGCTTTCTAATTGGCTCTGTTCCCCCTTGCTCTGCTCACTCCCCTGCGCCACGCCTCACCCCTTTTTCCCCTGCCGCCGCGCCTCGCTCCTTTCCGGCCGCCACCCCCGTGCGAAGCAACGCCGCCCCCAGCCCGCGTCGCCGCTGCCGTGCCGTGTGGGCCTCCCCCGAGCGCGCCCGGCCGCCGCGCCGCTCGGCCCCGAAGCCCCGCCGCTCCGGCCGCTCGGGCCACCCGGCCTCCACCGCCGCGGGCCCCGCCGCCGTTGGCCCGCCAGCCGCGCCCGCCGCCGGGCCCAAGACGCCGCTGCCGTCGCCTGGTTCCCCGGGCCACCGCCTCTGCTCCAACCGGCCACGCCGCCCCGGCCAGCCGCGCCACCTCCGCCGCCTCGCTCCTCGGGCCGCCGCCTCAGCTCCAACTGGCCGCGCCGCCCCGGCGCTTGTGCCGCCGCTCGGGGCCGGCCGCCTCTGCTCCTCCATGATTTCCAACCACTGCCCGTTGATGCTAACAGGTGAACAGCATAAGGGTAATTTCAAGTCTTTCAAGTTTGAAGATTGGTGGATGAAGCTCCCAGGTTTGCACCAGATCATTCAGGACTCTTGGACCAAACCCATTCGAACTTCAGATGCTTTCAGACGCCTCCATGCAAAACTTGGACGCCTTTCCAAAAAGCTTCTAAGCTGGAAGCACAGCCTCATTGGCAACACCAGAATGCAGTTCGCCATAGCCTCGGAAGTCATCCTGTAGCTAGATGAAGCACAGGAGCACAGAGCTCTAACGTCCCTCGAACATGCTCTCAGGACCTGTCTGAAGGACAAGCTCCTGGGCCTTGCAGCTATTCAAAAAGCTCGAGCGAAGCAGCGATCCCACCAGCTCTGGATTAAAGAGGGCGATGCGAACACGAAATTTTTCCAGCTGAAGATCAACGCAAGGAACAGACAGAATGGAATACCTTGCTTAATGGTAGACAATCAGGAAGTATACAACCAGGCAGAGAAGAAGCTCATTGCAGAAAAACACTTCGTCGAATTCCTTGGCTCAAAGGCGCAACGCACGGCCACCCTCCATTGGACATCAATTGGCCTACAAAGAAGAGACCTTTCTCATCTGGAGGCAGACTTCACTAAAGATGAAATCAAAGATGCTATCAACAGCATGCCAGCAGGTAAAGCACTGGGACCGGATGGATTCACCAACAGTTTCTTCAAGAATTACTGGCAAATCATAAAGGACGACCTGATCCTAGCCATTAGACAGTTCTCAGAGCTTCGAGCTGATAGATTAAACCTCCTGAATGAGGCGGATTTCGTTCTGATACCAAAGAAGACACAACCCGGTAGCCTAAAAGACTACGGACCGATTAGTCTGATACACTCCTTTGGAAAAATTGTGACCAAGATGATGGCTGCTCGGCTTGCCCCTGAACTAGATCAGATTATATCCAAGACACAGAGCGCTTATATCAAAGGGAGAGGAATCCAGGACAATTTTATGTTCACTCAGAACATGATCCGAATGATGCACAAAAGCAACACCCCTGCCCTCTTCTTAAAGCTTGATATACAGAAGGCATTCGACTCAGTAAGTTGGGAATACATGTTAGAACTATTTGCAGAACTTGGCTTTGGCAACAGGTGGCGAAACTGGCTCTCTAACCTTCTAGCCACATCCTCCTCTCGGATCATCATCAACGGAGAGAAAACTGACAGGATTTGGCACAGACGGGGAGTTAGGCAGGGCGATCCCCTCTCCCCCCTCCTCTTCATTCTAGCAATAGAGCCATTGCAGCTGTTATTTCGCAAAGCTATGGAGAGCAACATGATAAAACCCATCAGAGGTGTGCCAAATGAGCTTAGAATCTCTCTGTATGCAGATGACGCTGCAATTATCGCAAATCCAGATATAGGGGAGACAAATGTGATTCTACAATGCCTACACGTTTTTGGGGCTGCTACTGGACTGCGTACGAATGTATTAAAGAGCAATGCGTTCCCTATCAGTTGCCAGGATATTGATCTTCAGCCGATCTCCCAACTATTCCCAGCTGAATTCAGACACTTCCCATGCACTTACCTAGGCTTGCCACTGCACACAGCTAAGCTGAGGAAAACATATTTCCAACCGGTGTTTGACAAGCTATCCGCGAAGCTAGCAGGCTGGAAAGGAAAATTCCTCAACAGGGCAGGCAGACTGACTCTGATCAAATCGGTCCTCTCACCGTGCTTAGTCTACCTCCTCTCAGCGTTCAAGATTCAAAAATGGGCAATTAAGAAAGCAGAAAAAATCATGTGTGCGTTCCTCTGGAAGGGAGAAGAAGACTGCTCAGGTGGTCATTGTCTGATAAATTGGAGACAGATATGCAAACCGAAGAATATAGGGGACTCGGAATAAAAGATATCCAAAAATTTGGATCAGCTCTCCGACTAAGATGGCTATGGATGGAGTGGAGCTCTAACCCGAAACCATGGCATGGACAGGTGACTCCTTGTGATGAGAATGACAGAAACCTATTTGAAGCCTCAACATCGATCACAGTTGGCAAAGGAGATAAAGCCAAATTTTGGACCTCCAGATGGATCAATGGAATGAAACCAAAAGATGAGGCGCCGGCACTCTTTGCAATCATCAAAAGGAAAAACAGGACCGTGGAATATGAGCTTCAGGACAATAGATGGTTGAAACCGCTTCGCAAAATTAACACAAATGAGCAAGCTCGCCAATTTATCAAGCTATGGAATCTAATTGCCCAGACACCAAGGAACATACACCAAGAAGACGCTATTACCGGGCGTTGGTCAAACTCAAAGCAATACTCTGCCAAATCAGCTTACAATATCCAATTTGAGGGATCCATCCCATCGATACAGAGCGAATTTATCTGGAAGGCGAACACGGAAAACAAATGCAAGATACACGCCTGGCTAACTCTCCAAAATAGGATTCTGACCGCAGACAGATTACAAGCTAGAGGTTGGCCCAACGGAACAATGTGCACACTCTGTGGAACCTCTACAGAAACTGCAATCCATATATCCTTGAAATGTGCTTTCGCTAGACAAGTTTGGCGTAGGCTGGCGGCACTAAATGGAGTGGAACCCTCTCAATTTCTAGATGACACAGATCAATCTCTACAGTCCTGGTGGCAATCCTGTGGAACAAGCCTAAACCAAGAGGAGAAGACAAGATATGGTATATTGATATACGGACTTTGGAGCCTCTGGAAGGAAAGGAATGGACGCCTATTCCAAAACCAGTTTAGAATAACCGATGAAGTTGTTTCCCAGGCGATGGATAGCATCAGAGCTAGATATAGAGCTTTCCAGCAAACTGAGAGAGAGAGAGAGGAGATCCAGCCTGAGTAGTTGCTTTCTAAGGGCTAGCTGAGAGACATGTACATATTTCATCCCTGAACTTTGTAAACTTTGACTTCTTTCTTCTATAAGAAAGGCAGAGCTCCTGCCATTTTCTTCAAAAAAAACACCCTATCTCGTAAATGCACAGCTACATTGAGTTCCAATGTCCCACCATATGGGCAACGCTGTGAGGTGAAGCAAGATTAAAAGCTATGCGAACCACTCTCCAACAAAACTGAGCAATATTACAATAAAAAAGAGATGCTAGATTGTCTTTGAGCATTACAAAAACAACACATGGAATTACCATTCAAGTTCGAATGTTTTAGATTCTCTTTCATGAGAATTACCCCTTGCTTAAATATCAAAGAAAAATCTTAATCTTGAGAGGTATCCGGAGTTTCCAAAAATGTTTATGTCTGAATAGGATAGGCGGGTTCATAGGGACGTGATACATTGATTTAACAGTAAATTATCCTCTGTTGTGTAGAACCCGTTGGACTCTATCCTTGTTATCAGATAGAGAAACCCCAACAATATCCTATACCAACGCATTTCATTCAAGTAGTTTTGCACGCACAATTGTGCGCCTAAAAGCAAATGACAGAGGCGAACTATGGAAAACAGTCGTGACTGTTGCATCTGGATGTTGAGATATGTTATACAGGTTAGGTTATTTATCCTTAAGAGGAACGTAATGAGCAAAATGTCCTCCCAGAACTTGGTTTGCGCTCTATTACCAACTTGAAAGCGACATAGCTGAAAGAAAAAAAAATCCTTGATTGTCACGATCCCAACCCAAAATTGTGAGTTGCCTGGTCTATAATCAACTTGGGAAAGAGTCTTGGTTTGTTATATTTATCCTTAAGGAGTTGCTGCCACATGCCTTCCTCATTCAAAAGCTGAAATAACCATTTACATAGTAAGGCAATATTTTTTGTTTTAGATTTTGGATCCCTAAACCCCCTTGATCCTTTGGTTGGCAACAAATACTCTATTTGGTTAGCCGATGCTTACTTTTTGTTCATCGCTCTGCCAATAAAACCTAGAGCGAAAAAAATCCGAACGCTCTTGAACCCCAACAGAGATGTTAAAACAAGAGAGCAGAGAGACTAGTGAGAACTAAATTACTCAACACAAGTCAGCCCTCCATGGATAAGGTTTTTCGTCTCCACGAATTTAATCGAGACTCTACTCTATCCTCCAGATGCTTCCAATCTGAGTTTCAAAGCCTACGGTAATGCACTGGGATACCTAAATAACGGAATGGGAAAGCCCTAAGTCCACAACCAAATAATTGCGTGTACTGCGGCTCAAATTCCTTAGTTGCCCCAAAGCAAAAGTCTCATTTTTGTGAAAATTAATTTTCAAACCTAATAAATGCTCAAGTACGTATAGAATAATCTTAAGATTTTTCGCTTGCTGAGATGCTATATATCCCTAAAACATGTACTATAAGTAATAAGAGTTGAGATAGTTTTAGTTGTCCTGTTATGTTTGAACTTTGAAACACATGTATTATCTTCTCTTCGGCTATCTTTGAAGCACATGTATTATTTTCTCAATCATTAGATGTCCTAAATACGTACACGTAAGTGCGATCGGACGGTGGAGGACGCGGCCGATCGGACGTCTAGCACCCGCCTGCAAGTTCAGCAAAACTGCCTAGACACCGAAGCAGAAACCTCAGTGAGCTAACACCTGGGCCTAGGTGCATGCTTTTGGTGGGCCTTCGATGGGCCTCACGTTCTTGCAAAGGGAGCCCGAATGCCTGATGCTCCTTCTTCCCAATCCCACGACGCTTCCGGCGATGCTCCGGCCACCGCCGGTCCGCCGTCGCGGCGATCTTGCAGCCACCGCATGCTCCGGTCCGCCGCCGCTGTGATCTGCCGCATGCCTCTGAGTTTCACATCTTCATGACGCCGCCATTGCCTCCCTCACGTTAGACCGGAGCGCCCTTTCTCCGGCGAGGGCCTCCCCACGGCTTGTCGCTGCCTTCGAGATCCGCCTGCTCCTCCTTTGCGTTGGCCAAGGTAATCACCCCTTGTGTTCACTCGCCTTCCGTTTGGCTTTGCTGAATCTTTAGTTGGAATTGTACCCACATCTTTGCCTGTCAATCCACACATTGTAAATTTGTTATTCCTGATTTCCTGGGAATAAAAATGACATGATTAATCTCCCTGGGTTCTTCTGTGGGATTTCCACCACGCACTGGCTCATTCGATAGGAAAACAGAATACGTCTGAGTTTGTTATTCCATTAGGATTCACGGAGGTGAACTGCACTGCAGAAATATTGAAGTTGGGGATAAAGCACCTGAAGAACAGAATAAGGTAACCAACAGATCATTGTATTTTAACTGTTCAAATGCAAGTCAAGTCCAGTTGTGTACATTGCAGATAACTAGTAGAACTATTACATGACGCCTATTAGTTATTCATAAATAGGTGCTAATAGAGTGGAAAGATCGAAATACATCGCATGCTAGGGCTATGCTTTATTATGTAATGCATAGACTGAGTATGACTCCCAAATATTCACTGAATCATGGTAGTCTGTTCTCCATACTTTATGGCATAGGATGATTTTCAGATGAGACGAAAGGCTTAGGGGGGATCCGTAGATTCTGCAACCTCCCAGTTAACATGTTTACCACCTTTGTCATTGAGGGCCGATTCTTTGGGTTCCACTGAATACACCATAGTGCCACCATAGCCAGCTGTCTCACCGTTTGTTTCTCTTCTTGCGTCATTTCCAAAGTAAGTACCAAGTCCTGCCCAGTGATTACTTTCTCGTAGATCCACTCTGGGAGGTAGACCTCGTTCTGGCTCTCAACACTTGGGTCCGAGTTCCTCCTTCCACTCACCATTTCCAACACCAGCATGCCAAAACTGTACACATCTGACTTGTAGGATACCCCCCCAAAGTTCCGAGAGTATAGCTCTGGTGCAATATAGCCCATTGTGCCTCTTGCTGCAGTTAAGGTAACGATGCTTTGGTCCCTTGCACATAGCTTTGCTAGGCCGAAGTCTGAGATCTTTGGATTGAAGTTATAGTCCAACAAGATATTGTGAGGCTTGATGTCAAAGTGGAGGATGCGCTGGTTGCACCCTTGATGTAGGTACTCCATTCCTCGGGCGATGCCTAAAGCAATATCTAGCATTTTATCAGGTACTAGGATGTGTTCAAAAATATTAGAGTCATAAGAGAATATGTATTTCTCCAGTGACTCGTTAGGTATGAATTCATAAAGAAGAGCCCGTCTTGTTCCTTCGGAGCAAAATCCCAGGAGGCGAACAATATTTGCATGGTGGATTAGTCCAATAGTTGCAACTTCATTGATGAATACTTCTCCCTCTCCTATAGAGTTCTCTAGCATCTTGACTGCCACGGGTACTCCATTTGGTAGCTCGCCTTTGTATACACTTCCAAATCCTCCTTGCCCGACTTTTACCTTAAACCGTCTTGCTATCTTCTTAACTTCAGAGAATGTGTACCTCGTGGGTTTTGATGTGTCATATGTCTTGAGAAACATTTCGACCTTCAAATGTATCTCTTCGTTATATCTTGTCTTCAGTGAAAGATAAAGGGCAGTGGCCCCGGTCAACAAAAGAACAACTAACGTGGCCACCGACGATGTAGCTGAATAAAAGAGAATAGGTAATCAGCGAATTGCATTAGGATTAAAAGACGTTACTTAGTGTTTGTGATGGGGATAAGAGGATGTGAGAGTTAGAGGAGCCAGCAACAAAAATATGTGCAGAAAGCTTTATTTATTTATGTATTTGTTTTCTTCTTCTTTTGATGTAAAAAAACTGGGTTAGAGTAGTACCTGCAATGACTTTGATACGTGAGCCTGCAAATACGACGAAGAGAATGAGATTCGATGAATGGTAGAGTAAAAAAAAATGACACTTCTTGAAAAAAAGTTGTAGAACCAATAAATTGTTTTAGTACCGTCTAGTGTCTACCGTTGCTGCAATATGTTGCCCTAGCGGGATACAATAGAGTTTCCCTAGTGCCATTCGATAGAGTTTTAATTTCTGAGGAACACATATACAATGGTTATGCCTTTTTAGGAAGAGAAATCTTTGTCACATCTTATCGAACAGATTTTCGTTTCTCAAGGACATACAGGAGAACTGTACCTCCTTATTAAGGAGAGAAGAAAGGTTGGTATATACTGCCCAAGCTTTACGGTGGGCTTAGACAAGGAAGTTACTAAGTCTGTGGCTGTTGTAAAAGCTGTTGTTCGTTGGCTGTTTGAAAAAGCTGCTGTGACTATGAGAAAGTGAACATATGGTTTTAGTTGATCAAAACCTTCTACAGCATTTTAGAAAATGAGTATAGAAGTTTCAGCATATTGCAAAAAGCTGGTAGAAGACAGATTTTTCAAACAATTGAATTTACACTGCAAAGCCCACAATTATCATTAGTAAAAACTGCTGAAAAGCTAGCCGTTTAATTATGCTACAGCTTTTTCCAATGAAAAGCTGCTGAAAAGCCTAACCAAACACTCTTAAAGGTCCTACTACATAATGAAATGCAGCCAAGAAGCAACTGTTCTATGTAGTAGGCATCAACCAGAAGCAAGCTTTTCTTTTGTTCCTATTTATGCAAGCTTTTGACTTCTGTATGCGTTTTTGTTATTTGATTTTTCTTGTTGGATGATTAAGTGAGTCAATATGGCCGATTAGTGATTATCAGGTGGGTTACTGTGGATTATGGATAATTTATTATCGCACTAAGATTTATTAGATTTTGCAATAAATACATCAATTATGCACTCGTTTCTATCTTCCTTTGTTATCTAGCAATTTTATGCTTTGGGGTTCTTTTCGTAGCAATGTGGTATCTATATATCTCTACGTGAGTGTTAGACTAAATAAGATTTGAAGAGTTCCGAGTTTTGTAAGGTCACTGTCTGACTGATAGATGAAACAAAACATAATTTATTTCTACTTAATTATTTTCGTAATACTTCTTATGAGGAATATTGGGCGCCTCAATGTGTTTGCTCAAGCTAGCTGCTTAAATGCTTATGCGGAAAAAAGCTAGCTGCTCAAATGGTATGTAACGCTATTCAGAAAGGAAAAGACTGACAGCAAATCTCGTGGAAACTTCAAACACATGGAATTGTAGAATGAGGAAATTCGAAACTAAAAACAGTAAAATCTTAATAGATTTTAGAACTTCAGTACAAAATAAAACTGTAAATTCCAACTAGTTTTGGGATGTTCGAAATGATACCATGAGGTTTAGGCATGCAGAATGTTTCGTTCCTTCGTGAGCTGAATGCGCATCGTTGCCCATGTTCTTCACATGTTCGACAATCGTAGTACTCTGAGTTGTAGAAATTTCCGTGCGGCGGAGGGACATTCAGTTGCCAGCTGATCGTGGTCTCAGCAAAACTGAGGATTCTTTCTGCCCTTTCCTTGAATGTTGAGCGATCGAATACTTTGCCATCAATAGGATTGTAAGTTTTGGGTATGGGAATGACGCCATCAGAGACGACCTTGCAGCCCAATGTAAGAACAGACATGGACACATCAGAATGCACCAAATACGAGAGATGACTTGTGTTGCTAAGGCAAGGAATTGGGCCAACAATAAGATCGGCTCGGACACTTGGTGTGAACTCTCTCGAACAGCATACTATGCTTCCTGGGTTGTAGTCGTAAGGATCGTCAAAGCTTGTTGATTTGATCTTCTGAAGAGGGCATGGAGATAAGAAGTCTACGAGCGGGGTTATCTTCATAACCTGACGCTTGTAATCTATCGAGGTCACTTGGCATGGGCCAAGCTGTGGGTGATCTAGGATGGTGTCTTCTTTTGCAGAGCATGATAATTGCATGCATGGTGCACCGCATGATGTATTGCTGGATTCAAGCCGGAAAGGATACCTGATCTCTGGGCCATGTTCGTGGCACCGGGATGGCGCGCAATATCTGAAGAAGTCTTCATCTTCCCATGCTGTGGCTATATTGGTTCCATCTTTGAGAAGGAAAGAGAGCAACACAGCTGCGGCAAAAAGTTTACTCATCTTACTATAAGGTAATGGGAACGAAAATGAAGATGAAGCCAAGCAAGGAAGCTGCTCCCTATTACAAAAGGCCGGGGCTGACCACTTATTCGTTATCGTTGACTAAATTAAAGTTTGATTCATGATTTTTATATCAATTTTGTTTGTCGTGATAGCTGTGGCTGAGGAGGAATTCCAACTTTGAATGAAACATCCTGCCGTGTTCTACTGATTCTGCGTGTGATTGCAGTACAGCCCTGTCTCATCAGTCATCAGCAGTAAATAAGTACTTGAAAACAAAGACACTTCCGTCATTCCGTGTGGAAAGGGGTGCAGCGTGGAAAAGGTGGGAGCACCAATGTTGAATGGAACGGACTCAGACACCTCCATTCAACGTTGGACTCAGACACTTGAAACGGCAGACTTGCCATCAAAAAAGAAAAGAAAAACGAGTGAGCTATGTCACAACCATATATACTGAGGCGCTCGTCTCTGCTAACAAACTAATCATGTCATCCAAACGTTGCATCCATGGCAAACTCTAGTATATTCCATAGTTCTATTATGCTGAAAGCCTTAATAGTTTCTTCTCTTCTTGCAGTCCTTGCAACAAATGTTGGGGGGAGCGCGTGCCCTCCTTTCTCTTGCGGTGATCTTAGAAATGTATCATATCCTTTCCGTCATCCAGGTGATCCACCTGAATGTGGTGTCAAAGCATACGAGCTGATTTGTAGTGGTAGCAAGGCTATAATTCAGATCAACACGGGGACATATTTTGTGACCGAAATCAACTATACTGATTCTTCCTTCTGGGTTGTGGACGCCAACTTGGACATGAACAGCAGCTGCACTCTTCCTCACTGGAACCATATTCCTTATCCAGACCGATACGGGTTGACCCGAAATGCAGATGACTGGCCAATTGATTCAGATGACAACATTGATTTGGTCACTGCTGGAGATTCCTGGGCATGCTTCGTTAATTGTTCGCGAGCAATAACGAATGACAGTTTGTACAAGCCCGTTACTTGCCTGAGTGCGAGCAATTCATTTGTTTATGTCTCTATTGGCCGCAGGTCTTGTCCGGTTGGAGATCTTAAACCTTCTTGCGGATACTTGGCCATGATTCCCTTAGATGATCTGGCTGTTGGAGCTATAGAACTGTACCCGCAACTGAATGCAAGTTATGGAGATATCATGCAATTGATAAGAAAAGGATTTTCTGTTCTGTTTCCTATGGATGGTAATCCCCGGACAGATTCTCTGATTATCAGAACATGCTTGAATGATTCGACTAGGTGAGCCGGCACTCTGGAGACTGTGTTCCATTTCCTTTTGAATTATCTAAAACTGCGTTACCCTCTTTAATCCTTTCTGTACAATCATGTGACTTGCAGGTACTTCCATGAGCAAATATCTATGGCAGGCATCATGAACAAGAGTCGAGCTTTTATCTGGAGTGAGATAGAGTTCTTAGTGTGCGTAGATGATTACTCATATCGAACTAAGTTATTTTGGGTTGCAGTAACCATAGTATCTGTCATTGATGTCATCAAGTATATTTTTGGTACGTGAGAATCATCTACTTCTAATAATCATGGGTACGATATTGTATACATATGTCCTAAATTAATTGTATCCGCCAACTCTTTTGTGCAGCATTTGCTTTGTTACTCAGGTTCCTGTTTGTGCCATTGGCAGTATGGATATTCCTCGGCCACAAACTCTGGAGAACAAAGATATCCATCGACGCTGTAGAGAAGTTCCTCCGGATGCGACAAATGATCGGCCCGACGAGGTATGCCTACACCGACATCATTGCAATCACAAGCCACTTCAGAGACAAGCTGGGCCAAGGTGGCTATGGCTCCGTGTTCAAGGGCGTGCTACTGCCAGGCAATGTCCACGTCGCCGTTAAGATGCTAGAGGGTAACTCCAACTGCAATGGAGAAGATTTCATCAGTGAGGTTTCCACCATCGGCAGGATCCACCACGTCAATGTGGTGCGTTTAGTGGGGTTCTGTTCGGAGGAGATGAGAAGGGCACTGGTCTATGAGTACATGCCTCGTGGTTCTCTTGACAAGTACATCTTCTCGGCCGAGAAGAGTTTCTCTTGGGACAAGCTCAATGAGATTGCTTTAGGCATTGCCAGAGGGATCAACTACCTGCATCAGGGTTGCGACATGCAGATTCTCCACTTTGACATCAAGCCGCACAACATCCTTCTCGACAACAATTTTATCCCAAAAGTTGCTGATTTTGGTCTCGCCAAACTGTACCCGAGGGACCACAGTTTTGTGCCATTGAGTGCCTTACGGGGAACTGTTGGGTACATAGCTCCGGAGATGATATCTCGGAGCTTCGGTGTCATATCGAGCAAGTCCGATGTTTACAGCTTTGGGATGCTGCTGCTGGAGATGACTGGTGGAAGAAGGAATGCCGATCCAAATGCAGCGAACTCAAGCCAATCCTACTACCCATCATGGGTCTATGACCGGCTAACTGAACAAGCAGTGGGTGAAATATCTACTCCTGTTGCTGACATGCATGAGCTGGAGAGGAAGCTATGCATTGTTGGATTATGGTGCATTCAGATGAAGTCTCATGACAGGCCGACGATGAGCGAGGTCATAGAGATGCTGGAAGCCGGCTTCGATGGCCTGCAAATGCCTTCGAGGCCATTCTTCTGTGACGATGAGCACACCGCTATCGCGGATTCTTACCATTTGTTCTCCGAGCTGACTGAGATCTCGGAGGAGGATGAGTAACATATATGTGTTCTCTTTAACTAGCAGAGTGTCCCACGTAATTGTCGTGAGAAATGTTTTTAATTATCTTTATGTTTTTTACCTGTACGTGTGATATTATATCAGTACGGGAAATAAAAGTTTAAATCGCGAGCCGGCCTATTATTAGACATTGTACTGAGCCGTCTATTTAAGTACAGTTGAGATGATCTATCGGATGTGATTTGTTTAATTATCTTTATTGTTTTACTTGTACGCGTGATATTAGATCAGTACTGATTGCGTGGGAAACGTTTTGGTTATCTTTATTTTTTTACCTGCATGTGTGATATTATATCAATACTAATTGCGCAGCAAATATTTTTAATTATCTTTAATTTTTATCCGTACGTGTGATATTACATCAGTATGAAAATAAAAGTTCAAATCGCGAGTCGACCTGTACTGAGCCGTCTATTTAGGTACATTTTATGAGCCGGCCTGCTAGTCGTTATATCGAGCCGTCTATTTAGGTACAGTTATGATGATCTATCGGATGTGATCTGTTTAGGTGCAGTTATGAAGATCTATCGGCTGTGATCTGTTTAGGTACAGTTATGAAGATCTATCGGTTGTGGTCTACTAATAATAAAAGGGTCCACTAAATTAACGATCGGATGTTTTGTTTTTTGTGAGAATTTCTAGTCTTTCTCTATTTCTCTATCTCTACTACTATAGTGTACCAAGTTTGAATTTTTGAATCACTAGACCAATAAGCAATCTGGACCGTTGATGTCAATCGGACGGCTGCAATAGTTGGTGATGATTTATAGTAAGGTATCCCGCGTATTAGGGGTATCCGTGTACAGTTCCCCGGGACTTTAGGAAGGTACAGCGTATCCGACCAAGGATCCTCGAGAGATAAGGTAACCCCTCTAGAGGAGGGAAGACTCCCATTAGATTAGGAAGTCAATCCCGACATCTAAGGAGGCCGGAGTCCTGCTCGGGCGTGAGTCCACGTCCAGTACGACCTCTGGAACCCCCCATATAAGGATCAGCAATCCCATAGGGGAGGGGGGAGAAGGAGGATAGGACAGGAAAGGTCGCAGCAGATCCAGTTAGGTCACGCCAGGTCTAACAAGTCAATCTAGTCGCAGATCCAGCAGGCGAAGCTCTAGAAGACCCGCAGTCTCGAAGGAGTCGAGCCCGGAGGATTAGCTAGGATTAGTCTACGATTAGGCCTAGGATAGCCACTAACACACACCCCCATTGTAAAGCGTGTTCCCGATCAATATATAGCAACAGGACGTAGGGTTATTATCCTGAGGGAGGCCCGAACCTGTATAAAAACGGCTGTCCCCTGCTGTCAGATCTCTTGGCGCTTGGGCCCTAGAGGTCCCTACCCCCCAGTAATCATCATCTCGCGAGTACCGTAAGATCGCCGGTTCACCAATCGTCGACAGATGGCGCCGACCGTGGGGACCTCTCCGGACCAAACCGTCGAGGAAAGATCAAAGTCGGCAGGATGCGCAACTGAGCGCGATCAGATCCTAGCGCCGTTTGCACAGCCCTCGTCGGTTTCGACCGAGGAGGAGGTAGCAAAGCCGGCAGGAAAACCGATCGCAATCTTGCCCCACACTGGGTACTCGGACCAGGGCTTCTACGACAGCTTTGGCCCTATAGACCCGTACCCAGTGACGGATCGAGTTGACTTCGGAGAATACGCCCCTGAAGAGTACTCGGACGGCGAAGCAGACCACTTCAGAACCGAGTGCGCCAGGGCTTTCAGCGGGAAGTTGGTCTTGAACAACGACGACCCCGCAGGAACGACCAGCCCCATGGTTGGAATTTCTCCTGCAAACTCCGATCACGAAGGCGATCGAGATCACACCCACGTCGTGTCCGATGAGGACAACGTGATGGAATACGAGTACACATCGTCCAGCTAAGAGCCTCGGATGGTACTCGCGATCAACGATGGTCGAGAAGACCTCGGAGATCAGAATCTGCCCGGGGGCTCACACGCGGACGCCTCCCACATGAACGGAGGCTTACCCGCCGACGGGGAAAGAACTCCCCGCCGGAACGAAGAGTTGCCTCCCGCTGTGGATAGATCCCCCCCGGGAACAAGGGAGTACGCGTCCCGGACTGCTCGAAGACTCGCAGAAGTACGCAATTTGTTGTCACAGCCTCCCGTAGCGGATCTATCGACACCCGCGGGCGTGCAGTGGCTGCAACGGCTGGGGGCTGACCTCCAAGAGGCACAGAACCAGGCCGAATCTTCTCGAGTCCATTCGGTAGCCCGTAGCTCTACTCGGGTTGATACCCCTCCTCCGCCAGAAGAGCGTGATCAGGAGGGACGACATCCCAGAAACAGGCCTCCTCAGGAGGAGCAACCTGTCGACCTCCGAGATCAGCTCGACAAGCGCCGTCGCCAAAGGCGCCAGCAAGAGCAACAACCTTCTCGGAGGGATCATATGCAAAACGCCAATGCTCATGGCCGGTCCTCGACCTCGAATAGCGGCGAGCATACACCTTATCGGGGATCCTTCAGCGGATGCCAGGCGCTATCCCAGGAACTCCGACAGGTACGTTGGCCTTCTCGTTTCAAGCCTGGTTCGCTTGAATCGTACGATGGAACCACGAATCCCGTGGAGTTCCTCCAGATCTACACCACCGCGATTGAGGCGGCCGGCGGCGACGAGAAGGTAATGGCCAACTATCTTCCTACTGCTCTCAGAGGAGCTGCTAGGACATGGTTGACGAATCTACCCCCAGGAACGATCCGTTCTTGGGGACAGCTATGCGACATGTTACTCGGGAACTTCCAGGGTACCTTCCCAAGACCTGGCCGGGTGGACGACCTATTCCTTGTCGTCCAACGACCAGATGAGACATTCCGTGAGTTCACGAAGAGGTTTAGTGCTGTCCGCAACACTATACCCGAGATAACGGACTCGGACGTCATCCGCGCCTTCACTCGAGGCAGCAGGAACGAGATGTGCACGCACGATTTGATCATGCGGCCACCGAAGACCACCAGGCAGCTCATGGACCTGGCCGAAAAGGCTGCTTGTGCGGAGGAAACCCTGCGTTATATCAAGCAACAGCGGGGTGAGTCGACCAGCTCCCCCCTCCAGTCTAGGAGCGATTCGTGCAAGTCTAAGCGCAAGAAGAAGCCCTCTGGAGGGAACAAGGAGAAGAGGACCAGAACCGACGAGGTGATGGCCGACGTCTCCGAGAAACGCACCTGGAAGCCACGACCCAAGGATAAACCTACAACATCCTCCGACAAGACGTCCAAACTCTGGTGTGACTTTCACCAGACGGACTCGCATGACCTGCGACAGTGTCGCATCTTCAAGAAGTACCTTCGGGAAGAAAGAGAGAGGTTCCGCGAGGAAAACCCTCAAGTCGCTAACAACAGCCGGGAGACAACTTCCGAGGACAGTGACTCCACTCCTGAGCCTTTTCAGGGGCATGTCAGAGCAATCGAGCACATATTCGGGGGCTCCACCTCTTACGAGTCCAAGAGGCAGTACAAGGCGATCGCCCGAGAAGTTCTCGCGAGTGTACCACGAGTTCCTCGAGCGGTCAAGTGGTCCGAGGTCACAATCTCTTTCGACCAGACTAATTGCCCCGAGAATTGTGCTCGTCCAGGACGATACCCTGTTGTGGTCGAGCCAACGATCAACAACTGCCGAGTAGGCCGCGTGCTAATAGATGGAGGGAGCTCCCTCAATATCCTATTCGCCAACGCCCTCGATGCCATGCAAGTGCCACGGTCGTCCGTGCAGACGGTGACGCACGCTTTCCACGGCATCGTCCCGGGCTCATCGGCCACGCCGATAGGGCAAGTCACGCTCCCGGTGACCTTCGGTACACCGGAGAATTTCCGAACAGAGAAAATCCTGTTCGACGTAGTCGATTTCGAGACAGCCTACAATGCTATCTTGGGACGGCCTACCCTGGCCAAGTTCATGGCAGCTACGCACTACGCCTACCAGTGCATAAAGATGCCAGGCCCAAAGGGTGTCCTCACGATAAGGAGCTCCCCCAGAGAAGCACTCCTCTGCGACAAGCGTAGCCTTGACCTCGCAGAGCAGCAACTACCCTCTACCCAGGACGCCAACGTCGAGGCTCCCGCCTCCACGCCGTCAAGACCGCCGCCACGGCTACGAGCAACGACTCCGGAAAGTAACCCCTCCAAGTTGGAAAAAAAGCTCCACGACTAAATCGGAGTTGGGAGAAAAGCAGGGCCTTCCCCAGACAGGACAACGGTTCCTCGGGAGAAGTCGCCCGATCCAGGTCGCTCGTATTAGTGGTAAAAAGGTCGCGTCCGTTAAAGAGTCCAGTACAACCGCCTCCGGTAAGATCGTACAACCATCGCCTCCTCGTCGGCAGATTTCGAAGTTGCACCAACACCGGCCTCAAGAGTCGCCAAGCTACGAACAAGTCGACGGTAAGACGCTCCGGGCGCCGCCGCCCAGCACGCGCACTCAACAAAGTTTGGGCAGTGGGTCGCGACAAGAGGACGGGGGTCTTTGGCGCAACTGACGACAAGCCCAAGGAGGAGGGGACGGCTTAGTTTCTGTTCCTTAGCTCTTTCCTAGAATTGTTTTCCTTACAGTAGCCTGTAAAAGACACAGTTTCTTAAAAAATATAAAGTCCTTAGTTTAGTTTTCTCTCATTATCAATTCAGACTGCCTATCCGAGATACTTCTCGACTAGTCAGTCGGGGGCTGGACAAGAATACGGTAAAGTCAAGATACGAGTACGAGTACTGATTTCTTCGACCCGCGCAAAGGAAAAGGGTCCTGCGCTGCGACTGCCAGGGACGCAAGGAAAACCCCTTAACGCGTTTACAGGTGACAGGGGAGCCACTGAGCCCCCCACCTGACCAGACCTAAGGCCTGGTTGACTGAGCTCCCCAGTTTCGTAGCAATGTCCCCCGATCCCAAGCAAAGGAAGGGAAGGAAGTGCGAGTACGACTAGATCGGCGGAACCCGTACGCTTGTCCGCGTCTCCGGCCACTCGGAGCAGAAGATACCTCGGGTAGAGTGAGACCTTGTCGATCGAGCAAGCATAGAATTTACTAGCCAAGCAACCGGAGTCTCCCCTCGGCTAAGGAAGATGGAAGTGCTGCCAAGGCCACGACAAGCTGTACGAAAGACCCCTTACCGCGTTTACTGATGACGAGGAGCCACGGAGCCCTCCATCCGACTAAACCTAAGGACCGGTCAATCACAGCAAGGAACGACCCGCGGCACTATTCGTACACCCGCGCCAAAGGGAAACAAAGGACTTTGTTTCCGACTAAAGTCTACGCTTGCATCCGACAAAGTGTCACAAAAGCAGATTAGACAAGGTTTTTGAAAAAAGACAAAAACACACAGATTATCGCAAAGTTACTGATCACTGTATTTGCATGAGTATTTCCTATTACAGACCTACTACGAGCCAGAGGCCTGGACTCGATCACCAAAGGCGTCTGCCACCCCTTGCACGGCCAAGATAAGGCTATCTTCCTCACCCTCTGGCAAGTCATCAGCAAGCGCCTTCAGGGATAGGTCCGGGTGCCCGCGCTTCAAAAGGGCCAAGGCGAAGGCCAGGGCTTCGCGGACCCCCTGCTGAAGCTCGCTCTCGAGAAGCTTCTCGACAGTAGGCTTCAGCTGGGAGACAGCCGCCGTCAGCCCGACTAGGCGGTCAGCCGAAGAAGAACTCGGGGCGACGATGACGCCAACTTCACCCAACGCCCTCTCGAGCGTGCCCAGAACCCGCTCGAGGTCTTCCTCCAGCTTCCCCGCGTAGGACTGGCTCTGCTGCAGGGAAGGCACGATGTCGGAGAAGCATGCGTTTGCAGACAAGAGATCAGCTTCGACCGCCTTACGCCGCTTCTCGGAGTCATCAAGACCCTTTTGCAGCACCTCCGTCTCCGCCGCCCGCTGCTTCTCGGAGTCGTCGAGGCGTTTCTGCAGCGTCTCGATCTCCGCCCGCTGCCTCTCGGACTCGTCGAGGCGTGTCTTCAGCTCGTCGCGCACCAAGTCTAGTTCTTCTTGGGCCTTCTCGAGCGGAACTATCTGGGAGATGGCGAGCTGTAAAAAGAACAGGTCAGTACAAGCAGAGTAAAACTACTTTATCGCTGATTTCCTTTACGTTACCTGCAGCAAGGAGGAAGGGCGAAGACCTTCAGGCGCCGAAGGACCTGAAGGCGCGACCTGCCCGACAATGGGCAGCTCCGACTCTGGCGCCGGGGGCTCCGACTCCTCGGTAGGGGCCGGCGGCAACTCCAGCGCAGGGGCCTGTGGCAAGTCCGGCACAGAGGCCGGTGCCGATTTAGGCGCCGGGGGCTGCTGCTTGGTGGCCGTGGTTGTCGAAGATTTGGCGGAGCGGATCGACACCCTAGTCGCCAAAAGCAACCAAGTCAAGTCCTCACACAAGGAAGTTAAAAGAGAAAGACGGCAAAGGAAAACTCATCTCGGGCGCTTCCCCGCGGGAGGAGTTGTTCCGGCCACGACGTTCGAATCCCGCTTGCCGGAGGACTACGGTGCCTTCCCTTTGTCTGCCACCGTCTCCTCCTTGAGAGTGGTCGTAGGAGGAGGGGTTGGCTCCTTGAGAAGGGGGTCGCTCGCTCCGGGCTATCCGACAACATTCATCCCTATGCTTATCATTCGGGAAAAAAGTTGGAAACAGGATAGTAGGGTGAAAGTTCAAAACCTGCGATTGAGGATCCTGGGTGGGGGAACTGGTCGAGAAGGCCTCCGTTCCCGCCTCGGCCGTAGAAGGGCCTTCCTCCCTCATCTCCGAGGGCGGCGGGGCCGTGTCGTACATCTCTACTTCATCATCCTCGACAGGGGCGCCAGCCCGTTCGGCCTCCGAGTCGGGACCCCCGCGGCCAACTCGCTGCAAAGAAACGCGCCCGAGGACCTTCTGTAAGGCTACTCGGATGAACCCAAGTCGTTCGACGATGAACACCTTACCGAGAGTACCTCTTGTCGGCTGTCCGGGCTCTGCTGCAGCAGGGGCAGGGGCACGTCTGTACGCCCACCTTGGGGGGAGTGTTCGAATAGGTAGTTCAGCCTATTCTGAAGCTCCTCCGAGGATAACTCTGCTCGGCACGACAAGAGAGAAGTGTGTAAGGAGTATTGACGTTTGAATCGGCACGGAGGTGGTCGTGGTACTTACCCGTGTCGAAGTCCCTTGTCGGGTCTTGACCCTCTGGGACCTCCCAGGCTCCCTTGATCCTTGACGAGAGGGGGCTTAACCGGCGCCGAAGGAAATCCTCCGCTACATCCCACGCCGACAAGCCTTTGGAGGCAAGGTTGGCGATGTCTTGGACGAGCGCCTGGAGCTGCTTAGTCTCCTTCGGGGCCTCCCCCCAGTTCTTGATCGAGATGGGAGCAAGCCCACGGTAGGACAGCCTCGAGTTCGCTGGGGGATGGCAGTAGAACCACCGATTGTGCCAGCCCGACCAGGATGACTTCCAGGAGGAAGCAATGTAGGCGCTCTTCTTCCCTTCTCGAAGTCGGAATCCTGCGCCTCCGACGACTCCTGCGCCGCTGCTCTTCATCCGGCGGAGATTGTAGAAGTACCTCTAGAGCTCCAGGTTTGGCCTAATGCCGAGATAGGCCTCGCATAGATGCGCGAAGACCGCCAGCATGAGGACCGAGTTCGGGTTGAGGTGAATCAACTCGATCTCGTAAAATTGGAGCGTGAGGAGGAAGAAGGCCGAAGGCGGGAATTGGAATCCGCACCTAAAGAAGTCTGCGAAAACGACGATCCAACCCGTGTTAGGGGAAGGGACCGTCTCCTTCGCGGCCACCCGGTAAGGTACGAATACCTCCGGAAGTATCACCTCCTCCGCCGCCAGCTTCTCCAAGGCGGGGGCGTCCATCACAGAGACCTCGAATGGAGGAATGGCGACGGCCACTTCCTCCGAAGCTTTCCCCGACTCGTCGGCACGATCGGGAGAACCAGACTTCTTCACGGCGCCTTTCTTGACCATTTTCGCTGATCGATCGAGAGATTGTGGAAGCGAGGCTGGGCGGGGGCGCGAGGAAGAAGACGAAGGGTGCAAGAGGATTGGGAGGCAAAGAGACGATGCGTGCAAAACCCCAATTCTTGGAATCCCAAAGATTTAAACCTTCGCCGAAGTCGAGCGCGGTTTTCGGCACGATCAGTTCCATCGCATTTAATGCGGATAGTTGCTTTTTTCGCGCAAAGAGCTTCGCGGGAAAAAGAGGGTCTGACAACCCACGACCCCGCGACGCAGAGAGAGAAAACATTCTTCATCACCACGCGAATTTTCCGCCACGATGGTTCCGTTTCCTAGAAATATGCCAGGCGAACACGTGTCCGTGATCGACGGATCAGATCAGATCAGAAAAGACGTTCTGGATTCTTCCCAAAGGATTATTCCGATAAGGTCTTCACGATTACTCGGTAGAGGTTGAACCTACTCGGGGAAGTCGTCGACGCAGCCTACTCGGATCGCCTACTCGGAGTTTTCTCTCCGACAAGGGCAGATTTTCGAACAGAACCATCACGGCCTCTCTTCACGTATTGATGGGGGGCTTGATGATGAATAGTAAGGTATCCCGCGTATTAGGGGTATCCGTGTACAGTTCCCCGGGACTTTAGGAAGGTACAGCGTATCCGACCAAGGATCCTCGAGAGATAAGGTAACCCCTCTAGAGGAGGGAAGACTCCCATTAGATTAGGAAGTCAATCCCGACATCTAAGGAGGCCGGAGTCCTACTCGGGCGTGAGTCCACGTCCAGTACGACCCCTGGAACCCCCTATATAAGGATCAGCAATCCCATAGGGGAGGGGGAGAAGGAGGATAGGACAGGAAAGGTCGCAGCAGATCCAGTTAGGTCACGCCAGGTCTAACAAGTCAATCTAGTCGCAGATCCAGCAGGCGAAGCTCTAGAAGACCCGCAGTCTCGAAGGAGTCGAGCCCGGAGGATTAGCTAGGATTAGTCTACGATTAGGCCTAGGATAGCCACTAACACACACCCCCATTGTAAAGCGTGTTCCCGATCAATATATAGCAACAGGACGTAGGGTTATTATCCTGAGGGAGGCCCGAACCTGTATAAAAACGGCTGTCCCCTGCTGTCAGATCTCTTGGCGCTTAGGCCCTAGAGGTCCCTACCCCCCAGTAATCATCATCTCGCGAGTACCGTAAGATCGCCGGTTCACCAATCGTCGACAGTTGGGATTTGCGGCTACAACACCATCTACAGTACGCTACATTACCATCTACAGTGATCGTGAACAGTAAATAGTACCCATGAACATGATGTCTACAGTACTTATAAACATTACATAAACAATACTCAAACATGCGTAGCATGTGCCAATTACTAGTTTTCTATGGTATTCTGCTTTTCTCTACTACTATAGTGTACCAAGTTTGAATTTTTGAATCACTAGACCAATAAGCAATTTGGACCGTTGATTATTGTCAATCGGACGGCTACAATAGTTGGGATTCGTGGCTACAGTACTTCTACAGTATCATCTACAGTGATCGTGAACAGTAAATAGTAACTATAAACAATGATGTCTACAGTACTTATAAACAATACATAAACAATACTCAAACATGCGTAGCATGTACCGATTACTAGTAGTATATAATACATGTATTTTGAGGTGATGCACGTCGCTTGTGAAAAGCAGAAGTTATGGTTGTAGTAAACTACGTTTCGCGTCAACTTTGTCGTTCTGCGAAAGAAAAGGTGAACTTTGGGAGTTGGGACTCCCAGCGTGCTGCCGCCACCGTATAATTTCTCTAGTAAGCGGCGGTGCACGAGGAGTCGAGAGCACGATCGCTGGCCGCTTGGCCGCGAGCCGGCCCAGGAAACTCAATGCGGCCCTTCAATTTTTGCGAAGGTGGCCCGTTTAGACGGATCATCCCCTTCCTCCCACCACATTCGGGTCCCCGGGCGGCCGGCAAGTGCTTTCGCCGGCGTGGCGCGGGCCGTGGTCAACGCCTCTCCCTTCGAGCCTTGCGCTACCATGCCTGGAGTTCTCCCTAATCGGTCTATTACCACGGGCATTGCCGCTTGTGCAGCTACTGTTCGAGTCCACCAAGCCCTTGCCACGGTTCACCGCCGGATAAACAAGTTCCTCATCGTCCCTAATACCTGCCTCACGCCCATCCGCTGCTTTGACAGGGGCCTTTCTGCAGAAGCTCGCGGCCATGCTAACCGCTTGGCTTTCCTTTTTTTTTAACTAAAAAAAAACTCGGGAGAACTTATTGCTGTAAAATCACGAGGCCATATACGGAAGCATAGATCTAATCTAAGAACACCAAAGAAGTGGCAATGAGAGGCACGACGTTTTTAATATGGTTCAGCCACGAGGCATACACCCACGGGGCTTGACTACGGGCGCTCCTCCCCATCTATTAACTGTTTTTCAAGTTACATTGTCGTGGTTATACATGCTATCTCTATTTATAGGAGGTCTGGATTACTGGAGTTCCACACCAACTCTGCTCTATCTCTACTACAACTTTAAGTCCTATCTCGTAATCTATTCCAAATACATATTCGACACAAACTCAACACTTTTATACTATATTTTTCCGATTAGGGATTGTAAGTTTCTAGTACCTGGGAATACACACGACGTGATGAGTTGCCTGCCTGCAGGATCCTCTTGTAATAGCGAGGTTGTATAATGTACAACACAGTAAGAAATTATGTTGGGGAGATAAATCACAACATTGACAGGATAACGTAATCTCACAAGTTCTCATCTTTCAACCATTACATTGCAAATCAAATGCAGTGTCATATGTTTCTAGTTAATAGCATTACATGATAATGGCTTATAAGCTATAAATCATGTGGCATATATAGTTGAGTAAGTAACATACATTCTACATGGTAGTGCAAAGGCTTTACCATGCAACACGTGGATGAGTGAATATACCCCTCCAATGTGTAGCACCATGGTGATATGTTCTTCATCTTTCATGGCATAGGATGATTTTCAGACGACACAAAGGGTTTAGGAGGCATCTGCAGATTTTGCAAACTCACCGTTAACATGTTTACCACCTTGGTCATTGATGGCCGGTTTCTTGGGTTCCACTGAACACACCATAGTTCCACAATAGCCAGCTGTCTCACCTTTTCTTTCTCTTCGTGTGTCATTTCCATTTCCGAAGAAAGCACCAGTTCCTGACCAGTCATTACTTTCTCATAGATCCACTCCGGAAGGTATACTTCGTTCTGGATCTCAATGCTTGGGTCTGAGTTCCTCCTTCCACTCACCATTTCTAACACTAGCATGCCAAAACTGTGTGTGCCTGATCGTGGAGGGATTCCAACTCTGAATGCAATGCCGTGTTCTAGTGATTTGAGTTTGACTGTAGACTCGCTGCAGTCCAGTCCCTTTTAATCAAGCAGTAAATGACTGCGAAATTGATTAGCCCTCTTGTGCATATGAACCACTAGGAAGTAGTGGACAGCAGTAGCAACCTCAGTCTCAGGGTAAGATAAGAGTCCTACTCTGTCGTTCCAGTCACGGTATTCCAGTTTCTACAGCATTAATTTCAGTCGTATAAAGGTTGAAATGACCTGTAGACTGAAACCAAAACCATAGGTGGGATCGATGGGCAAGATTACATTATTGGCATCACTAATGGATCGATGTAGGTTGGATCTAATGCTCTTCCCCATGCAGACGACGTTTCACGTCAACTTTATCCTTCTAAAAAAAAATTGAACTTTATCCTTCTAATCGATGTAGGTTGTGACGTCCCCAAGGATCAATCGGGAGCAATTCCTGCAAGAACACACTCACGCAAAAACTAAAGAACACGAGAGAGAGACGAATATTTGCGCCGCGCACTTCTTGCGACTTTTCGGAATTTTCTTTTCTATATATTCGAGCTACAAGACTCCACGATGCCACGATCCACAATACCCGTGCCATCCCACGAACGGATCATACACACGCGATTGACTCGCTCCAAGTTTGTTAGAAACTTGGAGCCTAAACTCTGACCGAAAACAGCTACACCTAAAAATTCAGAAAAACAGCTAACTGAAACTGAAACTACTGAACCTAAACTATGACGCTGCACTGGTTTTATTTCAACAATCTCCCCCTAAGCCAGAAGCAGCCTACTTATTTGAGCTCGACAATCTTGATCTTCTCACGGAGCAGCTGTAATCGCACGCGACCAAGGGCCTTGGTGAGAACATCCGCGAGCTGATCTTCGGTGCCGACGAACTGAACCGTAACAGATCCATCCTCAATGCAGCCTCTGATAAAGTGATACCGCACTTCGATGTGTTTGCTACGGTCATGGAACACAGGATTCTTGCAGAGTTGGATCGCAGACTTGTTGTCCACGAACTGGTTGGCGACGAGAGGGTCAGTCCCGAGCAGTTCACCAAGCAAACGTCCAAGCCAGACACCTTGGCATGCAGCTGTAGATGCAGCAATGTATTCTGACTGACAGGAGGACAGAGAAACTACCTTTTGTTTCTGACTCTGCCATGAAACTGGGCTGTTGCCGAAGAAGAAGAGTGTCCCAGATGTGCTCTTCCTGTCATCAGGGTCGCCAGCCATGTCAGCATCACTGTAACCAACCAGCTGAGCTTTGGCAGAGGTACAGGTGTACTGACAGCCAACGGTGAGCGTGCCAGCTATGTAACGCAGCAGATGTTTAACTGCACTCATGTGCTCGGTAGTAGGAGCTTCCATGTATCTGCTCATCATCCCAACACTGAAACTGATGTCAGGCCTTGTGTGCACCAGGTAGCGCAAGCTCCCAACTATGCTGCGGTAGAGTGTGACATCGACAGGTGGATTGGAGCTCTGCCTTGACAATTTGAGACGAGGCTCCATTGGGACATGCGCACTGTTGCAATCAGCCATCCCTGCCTTTTCCAGTAACTTGGCAGCGAACGAGGTCTGCTTCAGGGTGATCAGGCCTGGCTCCTGGCTCACCTCGATCCCCAGGTACAGAGCAAGGAGGCCAAGGTCACTCATCTTGAAGCGATCGCACATCTGCTGCTTGAATTCTGCGATCGCTGTTATGCACGCCCCTGTCACGATCAGGTCGTCCACATACACTCCGAGCAGCAGACGCTTGTCTCCTTCGCCGCGAGTGTACACTGCATGTTCTGATGTGCTTCGTGCGAACCCAAGCGATACTAGTACAACATCTAACTTGATGTTCCACGCTCGGGGAGCTTGGCGCAACCCATAGAGCGCCTTATGCAGGCACATGACCTTGCTTGAGTTTCCGCCGTCGACGAACCCTGGCGGCTGGCTCACGTAGACTTCCTCGCCGAGCTCGCCGTTCAAGAACGCTGTCTTCACATCCATGTGGTGAACCTGCCACTTGAATTGAGCAGCAACAGCGAGCAGCAACCTCACCGAGTCCAGGCGAGCGACAGGGGCAAAAACTTTATCAAAATCAATCCCCGGCCGCTGCACATACCCCTTGGCGACGAGCCTGGCCTTGTGCTTCAGAACCTTGCCAGCGGCGTCGCGTTTCAGCTTGTAGACCCACTTGAGGCCAATCGGCTTGTGTCCTGGTGGCAGATCAGAGAGAGACCAAGTCCCATTCTCCTCTATCGACGAGAGCTCATCGATCATCGCCTGGCGCCACACTTCATCCCCTTCAGCTTCGGCGAAAGTGGCAGGTTCTCCTGACGGAGTGAGGAGAAGGCGCTCTGCCCTCCCTGGATTCACCGCGTCAGGTTCGTACAGATCCAGTACGCGCCGGTACCGGTGCTCTGCACCTGGGTCATCATCTGCATCGAGGGTGGTGCTGTCCGCTGATGGTGGAGACACGAACTGGACCGGGTCAGTGGTCGCAGGACGTGTGGGCGTCGTGGGAGTCGCGGGCGTAGGCGGCGTGCCCACTGGATCGGTGGGTTCATAGCTCTTCGCAGCAGGCGTCACGCCAGGCAGAGGCTGCTGCTGCTGTGTCCAGTTGTCGATGACGAAGGACGATGAGCCACCTCCGTGCTCCCCCCACTTCCAGCCCGTGCCCTCGTCAAAAATGACGTCGCGGGATACGTGGATGCGATGATGCTCGGGGTCGTAGAGCCGGTATGCCTTGCCGCCGGTCTCGTAGCCGAGCATGACCATGGGTCTGCTCCGGTCATCCAGCTTCTTCAGACCAGGTTTGGTTTCCTTCGCATACACCCTGCACCCAAATACACGAAAATAGTGTACATTTGGTTTGAAGCCATGCCATGCCTCGTGAGGTGTTTGTCGGTCCAAGCTGCGAGTGAAGGATCTGTTCAGAACGTGAACAGCTGTTGATGCCGCTTCTCCCCAGAACGTAGCAGGGACGCCCATGGCCTTGAGCATGCACCTTGTTGCGCCGACAACCGTTTGATTACGCCTCTCGACCACCCCGTTTTGCTGCGGCGAGTAGGGGGCAGTGAGATGGCGCTTGACACCACGGTCAGCACACCAGTCTGCGAATTCGTTCGCGGTGAACTCCCCGCCACGATCAGTACGGAGAACTCGCAGTGGGTGCTTGGATTCCAGCTCGGCCTCCGCCTTGAACCGACGGATCGCCACGGCCGCTTCGTCCTTCGTCTTCAGCAGGACCAACCACATGTACCTGCTGAAGTCGTCGACAAGCAGAAGGAAGTAGTGCTTGCCGCTGTGCGTCGTGGGCGTGATTGGGCCGCAGAGATCTCCATGCACCAACTCCAGGGGTTCCGTGGCGCGGTACTTTGCTGCAGCAGGGAACGGCGTGCGACGATGCTTGCCGGCGAGGCACGCCTCGCAGAGCTGCTCGACGTGGCTCACGACAGGGAGGCCTCGCACCATCCCCTTCCGGGACAGCTTCTCTAGCCCTTCAAAGCTCTGGTGGGCGAAGCGCGCGTGCCAGCGCCAAGCGTCATCCTTGGCGTGCGCTGACAGGCACACGGGCTGCACAATTTTCAGATGAACAATGTACAGCCTATTTTTGGTGCGAGGTACCTTTGCGATCAGGACCTTGTCGTGGTCACGGACTGTCATGAAGCCGTGCTCGACGTGAGTGGGGAATCCGATCTCGTCCAGCTGTCCAATGCTGACGATGTTGGACTTGAGCCGCGGGATCCAGTACACGCCAGAAAGCTCACGGTGCCGCTCGTTGTCGATTGCGAAGAGGACGGTTCCGCGGCCGCGGATGTCGACGACCGATCCGTCCCCGAACCGCACCTTGCCGGAGACGCTTTTGTCCAGCTCCGCGAAGACAGCGTCGTCGCCGGTCATGTGGTTCGAAGCTCCAGTGTCGAGGTACCAGGTCGCGTCGACGTCGTGCTGCGTGCGCCGGAGCTCGACGCGTGCGCGTTCCTCGTTTAGGTACACCTGCTCCCCCGTCATCAGCGTGGCCGTGCCCGCCGGGACAGGGGACGTGACTCCAAAGGATTTGGTTTTCTCCAGCTCCACAACAGTGGCCATCATCAGGCCTGGCTCGTCGCCGTCCTCCTGCTGCGTGAGGTTGGCTGCCGCCGCGGCCTCGTCACGCTGCTTCTTGCGACACTCGCGGGCCCAGTGCCCTTTCTTGCCGCAGTAGCGGCACTTGTTGCGGTCGGCCTCGCTGACGATGCCCGGCGGTGTCGGTGCCTTCTGTTGAGACTGCCTGCGTCCGCCATCGCCACGGTCATGGCCGTTGCCGTTCCCATTCGCGACAGAGCCACCAGCGCGGCTCTGTCTCTTCCTCTCTTCCCACTGTTTCTCAGTGAGGAGTAGCTGGGCACCGGAGCTCGAGCTACCTTGCTCATTGTCCAGGCGCTCCTCGACGGCGCGGAGGTGGCCCACGACCTCCTCGACGGTCAGGTTGGCCGGATCCATCATCGTCTCCATCGAGAAGGCGATCTGCACAAAACGACCAGGGACAACGGAGAGGAATTTTCTCACGACCTTCTCGTCGTTGCAGGAGTCGCCGAGCGAGCGGAGTGCTGACGCGAGGTTCGAGATTCGCATCCCGAACTCATCGATCCGCTCGCCGTCCTTGAAAATGATGGTCTCGAACTCCGTTCGGAGCCGGCGCACGCGCGTGTCGCACACGCGGTCGTTGCCCTGGTGCTGCACCTTGATGGCCTCCCACGCCGCCTTGGCGCTCCCTTTGCCGATGAGCAAGCAGTGCATCTCAGGAGGGGTGGACCTCAGCAGCGCCGCGAGTGCCTGCTTGTCCTCGCGCCGGGGAACGCCGTCGTCCTCGATCGCGTCCCAGAGCGACGCGGCCTGGAGATTCACCTCCATCACCATCGCCCAGTTTGTGTAATCCCCGCGCTTCAGCATCGGGAACGACAGGCTCGTCCCAGAGCCGCCGCCCGTCTCACGCACCACCTGCTGCACCACAATCTCGCCTCCTCCGCGCCGTGCCCTGCTCCATCCCCGGCTTTGCGAGCGCCGTCGCTGCGCTGCCGGAGGAGGGGTTACCGATGCTCGTGGTGGTGGTTGTGGAGGTGTTGCGCCGGTGTGCTTTCCACCCGACATCTCTCTGAACTTGGCTCTGATACCAATTGACATCCCCAAGGATCAATCGGGAGCAATTCCTGCAAGAACACACTCACGCAAAAACTAAAGAACACGAGAGAGAGACGAATATTTGCGCCGCGCACTTCTTGCGACTTTTCGGAATTTTCTTTTCTATATATTCGAGCTACAAGACTCCACGATGCCACGATCCACAATACCCGTGCCATCCCACGAACGGATCATACACACGCGATTGACTCGCTCCAAGTTTGTTAGAAACTTGGAGCCTAAACTCTGACCGAAAACAGCTACACCTAAAAATTCAGAAAAATAGCTAACTGAAACTGAAACTACTGAACCTAAACTATGACGCTGCACTGGTTTATTTCAACAGGTTGGGACGCCATCGGCACGCCCAGTGTGCTACCGCCACCGTATAATTTCTTCGGCAAGCGGTGGTGCACGAGAAGCCTCATCGTCCCTAATGCTGCGCCTCACGCCCATGCTCTGCTCTGGCGAGGGCCTTCTGCGGAAGCTCCTTGCCATGGTATAACCCCTTTTCTTCCCTTCTTTTTCCTGAAGATTAGTTGCCTGCCTGCAGGATCCTCTTGTGATTGTGAGATATTACGGATGCTAAAAAAACTATTGAGAAGACGCCCGCGTCGCTCTCCTGGGCGGCTCGGGCGGAAACCCTAGCCGCCGCTGCCGAGCCTCCTCCTCCCCCATCCTCCCCCCTCGCCGCCGCCGGAGGAAGCCACCGGGCAAAGCCCGCGTAGCGGACGGTGGCGGCGAGGCCTCTTTGCCCGGGCTCGGCGGGCGGTTTGGAGCCGGGAAGCTCGCCCGGTTGGCGGCGTTTTCGTCGGGTCAGAAGGCAGCGGCGTCGGGTCAGACGGCTAATGGGGCGGCGGGCCGTGGCGGCGCCGTGCAGCAGAGGTCCAGGCGCCGTGCAGCGGAGGCCCAGGCGCATGGATCTGGGGCCGCTGTGCCCAGATCTGTGCGAGCGGGGGCGTGCGGCCGGCGACTGGTCCGATGGCTGGTGGCGTGTGGGCGCGGTGGAGGCTCCGTTCCTCCTCTTCCCCCGGCGGTCGGCTGGCCGATCTGCCCCGTGGCTCCGGCGTGGCGAGTTCCCCGGCCCGGCGCGGGATCTGGCGTGGGCTGCCCAGCCCTAGCCAGAGCTGGGCTCTACGGGCGTGAGGGCCTGCTGGCCGCCTCTGGTTGGAGGGCTTCCCATGGGCCTGCGGAGCTTGGGTGGCCGGCGTGGAAGCCTTGGGATGCGGACCTCGGGCGGCCGGCGTAGGAGGGCCCGTCGCAGGCACAGGAAACAGGTGGTGGTGGTCTCTCATGTCGTGATCCTCGCATGTGCCAATGATAGGCCCGGTGGTGCTAAGATCCTCGGGTGAAAGCTCTGCTCGGTCCTTGACTGATGCCGGCAATGGCGGCGCTCAAGTGCGTCATGCTCCTTCCTGAAGGCGTTGTCGTTTGGATCTCACCATCCGAGGTATCTCCAGGAGAAATCCGAAGAATCGGCTCGCTGGTTCGGGCGGCGGTGGCGCCTCAATGTCACACCCCCCTTGGGGGCGTTGCCTTGGAGTCCTGGATTTGGCGGTTTTGAGGTCGGCCTGTGAACCATCTTTTGACGGATGTTAGGGCCTTGGGTTGCACCGGCAAGACTGATGTGCAGATGACTCTGAGCGGTGCCTTTTCGTCGGTCTTGTCGGTACTGGAAAGGCGTCTCTGGACCTCGCCTCTCTCTTTCTGGCGCAGGACCTCCCTTTCAGGTGCCGACTGTTCCGACGAGCGTGGCCGTGGCAGGCTTATCTCAGTGCGACAAACGGGCGTGCTTTTCGGTTGCTGAGATGTTTTAAGTCGAAGTCGCTTCATCGAGAGTTTACAGGCAGGTAGGGAGTGTGATGAGCGATGGACGATGACATTACAGGCAGTCTTTGAGCCCGGATTTTCGTCTGTATGTGTTTGGGTTGGCCGACTTTGTTAGGGTTGCTGCCTCGTCGGTTCTAGCTATGGCCTAATTTAGTTAGGTAGCTTCTCGACGCCCGTTGCAGGGTATTGGTGCAAGGGATAGTTCCCTTGATGGCTTCGGCCGGGGTTCCTCGATCCTAGCATTAGACCTAGTTCAGCTAGGTAGCTTCTCGAGGGCTACGGCCGGTGTTCCCCTTTGTATGGTTTTCGGTCCGGTTTCCCTCATAAACGGGGCCAATTCTCTTCTTCTTAATAGAATCGCAGGAGCTCCCTGCCCCTTTCGAGGTGTTACTTCGAAAAAAGAGATATTACGGATGCTGACTCGTTGAACGGAATGGGTCATCGGCGACCACAGAACAACATTACGATCCCTCGTTGAAGTGTCCACTGAGAAATAATGGGGTGAGATAAATCACAGAAATGACATGATAAGGTGATTCGACAGGTTCTCATTATTCAACTATTACATTGCACATTAAATCCAGTGTCATACGTTTCTAATTTATAGTATTACAAGATGATGATGGCTTATAAGCTACTGATGAGGTGGCCCATATAGTTGAGCACATAAATCAGACATTTTACATGCTAGTGCAAGGCATTACAATGCATCACACGTATTAAGTATGTCCCTCAAACGTGTAGTACACCATGGTCATGTATTCTTCATGTTTTATGGCATAGGACGATTTTCAGAGACAAAGGGCTTAGGGGGGATCTGCAGGTTCTGCAACCTCCCCGTTAACATGTTTACCACCTTCGTCATTGAGGGCCGGTCTCTTGGGTTCCACTGAATACACCATAGTGCCACAATTGTCAGCTGTCTCATCTTTTCTTTCTCCTCTGCTGTCATTTCCAAAGTAAGCCCCAATTCCTGCCCAGCTATTACTTTCTCGTAGATCCACTCCGGGAGGTATACCTCGTTCTGGTTCTCAACACTTGGGTCCGAGTTCCTCCTTCCACTCACCATTTCCAACACCAGCATGCCAAAACTGTACACATCTGACTTGTAGGATATCCCCCCCCCAAGTTCCGCGAGTATAGCTCTGGTGCAATATAGCCCATAGTGCCTCTTGCTGCGGTTAAGGTAATGATGCTTTGGTCCCTTGCACACAACTTTGCAAGGCCAAAATCTGAGATCTTCGGATTGAAGCTGTAGTCTAGTAAGATATTGTGAGGCTTGATGTCGAAGTGGAGGATGCGTTGGTTGCATCCTTGATGTAGGTACTCCATTCCTCGGGCGATGCCTAAAGCAATATCTAGTATTTTGTCGGGCACTAGGAGATCTTTAAAAATACTAGAGTCATGTGAGAATATGTATTTCTCCAATGACTCGTTAGGCATGAATTCATAAATAAGAGCCTGTCTCGTTCCTTCCGAGCAAAATCCCAGGATGCGGACTACATTTGCATGATGGATTAGTCCGATGGTTGCAACTTCATTGATGAATACTTCTCCCTCTCCTGTAGAGTTCTCTAGCATTTTGACTGCCACAGGCACTCCACTTGGTAGCTCGCCTTTGTATACACTTCCAAATCCTCTCTGTCCTACTTTTACCCTAAACCGTCTCGCTATCTTCTTGACCTCACAGAAAGTGTACCTCGTGGGTTTCGATGTGCCATATGTCCTAAGAAACATTTCGACCTTCAAATATACCTCTTCGTTATATCTTGTCTTCAGTGAAGGATAAAACACAACGGCTACCATCAACAAGAGAACAACAAACGTAACCACCGATGACGTAGCTGAATAAAAAGAATAATTAATCAGCATGTTGTATTAGGATTGAAAGCTGTTACTTAGTGTTTGTGGGTGGGATAAGAGGATATTAGAGTCGGGGTAGCAAACAATAAGAGTTAATTTGTGCATAGTGGAAAGCTTTTTCTTCTTCTTCTTTTGAGGTAAAAAAAAACTGGGTCAGAGCAATACCTGCAAGGACTTTGATACTTGAGCCCTCAAATACCAAAGAAGAGAATGGGATTTCTGCAAAAAAAGACAAAGGAAAAGAAGAAAATGAGATTCAGTTGATGGTTCAGCAAACAAAAAGGAATTATACTTCTTGAAAAAAAGTTGTAGAACCGACAAATTGTTACAGGAGTGCTGTCTAGTGTTGCTGCAATACATTTCCCTAGTGGGATACGATAGAGTTTCCCTGGTGGGATATGATATATTTTTTTTACTTTTTGAGGAACATATATAAAATAATCATGCCTTTTTTTAAGAGAAATCTTGTCACGTCTTATCGAACAGATTTTCTTTTTTCGAGAATATACAGGAGAACCGTGCCTCTTTATATTAAGAAAGAGAAGAAAGTTCGGTATAAAGATACTGCCCAAGCTTTACACTGGGCTTTAGACAAGGAGGGCTTAGACAGAATGAAATGCAGCCAACAACCAACTGTTCTATGTAGTAGGCGCCAACTAGAAGCAAGCTTTTTTCTTGTTCTTGTTTATACTACCTTTTTGGCTCTGGTGTGTGTGTTTGTGTGTTTTTGTTATTTGATTATTCGATTTTTCCTATAATGGTGCTGTCTGGAACTCTGGCTTCTTGCTGATATTGTGTTATATTGCAGAGGATGGTGTTTTGTTGGTTCCCTGGCTTTTAGCTCGCTTTGTAATGCGCCTCTCTGGCAACTGGGCAAGGGTTGGTTGGGTCAGTGGCCTGAATGTGGGGCTTCATAGATGAATTCGAGTGCACTTGGCCCAGATTTGGAAGAAAAGTTGGATGAGGCATATGGTCAGACTAGGCCCGTCTTATTGGATGATTAAACGAGTCATTATGGACAATTAGGGATTATCAGGTCGGTCAATGTGGATCATGGGTAATTGCTTATTTTGCTAATTATACTCTATTACATTTCGCAATAAAAATCATTTATACACTCCTTTCTATTTTCCTTCGTTATTTACAATATGCTTTTGGGTTCTTCTTGTAGCAATGTGGTATCTGTATACTTATAATAGTGCTATTAAACAACAATTAAAGATTTCTGAATTTTATAAGGTCAGTGTCTGTTAGATAGATGAACAAAACATAACTTATTTCGACTTAATTATTTCTGAGATGTTTTTTTAGGAGACGGATGCCTCGATGTGATTGCTTAAGCTAGCTACTTAAATTATTTCTGGTGCTATTTGAAGAGAGAGAAAATGACAGCAAGTCTCGTGGATATTTCAAACACATCAAATTGTAGAATGAATGAATTCTAAGCTAAAAACTGCAAAATGTTAATAGTTTTGAAAACTTCATTAAAAAATAAGCAGTTAGAAATGATACCGTCAGGGTTAGCCATGCAGAACGGTTTATTCCTTTGTGAGCTGAATGCACAACGTCGCCCATGGTGTTCACATGTTTGGCAATCGCCAAAGGGGCCCTCGTCAATTATGTCGTCCCAACTCAGCGTCGTGTCAGCAAAACTGAGGATCCTTTCTGCACTTCCCTTGAATGTTGAGTCGTCTAATGTTCCATACATGGGTATCCCTATGCCGTCATTTGAGACGACCTCGCATTCCAATGGAAGCACAGACATGGATGCATAAAATGCACCAAATACGAGAAGTGTGTTGCATTGCTAAGGCAGGAAATCGGGCCAGCAATGCTATCGACATCATGAATGCTTGGTGCGAACTCTCTCGAGCAGCATACTAGGGTCGTTGCATATTGCTCATAATCTGTTACGCAAGAGCTCCGGTAATCTGCACCGTCAACATGAAATGGTATGCTTCTGGAGAAGAGCTTCTGGAGCGGACAGGGAGAAAAAGAGTATACAAGCGGGATGATATTCATGGAAGCACGGCTGTAATCTATGGCGGTCACTTTGCATGGGCCAAGATATGAGTGAACTAGGATGGTGTCACGGTCAGAGCATGCTAGCTCCATGCATGGTGTGCCGCATGATGATGATGTGTTGCTAGATTGAAGCCGGAAAGGAAACCTAATCTCTGGGCCATGTTCGCTGCACCGGGACGGTGGACAGTATCTGAAGAAATCTTGATCACTCCACGCTGTGGCCAAGTCGGTTCCATAGTTTACAAGAAATAGCAGCAGGAGGGCTGTGACAAGAAATTTACTCATCTTGCTACACTGTAACCGAGATGGAGAGGAAGAGGAAGATGGAGATGAAGGCGAGCAAGGATTTGCAAGTACAAAAAAGATCACTTATTGCTTAGCTTCAATCCTTCAAGTAGCAATCGGAGTCGTGCTTTACTGATAGCTGTGTGGAGTTCTAGTGATTTGACTTTGATGCAGACTTGCTGCAGTCCAGTCCTGTCCAGTCAGCAGTAAAATAACTTCCGTCCAGCTGCGTCCTACTCATGGAGAGAAAAATCTTCCGCTTTCGTCTTGTATAGACTAATAAAGTCAATAGTATCCCAATCATGCAGGGCGCACCTTATGTAACTAAGTGATCTTCTCCACACCCAGGGTATCAACTCTCTTATTGGAGTATATACAGATGGAATTGAAAGGAACTAAACGAGTAACAGGTTCCACAAGCAAGTCCAGCTCTATCACACAGTTTTTGCTACAACATGTGAGGCTGTTGAATGTTGATATGTTGAATAATTCGACATGCAGGTCTAGCTTCGAAAATTCCTGGAAAATTCCAATGGTGTAAGTTTTCAACACGCAAATCTTAAGAGAACTACAGTGATCCAGACGTCTGTTCCTCCTTTATCATTTCCAAGAGAAGCCCTATTACAACTCAAAAAGTTATTTAAGTTCAGCAGCGCAAGCAAACCACACAACACAAATGGCAGTTATGGGTACCTCTCTGACTCTCCACGGCCTGCCTCCCCTCCAACTCCTCCTCCTCCTGCTTCTCCTGCCGTTCGTCGCCGACAGCGCCGTCACATTAAACATCACCAACCGATGTTCGTACACCGTGTGGCCGGCCGCTTTCCCGGCGAACGGCGGCATGCAGCTCGACCGAGGCGGCATGCAGCTCGACTCAGGGAAGACATGGACCCTCAACGTGCCCGAGAAAATCGATGCACGCATGTGGGCGCGAACGGGCTGCTCATTCGATGGCAAAGGAGTTGGGTATGCCAGACAGGCGATTGCCAAGGCATGCTCTCCTGCACGAGCAATGGTCAGCCGCCCTTCACACTTGCCGAGTTGTTCCAAAACAACACTTCATCTGACACGTCGGTCCAAAACAAGACTTCATTTGACATCTCCCTCTACAACGGCTTCAACATACCCATGGAGTTCCTGCCAATGCCGGTCAAGGGACAGGGAGGAGCAGGGTGCAGCAAGGGGCCGCGCTGTGCGGCCAATATCACGTCGCAGTGCCCGAGTGAGCTCAAAGCGCGGGGGGGCTGCATAGGCGAATGCGCGCTCTCCATCCCGAAAACCTGCGCACCAACCAAACACACGGCTTTCTTTGTGCAGATGTGCCCGGACGCAGTAAGCAACTCCACCGATGTGCTCACGAGCACTACGTTCATTTGCCCGCGGGGAACGGACTACCAGATCGTATTCTGCCCACCGACCGATCTAACGTCTTCGCCTGGAAGCATGGGATCCTCATCCAACAAAGGACTCACAATTAGTCTTATTCTAGGTTCTGTAGTCAGCTTCATTTTAATTGCCACACTCATCTTTTACAACGTGCATAGACAAAGAACGCGACGACGCCAGGCGATGGAGGAAGAGGAGGCAGAGTTCGGGAAGCTACACGGTATGCCAATTAGATTCACGTTTCAACAGTTAGAAGTAGCAACCGAGCAATTCAGAGACAAGCTCGGGGAAGGAGGATTTGGGTCTGTTTTCAAGGGACAATTTGGTGAGGAAAGAATTGCAGTAAAACGTTTGGATCCAGTAGGTCAAGGTGAGAGAGAATTTTCGGCAGAGGTTCAAACAATCGGCAGCATCCATCATATCAATCTGGTCAGATTGATTGGTTTCTGTGCAGAGAAATCACATAGGCTCTTGGTATACGAGTATATGCCCAAAGGATCCTTGGACAGTTGGATCTATTGCCGACATGACAATAATTCTACTCCTCTGGATTGGAGCACGCGATACAAGATTATTACTCACATAGCTAAGGGTCTCTCTTATCTTCATGAGGAGTGCACGAGAAGAATTGCTCATTTGGATGTCAAACCACAAAATATCCTCTTAGATGACAACTTCAATGCAAAACTTTCTGATTTTGGGACTATGCAAGCTCATTGATAGGGATATGAGCCAAGTGGTTACTCGAATGAGAGGCACACCTGGATATTTAGCTCCTGAATGGTTGACATCACAAATCACGGAAAAGGCCGATGTCTACAGCTTTGGCGTTGTGGTCATGGAAATCATCAGCGGAAGAAAGAACCTCGACACTTCCCGATCTGAAGAGAGCATCCATCTTATTACCCTATTGGAAGAAAAGGTGAAGAGTGATCAGTTGGTAGATTTGATTGACAATAACAGTAACGACATGCAAGCACACAAGAAAGATGTAATTCAGATGATGAAGCTTGCCATGTGGTGCTTGCAGATTGATTGCAAGAAAAGGCCTAACATGTCAGAGGTCGTCAAAGTCTTGGAAGGTACCATGAATGCAGACACCAACATAGATCATAACTTTGTTGCAACAAGTCCAGCAAAATTTTGGTATTACCGGAAATGTGAGCTCCTCAGCTCCACCTCTAGCCTCAGAACTATCAGGCCCCAGGTGAAATGAGACAGTCCCTACAAGATAGCCGATCAGATTGTGCAGGAGATTTTCTTATGTAAAACACATGAATAGTCTGTTGTATTTTACCTGCAGAATGTCTCAATAATGCAAACCTTCTTTGATCTATAGGAGATGAATGCGTTTTTATTCCTTAATTTGTTCGGTTTCTCTTGTAACGCAATCTGTTTCTAGTTATTATAGTTAAAGTTAATAGCATGTTTTAAAATGCTCCTAGCTCCAATAAAGCAGAGAAATGCACAGAATGAAAGCAAATAGGAAGTTCTGCACAATTTCCACTGGGTTTTTTATGACACAGGTGGTGATGTAAATAGGGTTCCTAAGCTTAAAAATATGGCTCGAATCTATCATAAGTCATAACAAGAAAACTGTAAAATGCTACATCTATTGGTAATATGTGCTCTTTCTGCACCACTCCAGATAAAGTACATTTTTTACTAGTTCATGGACAATTTTTTTTTGTTCCATTGACTGCTAGAGGGTTTTGCCATAATCTCAATCCAGAGATTTAAGTTGCAAAGCTGTGTGCAAGGGATCGTCATACTGACTGCAGCTAGAGGAACAATGGGCTACATTGCACCCGAACTATATTCTTGGTACTTTGGGACAAT